>JADRCH010007386.1:531288-618530 GCA_019843965.1 Rhynchomys soricoides | reverse complement strand
AGAGGGAGAGGGAGAGGGAGAGGGAGAGGGAGAGGGAGAGGGAGAACGAGAGGGAGAACGAGAAGGAGAACGAGAAGAAGAAGAAGAAAAGAAGAAGAAGAAGAAGAAGAAGAAGAAGAAGAAGAAGAAGAAGAAGAAGAAGAAGAAGAAAAACGCTGAATAAAGGAATAGTAACACAGATAAGCAACTAATTTTGTGCACATTTTTTAGTTATTGACTTCTAAATGTTTCTCTAACTGATGGTCAGGAAGCAAATGGAATTACTTTAAATTCTATTTTTTTACGAACCATTTTGTTACTGAGAAATATTAGTGCAAGAGGTCTATTATCATTTTAATGACTATATTAGCTTTAATGTACTTGATACAATATTCTAAAGTACCTGAAAATAATTTTGTTGGAGGATACCAAGTTCTATATAATACGTAGCTCATGAAAGAAACAGTTTCATTATAATCGTGCCGTGGGTAGATAAAATATGATTATGATTTAAAATCACACTGTGTTTCATATCACTACTGTTGGATATGGTCTTGTTTCTCTGTGACTTCAGTTCCTGAGTGAGTTTTACATGGTTTTATATATGTAAGGAAAAGAAAAGTGTCCCCCAGATATGTTGTTTTTTGACAGTAAAAAATGACTGCTGTTTTTCCTTGTGAGTAATTGTTTTTAGAGCTAGATCAAATTCTACCTTTGCAAATACAGAGAATAAATGCTTGTCTGGGAGTTTATTTTTGCTGACCATTAGAACTCCTACTATACTCCCACTGCTGTCATATGTCAATTCAATCCAATTAAGGTGATATGTATTAAGCATCATAATGTGCCCCAAAACATTCAAATAACATGGCATTGAGCGAATGTTCTTCACTTGTGAAAATGAATTTTGTAGGACTCAAAACACTGGGAAACTGAGATACATCCTAACCCTAGTGACCACCTACTAGTCATAGTCATTACACTATCGGGTCAGATCAGCTACTCAACTGTTGTGCTATCTGGAAACTTTGATTTACTTTTACCAAAGAAAGGTAAATCAGTAGAGGAATGTTTCAAACTGATATCCGTCATTACACCAAAATGTGACAACTTTAGATTATAACAGATTGCACTGAAACAGCTCTCTGCTCTATGTTGTGATGATTTAATTGCAAGTTTTCCCTGGTTAGCAGATTGTACACACCTTGACGGGAGACTGCCTGGCAGACTTTTTAAAGGGCACATATTTAAAAAAAAAAAAGCATTGAGCAGAAAGGATCTGCTGAACATCCAGTTTGAAATAGTTTTGTTCTCATTGTCAAAGCATTGGGCCTCTTTGCACATCAGATTCTTGGCCTTTAGAAGACAGGAGTTGAATTAGTCTAAAGATGTTTTATTACTAAACTAAAGATCAGTGTGAGCTATAGTGAATTCCCTAAAATTCCAAACAATCACAGTGTTTGACAGGTTACTAATTATGCACACACACACACACACACACACACACACACACACACACATACATTTTCCAGATCAAAATCTTGGAATGACAGAATGGCTATGATTAAAACAAGATAAATATGTTCACTGGCCTGTGATAAGATAAACCTTTATACTCTGTTGATAAGACCATAAATTAGTATAGACACTATAAAATAAAATTTGGAGGTTGCTTAAAGAACTGAAAATATAGCTGCCATTTGCTCCAGCTACATCAGGTGTGGCATATACTTATCTTGTTTTTATTATTGCATTCATAATACACACAATATAAAAGAGGCCTTGGTTCTCATTAATAAAAAAAATCTTTAAAGAAAATAGGGCCGGGCAGTGGTGGCGCACGCCTTTAATCCCAGCACTTGGGAGGCAGAGACAGGCGGATTTCTGAGTTCGAGGCCAGCCTGGTCTACAGAGTGAGTTCCAGGACATACAGAGAAACCCTGTCTCAAAAAACCAGAAAAAGAAAAAAAAAGAAAAGAAAAGAAAAGAAAATTGGATAGAAGCACAGTGGATAAAAAAAATGAAGTAATGTCACTTTCAAGAAAATCCATGGATCTGGAAAATATATTAGGTGAGATTATCCAGCAACCGGAAAAATTCACATGTTTTTTTCAAACAAACAAACAAAAAGAAACTGGACAACATTGCCAGAAAATAGAAGAGAACCATTTAGAGAACGAGAAGAAGATTTAAGGGGTGAGAAGTGAAAGTGCTACAGACAAATATATTACTTTGTAAAATTAATGTAACTAAAGCAGTGTAGCAAAAAACAAGAGTAAATTACTGATTAATAAAAACTAACCTAGGTATGATGGTGACCACATGAAATTGCAATACAAAAGGCCTGCTCTGTAGACTCAGATGAGCACTATGTGAATCAATGAATTTAGATATCCTTTAACAGTACAAATACTTAATAAACAGAATTTTCTGACTCTAGTACCTTATGATTCTGACTTAAGGTTGAAGAGTTTTTATCAAGTTGGACTTTGTTATACCCCAAAATACAAAAAGTCAAAGCTGTAACATTATGCCCAAGAGACAGTGTAGGCTAAGGTAGAGCACTATGAAACCGCTTTCTATTTCTGAGCACATGTGATACATATGGATTTTATTTTCTTTCTCTTCAGATCTCCCCGTCTTATTGAGCACTAGTGTGGGATGTGTTTGTACAAGGAACATTTTTCTCCACCACTTTTCAAGCAAACTGTCAAATTGTCTACTGCTAACTACACAATCATAAGACCTATTAATGGAGTGAATTTACTGAACAAACCAACTATCTTAATATTTATATAGAATGTTCTTATTTTGGTAAATCATCACATAGTGCTCAAGATCACTGAAAAACTGTCTCTGAAAGCAAAGTTGCTTTCCTCTCACATTGACCCCAAGTATGTTTGTCTCAAAGTGTCCTCCACGACCCCTTGTCTAGTTTTGTGTGGTCTTCTCACCCCCACCTTAGCAATAGAGAGGGAAAACAGCCCACAAGTAAAGTAAGTGTGTCTTTGAGAATACCTAGAAAGTAAACAGATTAGGAATAGTAATCTGGGTTAGTAAAAGTAACCTAGATTTCAACAGATGTTACTATGTTATTCCATCATATAAAGTACCTGTAGTAGGAAAGAAAACCCAGAAGTTCAGCCATGGTGTTCTGCCATGGGAAACTCGGCCATGAAGAGAAAGTTCTATTGTGAACTTCATCTTGCCTCAGCTTCCCAGTTGCATTCAGTTGGACTTTGTGGACACCAAATAGATGTCATCTTTATACGTCTTCTTGTACTCAGAAACCTTATATGAGTGAGAATTCTGCTCTGTCCAGGATTCTATTAGGAACACCAGGTAGCTGCCTTAAAAGGAGCTTCTTAAGTGGAGTTTTTGCTAGACATTTGCATGTCCCCTGCTTGACAATGTTACCTTTTTGCAGTTATTTACTCTTTTACTTGTAAGTCTCACCTGAGAGGAATCTTCTCTATACAAGACTCTCTGTGTTGGGAACTCCAGCTAAGTATATTAATGAGGCTTCATCATTCAGTTCTGTAGGATGTTTTGAGTACCCAAGTTGATGATGTTTCACTATTTATCTAATATATATTTTATTGTTTTTAATTATGTGAGGGGTTCTACACACGAGTACCGGTGTCCAAGGAGGCTAGAGGCCTCAGATTCCATTGAGCTAGGGAATAAGCTATTGTGAACCACCTGAAGTTTGGGTTCTTTGGAAGAGCAGTAACCATCTCTTCAGCTCCCTATCTGAACTGTCTCTATGTTTATCTACCTATTCTTCTATTCTTTTACTTTGACTTACAGTTACTTAATAAGTTTACTCATTCAAAACCAATAGAATAACTACCATAGTTCATTCTCTGGACCATATATATTTTATAATTTTTTTTTTAAGTTCACTCTAATCTTTCGATAGAAGAGTCTAAAAAATGTGATTAGTTCATTGACATATTTTGCCAACACTGAGTGAATAAACTGATTATTTATGTGGCAAGAGAAATATGTTAAGATAATTTTAGGCATGGAATGAAACCATTTAAAGTTTACCACATAAATATCATATCTTTGGGAATTTTAAAGTGATTTATTTAATTCTATTATCCAAGTTTTCTTTATTTCCAGAACCTAAATGCTAATAAGGATGAATAAATACTGTGCTCAATTAGTTATAAATATATGAAGTTATTTTCCCAAATAAAAACTTTGAAAATATCTCTGTTTTCTGAGTTGGTATGTATCATTTATTTGCAGTAATGTTTTCTGTTAAAGAGACATGGAGGCAAGACATACAGCAGCCTGAATTCTTAAATCATCTGGTAATAAGTACATGCAGCCAAGTCCTAGCTGTTCTATCTAGATCAGCCTTCCAGTTATCAACCAAGCTGGCATGTGTTCCTGGCTAAGTAGAAAGAAAAGTCCTTGAAGCAAACACATTTAGTTCAGCAACCCTTAATTGATAATTTCTGTACTTGCTATGGAGTAGAAGTGGCAGAGACAGGTTTCAATGGACCTGGGCCATTACGTCAGAAAGTAGGGGGGAAGGCTTCATGAAGAACTGACTATGTGCCTATAGTCCAGAGAATCTAATTTAGCTAGAAATGAAGTATGCAGTGGGAAACATCTCTCCATAGTAATTTCACAGCAAAATCTTTGATTTATTGGCTGACAATTGAATTTGACAAGACCATAGAAAAAAAAATGTGGAAACTTAAATTCAAAGAAAGTATAGCATGTAAATTAGCAACAAATGCCACAAAATATAACAGCTAATAATAGTGAAGGGCTTAGTCTAAGAGGAAAATATGAATTCAAAATATTTGCTTTGTATGGGAGTATATTTTTGGACTTACACAAATTTAATGCCACGTTGCCTCCTCATGTAGAGAACATACATGAATAAAAATCATTACTAAGTTATGTATTTTGAAACAAAGTAATTAACATATGAAAATAGAAGTGACATTAACAAGAAATACTACATTGAATGCCAAAAAAAGATAGTACATTTTAAATATATTTCATTTTTCTTTCACAAATTACAAATTATAAAACACTCCTTCCAACAAAAAGCAATGTGCAAATTTAGGAACTATGGTCATAATTTCTAAAGGACTGGCTAATCCTGACTCTGTAACTCACAGAGTCATGTGACTATCAGTCTGGATGTATTATATTTTCTTCTTGTAAAATATCATCTCTTTCAATTTTCTTGAAGTTACTAGATAGAAGATGAAACTCATTACTTTGAAAAATGTTTGGAAAAGTTAACTATGTTCTTTCTTTCATTTATGAATCATAACCTTAAGTCTCTGTATTATTATTTTGGTTGTTTTTCAGCTCCTCTGACTGATAAGCCACCTAAGCTTTTGTATCCCATGGAAAGTAAACTGACAATTCAGGAGACTCAACTAGGTGAGTAATTTTCCAATTTTACATAATGCATCTTTCTTCAGTATATTTCAATAGCTAAATAAGCCTAAATGATAGGCATGTTATACTGTAAACTGTAAAGATTGTTGCCTGCAATACATTCTTTGGAACCAAATGATGCATATAATATTTAACAATTGTTGATAAAGAGATAAGCTTAAGATTTTAATGATATTATTATAGAATATTATAGCCTCAAATTGTAATGTTTGAATTGGTTATAAAATAGTATGAAACTGTTTGACATGTAATATCCCCTAATACATTAAAATACAATTTTTGAAATTGAGAAAATGGTGTGAGTTCATCAAAATATATATCAATATTACTTAATAAAATGTTAAAAATTTAGCTTAAGTAAGAGATGTACCTCTGTGGTAGAATATTTGCTTAGCATTACAAGACCTGAGGTTTGATTCCTTGTACTGCTTATTGATAATTCAGAAATATATGTCTGAATTTTCATGAGTGATCATGTTTATATACACCTTACAAATAAGTTCTGCAAACATGTATTTCTAAGGAATTGGGTAAAACTTGAAAAAACTTCAATCAAAAAGAAGTAAGTTTATAATAGTAGTTTGATGTAGTGAATATACCAAAATGAAAGTTATATTATGCTAATTACATTTTCATAATATATTACCAAAGTTGAACAAGTCACCTTTGATAGAGAAACTAGTAGATTTGGACATGAGATCATGAACACAATATATTTTCTATAAATATTAATATAAGTATATACTCTATATTCATTGGAATTTTAAAATGTATATATTGGAGGAAGTATGAGATTTTTGTCTAATTTGGCTACATACAGTTATCTAAAATCTCCACTTAATCAAAATATATACAATATATTACATTTTATTACATTTTAAATTTATTTCAAATGTTCTATGAAGATAGATAGGTAGATAACAAGCACAGAACAAAGTTCTTTAGAAATGCGTTTGCTTTTAGTAATTAAGTGAAAAGAATTTCAACCAAATACTTCAATATACATTCATTCTGTTAAGGCACTCCTTACATTAATCATTCAAAAATGAAAATGCACTTAATTTTGACAATTAAAAAAATATCTATTGTCCATGTAGCTATTAACTCTTAAGTCTGAATTTAGAAAAAAAAAAGTGAATCAGTTTTCTAAACAAAGATTATAAATATGATGACCTTTACTAGTAACAACCACACTTTATGCTGCACAAAGATACTGTGATGGTTTGGGAACCAGTGAATTTCTAATACTAGAAATGATTATGCTTAGCAACTTAAAGGATAGACGTATGCAGGGTACATACAGGTAAGAAAGTAAATATGTTCCTTTGATAGCAAATCTGAGCCTTCTGGACTAATGTTACATACATATAAGTAATATGATTATTTTGAGATGGAAGACAATAGATAGCATTAATATGTCATAAATTAAGCAGACAAACTAAATTTGTATCTAACAATTTGTTCAGATTATTGTGTAGTTTATTATAATTTGTTGCCATTTTAGAAATACATCTTAAAATAAGAACTTATCATGAGTGACCATGCTTAATGACGTCTTACAATCACATCTAGAAATGAGTGTTTTTCAGGAGTTATATAAAACTCCTTCTTGGAACAAGAAAAACAAGGGCTGATAGTAGCAGTTAGCTGTAGTAAATATAGCAAAGTGAAATCTTAAGTCTCTAATTGTATGTATTTGCTAGGCAGCATCATTTAAAAATTTTATGGTTGATGCTTGTCTGTTGGTTTTCTTCTTTTCATTATCCATAATTTGGAATGAATCAAATTGGTCATTACCTCTTACCTTTCACAAATGGAATAATATGTTAAGCTGTTTTTTAATGTTGCTTTTTCTTAAATGAACTCATAAAAACTAACCAACCACATCAAACTTAGATGAAAAGGTTTTATGTAATGTGGAATAATTTTCTATGCATTCATTTGAAGAAACATAGAAATACCTTTTAACAAGGTACTAACTCCGTTATTGACACTAATCAAAGAAACATGAGTTTTTTTAACCAACAACTGAAATAAAGACCTCCATTTTAAATTTTGATTATTTTATTCAATATGTTGTAATATTTTCTGATTCCTGTTTTCAGCACATAAATCATTCACTAAATGGAGAAACATAGAGAATCCTTGGCTCTTTGTGTAACAGTTTATTTGAAAAACTACCTTCCTAGTATTGCTAATGGTTGAATAACTTATCCAAAAGGGATGTGGGTGGCATCAAATGCCTCAAAGCTTAGCAGTCTGGGGATGGAAGTAAAAGAAGTGTGGGTTCCAAGTAAGCCTGGGTTACCTAGTACTGCCTATACCATCTTTAGCTACTTAGTAAACCTCTGTCTGAATGTAAAAAAAGAGTGAAATTGAAAAGTATTAAGGAAGGATCCTAAACACCTAAGAATAAAATTTCTACTTTGACTTATCATTTGTGTAAAGATTTTAAATTTGCCCATTCTTCATTAGGAAAAGCTATCAATCCCAACAGTCTGAATATATGGCATTCAGATACTAATAACAGGATCTCAGTGACGTATCATTGAGTGGTGTTAGGAGCTGAGTAAACTGTATCAGTGATGAACTCTCACTCTAAAAAGAGAAGAAGAAGAAGAAGAAGAAGAAGAAGAAGAAGAAGAAGAAGAAGAAGAAGAAGAAGAAGAAGTAGTAGTAGTTCACACATCTCCCAGAGAATATAATTGATCATGAGTTCAGGGTTCAATTTCAAACTGTAAATTGAAATAGGGCCTCCTCTCAGGTCAATGGTTAAAAAGATCATAACAAAACTCTTGAATCTGCTATTAGAAAACACTTCTGGAACTATACAAAGCTGTGCAGCTATATGTTTAAAGCATCTAATTTTAATGTTCTGGGTGAAGCCAATATATAACTAATCAGCTCTGGTAACTATAAATATTGAGGTTTTCCTGACAAGTAATAATAAGCTTAATAGTAACGATGGGCTAGGGAGGTAGCTCTGTGTGAAACAGCATCTGTTGAGCAATCATGAGCATCTGGGTTGAAATCCTCAGCACCCACAGAAGAAGTAGGTGTGGTAACATCTGTGCAATGGGTAGAAGATAGAAACAGGGTTCAGGGGGTCACAAGGTCTTGCTAGAAGACAGTCATCTTAGTTTCATTGAGAGAACCTGTCTCAGTCCAACAACTTGAAGAGTGATAAAGCAGGACACTTGACATTCTTGACACAAAGTCACATTTGCACTAGCAATTGCACATATCTGTGTGTTTACACCATATATAAACTCCACTGTCCCCTCTCACATACACAGACACACACACTAAGAAGAAGAAGATGGCATATAGCTATTTCATCCATAGCTTTTCTTCTCATCTCCACATTTACTTCTCATGCCGAAGTTTCTTTTCCGAGGTCTTCTGTGTCCTGCTCTAATTTCTTCCTCTTCTTTCTGGTATTGATCATTTAAACTGTTTCACTGCAGGAAACAAACGTCACGAAAACCCAAAGGACTTAGGAAAAAAATAATGAAATGTTAAGAAAATTCATATAAAATATGCAGAAGGATAGGGTTGAATTGCAATAATATGTGATGCCAGACTGGAAATTCTACTTCAGTTTTAATCTGCATGCTATTTCTAAATGTTAAAAAAATAAATTGTCTGTTTTAAATCATATAGACATCAGTAAACATATGGATAGAGATTTTTCCGGGGGGAGGGGCAAAAGGTCTAAAGGAACACTGTAGAACTGGGAAGGTCAATCCATGAAGTAAACTCAACTCAGGGTGTTGCTGTCCAAGGAATCAATAGGTACTTGCTGAGCTTGAACTCTGTTACTCAGCCTGTCTGCCTGGCTATCTGTCATGCCTGTATAGCCAATAACCCATTCTCTGATGCTCCCAGAGTAAAGTATAGCATATGCTATTGTTACCAGAGATTCAGCAATTAGAAATCCAACTTAGCTTTGATATAGTGTGCCACATTTTATTTACAACTCGGATTTGACTAGTAAAAAAGGCCTCCACCGCCAATGTTCCTACAAGACAATGTAATGAGGAGCTCGAGCTAAAGAACCTCCCCAGATGTGCTCTACTTGATCCTTAATAACTTATTCTTATATATTAAGTGTGTTTAAAAGCAAATGCTTTTGCTTTTGAGTATGTAACAAGGATTTTCCAGGTGGTAATACATAAAGGAAAGCAATTGACATAAAAAGCTTAGATTTATATAAAAATCTTGGTAAATGGGCACATACACATATATTAAGTTTTCATACTAGTACGAATTGATACTACTTTCTTAGTTTAACTGTATTAGTCTGCAAATCTTTAAATTTTTGGGAAGTTCAAGAAAAGTGGCTAAAATATATATAACAGATCCTAGTCAATAATTTTATAGGAAAAATTTCTTGTCAGGGAAATCATAGATCAATTTACTGGATTGTTAATATAATTAATTCTTGAAATATGCTTTACTGCTATTATATATATGTTGTAAAATACTATTAAATATATATGTCATATTGAATATATTTAGTAAAATACATAGTTTAGCGTTAATTGAAATAAAACACTGTAGAAAATTATCTTATGGAATAAAAAATAGTTTGATTTTATAGGTTTCAAAGCTGCTATTCTCTTGAAACAAAGCATCCATTTTTTAATGGTTACTACTTTATTTTAATTAGCTGGAAAAAACTTTTCTTTCATTTCTGGGATTAGAAAATTTAATATCAATACCTCAGGAAAAATAGTAACTTAGATATTACATTTGGTGTGCAGATCTGAAAAGTGGCTCAGTATACTGTTTTGTTTTGTTTTGTTTTCTTGTGTGTTTTGTTTTGTTTTTTTCTAAATACCATATTACTAGAGTGTGAAGTGATGTGAGTATGACTTTCCTTCCCACAGATAGGAACACTGACTAGGTGTTTCACTTATCATTCTATACAAGAAAAACAGTAACATACAAATTCTCCATTTTTGTAAAAATTAATCTGTTTTTCCCACTTAACAAAGACATAAACATTAGCATAACTGTACTTGCTCAATAAAGTTTCTTAGACATAAGAGGAACAGTTTTGCTTTAGTGGCTTTCGTTTCTCCTTAATCATAGCTTCAGCTGACCAGAATCACAGATTATTATTTCAAAATATCTAATGGCCTTCATAGTCTTTACTTCCACTGAAAACTTCACAAGCCAGGCTTCCATCATCTTTGTTACTCTCAACTGCTTTATCTTCCAAGTTCCCACAGAATAACTCTCTGACCAAAGTCCAAAGGCACCACCATCACCCCAAAACAACATGATTGAGTCTGCAACAGCAATGCCTGACAATCTAGTCTTCATCTTTGTCTTAGTTAGGGTTTCTACTGCTGTAATAAGACACTATAACCTAAAGCATCATGGGAAGTGAAAAGTTAATTTATTCTCCTAAGTCTCATGTCACACTCCATCACACCAGGAGAAAACAGAAATTCAGAGTTTGGAACCTGGAGGCAGGAACTGATGCTTACTGGCTTGTTTCTCATAGCTTGCTCCTCATGGCCTGCTCAACCTGCTTGCTAATAACCCTTCAGACTATCTAAGTTTACTGATGTCACAGCCTACAGTGAGCTGGGGAGGATCCTGGGAGGATTAGGTGAAATGAGTGAGAGATGGATTGTATAACTGTATGAATTTTTCAATAAATGAATAAAATTTTAAAATATAGATACTATAATAATAGTATGTCTTTATAATCATTGTGGAAATGTATTCAGATAATGCAAGAAGGATTAATCCATCTCCTAGTATATATTAAGCCATCAGTAAGTGTTGACTTTTAAAAGTAGAAATATTTTCATGCAATAAATAGAATTCTGATGTGTCCTTTGAACACCAGTATCTGTTCATGCTTCTATTTCCCAGGATGAATACTATGGCAAAATATATATGCTACAATGTAGTATGGATGCTATTTTGGGAAATTAGGGTCTATCTCCCCTTAATAAAATACATGGATATAAACCGTTATATTTATGTATGCCTAGATTTAAATTTAATTTTATATTTCTTAAACATTATATATATATATATATATATATATATATATATATATATATATATATATAAACAATATATAGTAGGTACATAGTTATAAAAGAATAACATGTTTGCTGGTCATACTTTTTAAAAAGTTAATTAGACACTGTGCCACAAAATGTTTATATATGAACAACAAAAAGAAAATGAATTATGTTTAAAATTATGATTCTAAAAGAATGAAATTCAGGTATATTTCATAAGACTAGAAACACAGAGACTAACTTTACAAAACAAAGCATCAAACCATTATTCCTGTCAAGCTTCTCATGAATGCTTTTGTGCTAGTCACATCCATTTGATTGAAAAAATCAATGAAAGAAAAAACACTGTTTTCCAGTGAAAAGCACCACTACCAGGAAGCTTTCTAAATCACTCCTAATTATTGAAGTTTACTAGAACAAAAAATATAGTGAGTGTCCTATGTTAAAAAGAACGGCTCCTGAATTTGCAAAGTAAATGCCAATTTATGAGAAATAAACACTTCAAAGGATATTATAGTGTAGAATATTGGAAGAGGTTCCAGAAGAAGAGCATGCCCTATGTGACTGTTGTCCATTAAAAGGGAGACGATAAAAAGACTCACATCATTTAGAGTTTGAATATAGCAAAAGATGTTCATCCATAAATTTCTTCTTGAATTTTGACTAAATAAATGAGAACTCCTAAATTATATCCAGACTCTCCATGAAAAAATAACGTGTGCGTGAATGTGGTTATAAAAAGATGATACCAGTATTTTATGGTATAATGTTAAAACATTTAGCATTCCAGTCAAACCTCACTTTACCAAACTAAGTATTCTCCTACTGATCTGTGGGTAAATTGAATCATCATCATTTCAAAGAAGTGCTCCCTTCATTTTTGATTGATTTCTAATTAGTAGTGGCTTAACATGTCAGTTTTAAGAGTCTCTGTCCCCCAGTCTCTTTTAAGCAGCTAATGATCACTGAACGATTTATATTCACAAGGGAAATATGCTATTTAAAGATACTCTATGGTGAATGATTTTATACGAGAACCCTTTTGTAATTGAATAATCATGCTCATTACTTCTCTCTGCGGTAGTGTGGATTTTTACACTATTGTAAGATAGCTTCATATATTTGAAACTGCAAGTGCCATTGTCCTGGACAAAGGACCATCCACCTATCATCACCAATAATTCCCTGTAGTCTGTCAGTAGAAAAATATGGAAACTAACTTCCTTCTAATAGAGAGTAGTAAATTTGATTCATTAGTTTCATAACCAATGGTATTTTCTTCTAATCTAATTAATTGAAAGTTGGTATTGTAGAGCATAGTATTGAAATAATGACAACATCCCATGCTTAATCAGGTCAAAATGAACTGCTTTCATGGGTTACATGTTTTAAAGGCCATCCTGCTCAATTAGTTGCTTCCATTTTGTTGAAATGAAAACCAACAGAAAGACTGTTCGTGATGCAGTTTATCATCCAGTCTTAACCAGGTGAAATTCTAATTACTTTTTATTAGCATATATTGTTATTAGCTGTCCAAAGTTAAGGGTTTCATTGGGAGATTTCTATATATGCATACAACACTTGTACATATCCACCCAATATATTACTCTTTATTAAAAGGAAAAATTATATTTTTACTTTATACAAATTTTTTTAGTATAGAATAGAGTTTATTCAGGGCATGGGGAGGGGAGTTTAGAGGGTAGTAGAAGCAGAGAAAGGCAGAAAGAAGGAGAGAGAAGTAAAAGAGTAGAGAGTAGAGAAGTGGAGGGGCCGGCCATGACCATGTGGTGGGGGAACAGAGTGGGGAGAGGTAAGGGATAAGAGATGTAAGGGAAAGAAGAAGAGTAAGAGAGACTACTTTATACAAATTTATTTGTCTCTTTTCATTATTTCATTGTGGCAATTACCTCATTTTAACATTTTTGAAGACAAAACAAAATCTAGGTATTGTGATTTAACCTATAGCTTCATGAGCTAAACTATCACAAATATTTTTAAACATATGCTCCTAAACACACCACGTGTTTTTGTATGTTGAGTAACCATAAGGTTTAAAACCTAAACCCTACAGCATGTATAACCCTACATGTATAATAAGAAACTGAGGGACTGACATGATACTCAGAGGTTACGAGCACTGGCTACTCACTCAGAGGATCAGGGACAATTCCCAGCACCAATATGGCAGCTCACAACTGTTTGTAACTTCAGTTCCAAGGAATCTGACACTCTCACACAGACAAATATGCAGGTAAAATATCAATGTGTATAAAAATAAATAAATGAAAGGAAGGAAGGAAAAAGAGACATTGTCTCAAAAAAGTTTTTTTTTAATAATGAAGTTGAATAACAAAAAATGTAAAAGCCTAGTAAGGGTTTTGTTTTTCAAATTTCACCTGTTTTGAAATAAGTCAAAATGTAACTCCACCTCCAGTAGGGAAGAAGAGAATGCTGTAAAGTTGTTAGGACTCTAAAGGAGTCATTCATCCCCTCTTCCACAATCTTCTGTGCAATTACCTCCTCAAACTCACAGACAAATGTGTTTCTACTTTACCAGAAGCAGAAGGCCTTCCTTGGACTTCTCTGCTAAAAGTTATATTTACAGACAGTTAGCAGCTCTTTGAATAGGAAGATATTAAGGGAAACTCTGTGTGTGTGTGTGTGTGTGTGTGTGTGCGCACGTGTGTGTATGTGTGTGTGCATGTATGTATGTATAATAAATGACATGTATACATTTTATATAAACATGTACATGTGTGTTTAATATATAGCATATATATTATATATGTATATGTAACCAACATGTGTGTGTGTGTCCCAGTGTGTCTGTGTATCTGTGTGTGTGTATTTGGCATTTTGACACAGGGTTTCTTTGTTTAGTCCTAGAACTCACACTGCATACCAAGTTAAACTCAGAAATCTACATGCCTCTCCTTCTCAAGTTCTGGGATTAAAGGCGTGTGCCACCACTGCCTAGCCAAGGAGATGATGTATATTGTTCTCCAGGAAACAATGAAAAAAATGGAATTGAGCATATCAAGTCAACACAAGCAGAGTACTTGCAGTACTAGGCAAAACTGTTATTATTGCTATAAATATTCAGTAAAAAACTATCTTGTGAAAGAGCTTAGGAGAAATTCAGAAAGTGTTTTATTTTCTCTTCCTAAAAAAAAGTCCTGATGAATATGCATTCTCAGATGAGAATGGCATTATCTTGGCAAATTTATGGCTTTTTCATTAATTGATTTTCTGAAATGATTCCTAGAATATGTATTATTTTGACCAAAATTATTTGAGCTAAAATTTTATTATTCCTAGGTACTCTAATTATTATTCACAACCTGTTTATAAGTAGTATTGATATTATCTTCAAAATTACCTACAACAAATTATATTATTAAAGATATGAATGAAGATATTTTATGCATGGTTATTTGTAATGACTGTTAAAGACTTTCTTTCCTAAGAATAATATTTTTCAACCCAAAGGGATTTTTTAAGACTTCTAGCTAGTGAATGGAACTGATAGCCTTTTATATTGAAAGATCAAACAAATGATAGTTTGATTAGAAATATCAGTGACATTTCAACTTGAGGTAATGTTGTGTCACAGAGAATACCAATGACGAAGTATGAAAGACATGTTCAATCAAAAGCGATTCCTGCTGCTGTGGATTAGGAAAAATGGAACAGAGTTTTCTCTCTTTCAGTTGCTCATTAGTTTACAAAATGGAATAAAGGAGTAAGTCAAATTATCAATAACCTAGAGAGAGGAGAATCGAGAGTTTATTTATGCCTAAAAATAGCTTCAGGGAAAAGGTTAATTTAGAAATTTCTTTATTGGTTGACTTTTGATAGTTAGCTATGCCTTTGCCTTTTTTCTTGTCTTCTCAGTTTTCCTCTATCCACGCCCTTCCCACCTTCCCTTCCCATTTCTTTTACTGCCCTCCCTTCCTCTTCTTTCCTTTCCCTTCTCTATATTTTCCTTTCCCTTTGTCCAGTACTAAGGTTTCCTGAGATAGGCTTGGTAATAGATTTCAGCTAAAAAGGCTGGGAGCTTAATTCCCTTCATTTTTCCCATACTGGAGTTCAAGGTTGGCTGCTTGGAGAAGGAGTAGACGTGATAGGAATAAATCATTCTGTACTACCTTCTTCAATGAATTGTTTTTCACTTCATTACACTGAAAGTAGACACTGTGATCTCTCATCATATTTATTTAGATCTTCTAAAGGTAGTTGGGATTGTAAACTTTGGCTTTGCAACTTGGAAAGAGGTAACAGGAGGATTTTTCTTTTTTTCAGCTCCACTGGATAATTAAAATTTGAATTGTGACAAATTCTGATATTTTATAGTCAGTGTCATGGTCATAAGTTACAAATCATTTGAAAAGCATGAGGGCTGCTGACCACAAGGAAAATGAAAGCAGAGCTATCATGTCTTCTTTCCTTTCTGCAGAATATCATTTTTATAAAGGTGGACTATTATTGTGAAGAGAGGTAAACAGATGTGAAGAAAGAATAGATCAGCTAACTTCATAATAGGCAGAAACAGGAATTTGGAACTCTAACTCGAGATTTGAAATCCCAGAGGAAAATCCTGATTGCCCTAGATTGAGTCATAGATAAAAATTTTCGGCAAATTGCTATAGCATCTGAAGTAAGATATAGATTCAATAACTACTGTATGCCATATTTTTGTGCAAGTATATAGATGTGGGAGTATAGGGATTACACAAGGAAAAAGTGAGTTAAGAAACAAAAGGGTCTCTATTTTTTCATATTCAGTATCTGATTAATTTAGATGTAATCTTTATTATGTATCTTACATAATTTGAGGGGGTCAGAACTCAGTAGTCATTTGATGCATTTTGAGTGTGTTTTCTTTCTTAGACTACAAACCCTTTGTTTCTCCCAGCAACAAATTCTGATAATTCCCTCCCTTTGTATGTGCATATACATGGACATATATGTTTAACAGTAGAATTCAGAGCACAGCTTAAGGTGTTGTCATTAAGGTCACAGCCACCATTTATTTGAGACAAGATGTATCACTAGCTTGGAGTTAACCAAGTAGGGTAGGCTGGCTGACCTCTGAGCCCCAGATCTCTGCCTTGCCTCTGTCTCCCAGAACTAAATTAAAAGAAAACACTTCCATGATCATTTTAAAGTGTATATTCTAGAAATTGAACTCATGCTTCTCAATCATGAAGTTTATTGACAGTTATCTCCCCAACTGCTACAACCCATCCATTTTGGTACATGTGTCTAAGATCCAGACCTATACTCCTCAGATTTCTCTGTCCAATGTAGTATGCCATTTGTTAACTCTAAACCTAATGTCAGTTGCAAATCAAACACATTCTCAGTTGCTAACTATAATTTTTGGAGGAAAGTACATTGTCTGTAATATGGGAGTGGCAGGGCAAGAATTAGAGTCAAATTTAGGTAAGTGAATAAAATGAGGTAAGATATAATAAAGTGATGAAAGATGGGGATCTAACTAAATGATTTAGGGAAATATATATATATATATATATATATATGAATGAATTCACATTACAATACATTTAAGTTCCTTATAAAGAATAGAGATGTATAATTTATATATGTATTTTATGTAATTTTGCATATTATATACATTCACATATATAATATAAATATAAATTATTTTTCATATGCTAGAGTATATATATATATATATATATGTTCTTCATAAGAGACTTAAGATTCACTTTAATAGGATATAAGCCAAATAATACATACATATTGATAGTTTTAGTCAAGTAGACTGAGTGCTTGATCCCACGATTAGAAAATTCAGAGTTTATATAAGAAAATACAGCTTCTCTGTCAATCTATCTTTAAAATAATGTAAACTATTAATAATACTCACCAAGGCTATCATAGAATATGAATCTACCATCCTGCCACAGTTTGGAGCATGGTACAAATCTATTCAAAATGCATATGTACAAACTAGTGTAATAAGATCTATCTTTTCAGAACCAAAGAGCTTGGGAAAGAAATGAAAAGAATTATAAAGAGAAAAACTTCCTATCAGCTGATGTAGGGACTATGGTGGTAAAATCCAGTGGTCAAAACTTCTTTAGGAATCTGGCAGCACAGAGATGGAGTTATGATTATGTTATTGTCACACACTTGTTAAGAAAGGTAGAAGCATCTGTTAACCATTCCAGAAGACAGTTTTACATTTAATTTTAAAAATACATATCCAGAATTAAACCAATTTTCTATGAAATACACAATCTCATTAACTTAGCGAGTGTGTCTTTGAACTTTGTCTGTATCCCAGGCAGGCATTGAACTTGTAGTTTTCCCGCCTCAGCCTACCAACTGGTTAGGATTACAGGCCTACACCACCAGGGCTGCTTTTTGCTAACCTTTCCTTTACAAGATTTCACCCTGGATATATCTTGGCTCCTGAATCCCTTTACTTGAGAAACGACATTACCTCATTTACTAGTAATGGTATACCAAGATAGTAGCCAATGATTAACTTTCCTTTATCAATTACAGCCTGCATGTAGTAGCTTCTGTGAACTTAAGGTCATCATAATTGCTGCTGTTAGAATCAGGGCGGAAGGTTGAGTCAACAGAATTTAAAAATCGTTTACAGTAAGCTTTGAGGAATTTTCGCAAAAATGCAAGAGTTAATTTGTGAGATTTGCAGTTTGATTTAATAAGAAAGTCCTCTTTATAAATTTCAGTAGTACCAAAACCTCTACTATGAACAGTGTGTGCTTACCTGCTATCTAGAAGATAAAACTAAGGCCTTCCACAATCAGACCCCAGTTTTTATCTTCATAGATTCATTCACAGCCCTGTCAAGCTCACATTTTTGATCAACCATTCCTAACCTTACCATGACATTCACCAATCTATAAATCTATACTGTCTGTAATCTAGATCACACTTGTATGCCTTCCTTATTCTTGTGTACAGACATTTAAACGCACACCTCAATATCTCCTCTGTGATGCCTTTTCTCCTGGTTACATTCCCACTAGGCAGAATGAAACACCATCACCAAGCCCTAGTAGACACTGCACACAAAATCAATCTCTCTCTCTCTCTCTCTCTCTCTCTCTCTGTCTCTGTCTCTCTCTGTCTCTGTCTCTCTCCCTCTCTGTAGCCCTGTAGCTGTGGCTGTTTTGGCACTCAAGTCTCACTAAATTACTCAGGATAAATTTACCTTGTAGCTCAGGGTAGCAGGGGTTACAATCCTATGTCACTGGGTTTTACTTGTCTGTCTGATGTCTCCCTATTTATCTATCCAGTTTTATCCAGTTGTTGCACAAGGTAGACAAGTAGTAAAAAACAGTAGCAAATGGGACCAGCCAAACAATTTATCATTTAGGGCACTGAAACTGTAATGTCTAGTGGGCTAAACTTTAGAGCTCTACTCCAAACTCAAGGTGCCAGTTAACTTTCAACCCTTGACCAGTTTCCTAGCTGAACTGTGAAATGCAACTGTTCCATTAACCCCTATTTATATCTCCCAAGTCAACCTACTGCTCTATTGTGACCTTCAATATCCAGCTGAACTTTCCTCCTCTGTTCAATCCGGATTTGATTTATTGCTAGGCTTCTCTAGCTACACTCCTGAGCTTTTCTCTATCCATCTCCCTCATCCATGAAGGAGAATCTTCAATCATTCACTTCAATAAAAAAAATACTAGCAGTTTTATTGTGCTTTACTCCATTATTCTGTAGTGTACAACTAGTGAAAAGAGCAAATGATAAGTGTGGGGTTTTTTTATTATTATTATTTTGTGTATTTTACCTCAGTGAACGATACATGAACTGGGCATTCATATTTCTCTGCATCATATATCAGAGAGAGACAGATTGACCCTCAAAATTAAAAGGCTGAGTTTGTGGTTCAGCATGAGCAAGCTTCTAGGTTTAAGTCCTAAGAGTGTAAAAAGTAAATAAATGGGCAGATAAATCTTCATAGTAAATTTATATTATCATCTTAGTTGATTCTATACTCCCTATTCCTTAAGAAGAAACCATGACTTTATGTTCTTTACTGTTTCAGCCCTGATTGAGTGTCAGCTATCATTTAAATGAGTCCTTTAATCAGGATCTGTGGATGCAGCTTTTCTTGATTAGTGACCCTAATTTCTCATTGACTCTGAAGAATGTTACATTTGCAAGGCATTTGAGTGTTGTGTAATTTTGTTTTTTCAACAACCCGCAGTATCTATAATGCCTGCATTTTATAAACTGTGTCCAAAATTTATGTGCTCCAGTTCTTGGAACACTTTTAGACAAGAGAGTATTCATTATTGTTTTCCTCTTACTTTGGGTGTTGAGTGCCAAGGCTGAAGTGTAATAGTAAAAACGTAGTCTCAATAATTTTGGCTTTTATACCATTGTTAACAGATTCTGTGGCTCATCAAATAATATATCTTGATATTCAGTTGAACACCAGTTTCACCTTAAAACATTTCTATCTTAACCAGTTTGATTTGCTAAGGCAGATACCTAATATAGGGTGGTTCATAAATAATAGAAATTGATTTTTCATGATTCTGATTATTAGAAAGCCAAAATTCAAGGCACCAGTAGATTGCAGGCATGGTAAGAACAGCCTGCTTCATCTAGTGCTTTAGCCTTCATCCTCTCGTGTTATAAACTAACTGCAGCACCTTGGGACCTTGATTATGAGGACATTAATCCTTTTTGCAAATGTGGAACCCTTGTGACTTTATCACTTTCCAATGGCTCTACCTCCTAGTAGACTTTTGTGAGTAGGTTTTGAAAGGAAAATGATAGAAGGACATGAGCATTTAGATCAACAGGTTCTCAGATATATTTTTTTTTACCCTCCTGCACCTGCTATTCAGTTACTTGTCTCTTGGATCTACTTCTGTTCATCATTGCCTCCTAGTTTCTTATTCCAACTTTTTGTACATCTGATCTCTCAAGTACATTTTAACAGACACATTTCTTCTTACACTGATCTTGAGGCATGAAATTTTTTTCAAGACACTTAGGAAAATGGAAGTACTTAGAATGTGCATGAACAAAATGTCTTTTGAGCAGCAAAAGTTAATGTGAGGAAAGCTGATAGAAGAGTCAGTTATCTCATCAGAGTTTTTACTCCTTAAAAAGCAGCTAGTTATAATGCCTTCTTAAACAGCAAGCACAAAGCAAGTGCTCTCATTTCTCTGATTAAAATAGACAAAATAAAACTAATAATTGACTTGTCAATTTACTGTGACTATTAATTCCCTACACACAAAGATGGCCTTTGTTAAGAATGCACCTTTTCTTTCCGAATATAATTATCAGACTATATATAGATAAGTAATTTAAAGCCAGCTAATGATTGTTTGAGCATCTAAACTTTAAAACTCTGTAGAAATTAGTAAATTATCCACTTAGAAAACCTGTAACAATTTCATCAAACTTAATGTTAACTGATAAGTTAAATTGGACTCATGATATTTCATGACATTTAGAGTATGCCTTATTCATGGCTTGTAAATATTCTTTCACAGTGAAAAACTTGATAAGCTTTACATAGAAATAGAGGTGCTTTCTTATGTGAATGCATGCTTCATTAACCTAAGAAAGTATTATGCATTGTTTCCTACATTGTGACATTTACTAGATTCTAGGCTCCATTGTGTCAGGAGACATCCACCAATAGTAAAAAGGAGGACTGAAGCAGGGCCAGAGGATGTAGCTTAGTAGGAGAGTGATTTATTGACATGTGTTGGGACCTAGGATCTATTATCAGAAATGCAAAATTTAAAAAGAATGACTCATATTTATGGACTAAATGTCAATGACCAATAGATTCAAAATATTTGTATTCATAGCACAGTGATATAATATTGAAATCAAAATGGAAACTGCCATCATTATGCTCTGTGAGAATAATTTCTTAGATTAGACTATAATTCACAAAATTCAATAGAATAATAATCAAACTAGTCCTTGAGTACAGAATACAATTTTCTATTTTACTTGATAGTCAGCTTTTGAATTAGCACATGTATTTGTTTTAATTATTGTAAATTAACTTCACTATTTTTTTCTCCAAATAAAGGGATCCTTGGTAGTGTGGTATGGAATCACAAGCCATTGGCAGTGGTAACACCCCTAACTGAATGAGCTTGTCAGTAGCATGCTTCTTATTAGTATAAAGGCATTTGTCTCCAAACCTATCATAATAAGTTGCTGGAGAATTTTGATAAAAAGGTATGCACCTAGTTTCTTTGTTCTTCATATCTCTTTACCAATTCCCAAATTTTAATTTACTGCATCTTTAAGGGAGATTGAAAATCAATAATCTCTGGCATTTTGGGTATTCTTAACATCTATGAACAGAAATTTACATGCAAATATATCTTTTCTATGTTTGTGTATATGGTTCACAAGTGCATGTTCAAATATTTGAGCACAAGTATGCATGGTAGAGTGTGTGTGTGTGTGTGTGTGTGTGTGTGTGTGTGTCTGTCAGTGTATTTTGTATACACCAACAACAGGTTGGTACTTAGTCTTGCTAGATCTCTGTCCACTTTATTTCCTAAGTCAGGTTGTCTCACTGAACGTGGAGCTCACTGATTCAGCTGGTCTAGCTACACAGCCTACTTCATGGATCCTTGTTGCATCTCTAGAGCACTGGAATTACAGACAGGCCAGCATACTTGGTGTATTAGTCACATTTTATTGCTATAATGAATCCGCATGACCAATGTAACTTGTAGAAAGAAGAGTTAATTTGGGATTTACAATTCCAGAGGATGAGAGTTTATCACCATGATGGCAGAATAGTGTGACACCAAACACTAGTCATGGATGAAGGAGAAAGGACTGCTTCAAGGTTACATGTCCAAGATAGGGGAAGTTATATTGGCTTTGGGTATGAGGCAGTTTTAAAACCACCTAAAGAAAAAGTAAAACCAACTTAATACTATTATACTATTAGGAATACTATTAGGAATAGGAATACTATTATACTAATAGGAATACTATTATAAAACTTTAGGAAGCCAAATTATTCATTTATACACTTTTATATGTATACCCACTGATCTTTAAAACAAAGAAGAAGAAGGTAATTACTTAAGACAGTACAGAAAAGTAGAAGAAAAGAGAATCAGCAAACAAACAGCCAATTGGAAAGCTCATTTTCTAGGTAAGATGTAAGATTTGGAAAAGGCTATATTGGGTCAATAAGCTTTCAAAAACAATTAGAAGCATGTATCCTACTATGTCATAGATTAATAAGTAGTAAAGATGATGGAGAAAAATCAAAGGAAGTTGATTTTGTTATGGTTGACTAGGAAGAAGGAAACAATAAGAAGACCATCATAAAAAGGATTAGCATTTGTGAGAAGTTGAGTTTGATGAGGTTACAATGCTATAGAGTCTCTCACAACAGAAACATGAACATAGCTTTTTAGATGTTTTACTCATGTGTGTGTGTGTGTGTGTGTGTGTGTGTTTTAATGATACTTTTAAAGAGGTAATGCAGAAAATCAGACATTAAGTTGTGTTAAAAGAAAATTATTTTCTTTTTACTTTCTCAAATATTATTGGAACAATTAAGCAAGACAGAGCACACTAATTTCTGAGTGTTTTTATTTCTTTCTTTAAGACATAACTCAAACTTCATATATGTGTTAGATTCCTCCCTGAATAAGCAACTGAAGTAGTACCTTCCATAGGTTATTGATGAAGTTTGAGTTATGTCTTAAGTACTTTTCTATTTCCATGAAGAGACACAATAACCAAGGAAATTTTTATAAAAGAAGTATTTAATTTGGGGGCTTCTGATTCTATGCCCATCATGGAAAGGAGCATGACAGCAGGCAGGCAGGCATAGCACTACAGCAGTAGCTGAGAACTTACATTCTGGTTTACAAGCATGAGGCAGAGAGAGAGAGGAGAAAGAAAGAAAGAGAGAGAGAGAGAGAGAGAGAGAGAGAGAGAGAGAGAGAGAGAGAGCTGGAAATGGCATGGACTTGAAATCTCCAAGCCCATTCTCACATATATCCTCCAACAAAGGAATGCATTCTTATCTTCGCAAAGGGTTCCAGCAACTATGGAACAAGCAGTCAAATATATGAGCCTATGGGTGTCATTTTTATTCAAACTATCACAGATTTCAGTTTTTGAGATTATCTAGTTTTTATTTCCCCACAGTTAATGAATTGTTTAAAACATTTACTATTATGCCCTAAGTACAAAACCCTTTAAGAGTCTTGATAGACTATAACCATATCATTTCATTTCACAATCTTTCAAACTTCCAAATGTTTTAATTTATTTTATTTATTCGAAAACATAGCATTACAATTTCTTTAAAATTCTCCTGGATATTTTCACAGATGAGTTTACATATAAACAAACTCATTCATAATTATATCTTAGTACATTAATATACTACAAGGGACCATGCTTTTTATTTTCTGTTCAGTTTTCAAACTTCCCAGGAAAAGAAGATACTGTTTAGTAAATGCAAGTAATATAACCAATATTTGAACAATTGATATTATGTAAAAAAAAATAGTAAAAGTTAACTGAACTAAACATTTTTACACTCATTTCCTGAAAATAAACATATACTTGGTGATTATTTGGAGGTGTACATATTTATATGAAGTACTCGGGATTTGCTTGCAAATTTTAGGTTTTTTTGTTTTGTTTTGTTTTGCTTTCTGCCTTCATTGTCTATTTTACTGTGCTATGTTGACTCCTGAGTGTTTGAGAAACATCTGTTTTCCAGCTCATTTAAGGGCATTTCAGCCTGTTGTTTTGGTCATCAAGTAGCCATAAAATAAAATGTGATTTGAAACAAAAGGACATTGTATTTGTCCATAGCATAGGATTTTTTTTTAAATCCTGGTTGCTCATTGAGTTTAGAAATTAAAGAGTAACATGGGCTATCTTCATAAAAGGATAAAGTAAGTTATGATGAATATCAGTAATTCTAAGACATTCAGGGTTTATGAATCAGTTGAAATATTTGAATAGAAAGGGAAGGCAGTAAATAACCATAAAGTCACCAACAAGCCATAGGTGTGTGTGTGTGTGTGTGTGTGTGTGTGTGTGTGTGTGTGTTTATGATGTATACATGCAGAAATCAAAAAAGGTCATCATTATCATTTGTCTTGTACTGGTCTCTACCTTAATACCTTGACATATGGCCTTTCAGTGAATCTATTGTTTGTCTACTAAACTAGATGGACAGCAAGCAACAACAATCTTTCTGTTTTGTGCCCAACCAAAACTGTGATTGCAATTGCATACATTCATACCTGAAATTTTACTGTGCTGGGAATCCTAACCATTGGCCACATTCTTATGCAACAAACATTCCTATCCACTGAGCCATCTTCCCAACTGCCAAAGGATTTAAAAAAAAAAAAAACTAGTTCAGTAATTATAACATATTTAATATGCTATGTATTAAAGGGACGATTTAAAAGAAAATCTTAGAGTTTTTCTCACAAGAAATACTAGCCATTTAAATGTAGTTAACTCAATTTTATATTTCTTTTAAAATTCACTATGTTGTTCCCATAAAGCTGTCTTTCTAAATTATGTATCAGAGAGCAATTTAAATCATGGACAACAGTTACTGATCATAATCTGCTTCTAGAAAAAAACCCTATAATTATAATATCTTTTGTTTATTCTATGCTAAATTAAAATATTTAATAATTAATAATATTTAAACATGTGACTACATAGCTTCTACAATTCTGTTTTGTTTTTCCTATCTTGTTTTCCTTGTGGATTTATGGATTTATGCCTAATTATCTTTTCATTTTTATGTCCATTTATCTTCAGAAGAGAAGCAAATCTTTATATTTCTGTTAATTCTGCCTTGAGTACATAATAATCTAGTTTTGATATTAGGAAACTGGTTTCTAGTGTTTTATAAAATGGTAGAAGAAAATTAAACTGTCAAGTCTTCCTGGAATTTAAGCAACAATTATAACCCTCTATTTGTTAATCTGACACCATTCTAAATTAAACTGTATCTTGTCATGTCTGCTATTTTTGATGTGCTATGGATAATGTGTGGGTGGTGTATTTAATGAGAAGTTCCCCCATTAGGCTCAAATATTGAAAGTACTGTTAAGTAAATGCTGCATCCTAGCTGGAAGAAGTGGATCCCACTTTGATACTTTGATACTTGGACTTTGATAGTTTACAGTTTTGACTCATTCCTATTTCACTGTTTGTTTTCTATTTGCATTTCTATTTACTTCTGTTACCTGTTGTCATGCTTTCCCTACCATTAGGGGACTCAACTTCTGGAACAATAGGCTAAAATAAATTATTTCTTTCTTAAGTTGCCTTAGGTCATAGTATTTTATAATAGCCACAGAAAAATAACTAATAGAGTGAGTGACCGTCATTTTAAATTACCCCCTGAATGATTGCAGTCTTATTCATAAATCTTATTGCTGATTACCTTTTTTAATAACCATAATAACATGGAAACATACTAATAACTTTTTTTTGTTATTTTTTATGTTGTGGATAAAGTCAACAATGCTTATTGTATAGGAATTACTGTTGAGTACTTTTATTTAACTAACAATTTTCTTAACATTTTAGCTTAACCTCCTAGTATGAGACTAAACTTATTATTGTAATATAAGATTTGGCAATATTATTCATATATAAAATTTACCATCTAGGATATCTTCATTGCAAGAAAACTCATACACCAGCTGTTCCTTTTGTTGAGATTTTCAATATATTATAAATATCAAAATGAAAATAGAATGTATTGTGTTAATTCTTTGAAATCCAGGCATTTTCTATACACTTGAAACAAGAGTACCCTGGAACTGATTATAAATAGATCTTGCTGAGAACTGTTTTTCATCAATCATCTTATCCTGTCAAATAAGGGACTTCTTCAAATTTGCATCCATTTATAAAGATTTAATTTAAGCTTGCAAATTCAATGTTATCATTTATTACTGGAGTAAGAGAGTTCATATCGTAGTTTGGGTATAATTTACAGATTTATAGAGGGCTCAATGTGCAAGTAACATACACACAGATGACATTTGAGCCTAATATGTGTGTCCATTTGTGCATGTTTTTATGAACATATGAATGATAATATAGTGTGATAGTATCCTAGTATGTCAGGCAATGTGACTTTGAAATAGCTATAGTTTATTTCTTATAGTTCTGAAGGCTGACAGGTCCTAGATTAAGGCACTGGTCAATCTAGCAATCTAGCAACAGCCCAATTTCTGATGAAGAAGCTGCTCTTTCTTTTTATGGCCTCATACAGAAGAGGAAGATCTTTTCTGAGACTCTTTTATTTAGCCAATAATACCTTTTATGAAAGCTTTGCCTACATGACCCAATCATTTCTCAAAGACCCACCTCCTTAGACTATAGAGTTTGTCATTGAGATTTCAAAATAGAAATTTGAATCAAACCGACTTTCAGTCTATAACAAGTAGGTGTGGATAGAGATTTTTAAAGGATGCTGTGAATAGATGTCTTTAGGGACTCGATATATGGAATGATTTTATCTGTGTCTCGGGAATAGACAGGGCTCCTTTAGGGACCATTGACTTTGAGATTCAAAGGTGAGCATAATTTATTCAGGTGGAAGATTATATGCCATAACAAAAAGAGGTATCAGCCAAAACCTATGAACAGCAATGCATCAGAATGGCTAGAGTAAATAAATCCTGTGGATTAAAGTTAATGAAAATTCACCCTTAGGTCTAACTATGGCAATAACTAATATTGACTTATTGCTGCTTATGTGTCAGACACCATATTAAGAATTTTGTTTAAAATACAAAGTTGATTATCAATTACATTTTAAAGAAAAGACACTTGAGTTATGGAGAGGTTTCCTCATGTTACCGTTATTTGTAGCTATGAGAAAAACCTGAGAAGTTTGACTTACAGCATTTGCTTCCTGTTGCAAAGTGCCATGACAGAAAGCAACTTGGATAGCAAATGGGTTGTTTTACATTGTTGGCTACAGTCTATCATTGAGGGAAACTGGGCAGAAACTCAAGGCCTGAATCTGGAGGCAAGACAGCAGAAGAACAGTGCTTACTGACCTACTTCCAGGCTTATATTCAGCTACCTACCTTTTTGTTATGTAAACTAGTACTACCTGCCCAGAGGTGGCACTGTCCATAGTGAGCTAGGCTAAACGTTATCAATTAGCAATTAAATAAAGCTCCACAGAAATGCTCGCAGGCCAATAGGATGGAGGTTCCCTGTAATTACTAAATCAGAGTCACTGTTTTCAAGGAAAATTTCATAGTAGGTGGTAATATTTATGTTTATAATACAAATAAATTCCATTTTATCAAATATATTGTATCCCCTTGAATATCTTGTTGGGAGTCTTCCTCAAAGGATTATTAAGTATTAAAGCCAAGAGAGATTTTAGATGACAATGTTTTGAAATTTTAAATATTGACACTTTGGCCTAAATGATTTTTGGTTCTAAGAGATTGCATCATACAATATCTCTGTCTGCAGAGTGGTTGTGTTACTCCCCTAGTTGTGCCAATCAAAGATAATCCTTTGGCATTTTCCAATGTTTCCTCTAAGGCAAAAATTATCTCACCACTAAGACTGAGAATCCCTTGCCTCTAAAAATCTAATAAAATCTCAGGAATAAAACTGAAGTACAGTCATAAAGCAAATAGCACAATTTTAGCACTGTATTATGCCTCCTTATCCCAAATCCAATATCTTAAAGTAAATAAATTTCTAAGACAGTGTCTTCTGTCTAAAGCCTTGTCCAGAATTATGGCTTAGAAAGTGTTCATCTGTTACCCATAGATACACATGGAGATAGGTCTGATAGTTAGTATAAAGCCAAGTTCATCAGCAAATATACATAATGAGAAAGGTGATGATATGCACAAAATGACTTGTACAGAAGGGAAGTGACCCTTCACACAATGATTCAAATGACAACTCTGACGTCTGTCAAAAACTGATGACATTCACCTTAGTTAATCAGTAAGATCCATTTGAAGAAGAATCAACAGACTATATAGTCTCTTTGAGAACTTCTGTTTATCATGGCTTCCTCTTTCTGTACCCTGACCCTCTACATTTTGCAAATAGAAAAATAGCAGTGACCTTTTATATTCAACATGGAAAAAAGAGTGATAATACTTTCATGCATACTTGCAGTTCACTAACTTGTATATAAGACCTGAATTATCAAAGAATTATTGAGATTAAAGTATAAAATGAAGGTTAAATCATTTCATGTTATAGATTCTTCAACTGTACATTTTTGGTGACTTAAAAAGAGGTGCTAATGAAACCTTGTTCTAAAGCTTCTTCTGTCTTGAGTTGTGTTATAGGTCTTTGTCATACAGTAACAAAAAAGTCAAAATATTAACTACGTACATCTGCCTATCTATCATTGTACAGCCAAAGCAGAGGTTCTCAAGGAAATAAGGACAAACATCTGCCAGAGCACAGTGGTAAAGTTCCCTATCTGTAAAGTACAGAGAAACCAGCTCTAACTGGTCTCCAAGCTATAATATAGCATGATTATTTATTTAAAAAATAAATTCTGTGTCAAAGTTTTAATTATCTTTATTGTATCTCCCAATGTACATTGAACTATAGAAAAAACTAGGGGCAAAAGAACAATGCATCCTATTTGCCTATTAGTACTTTAATTTTCTCTTAAAAAGTAGGTCTTAGATGATAATAGACTATGCCGCTATATATCCCCCCTCAAAATTGGTTTGATGTTTAGTATATAATCTAGATGGTTAAACAAAGGGATTTCCATGTCCTCCCTATAATTATCAATTCTGAAACCAATAGAACAAGATGCACATTAGACCCATTACATCTAATGAATTGCTAAGTTCTATTGGCAGTACTTTCTCAATATATTCCAAACTTGCTCACTGATCTCCTTCACAGCTGTAATGAACACATTAGCTGTTGTCAGCATTTCCTTAGGAATGTTGAAGTTGGTTTTTAATTGTTCTTACTCATCCACATTTGCTCTCTCTAATTTTGCTGTGAACAGCCACAATGACCTTTATAACATTTGATATGCTCCATGGCATCATCCTTTGAAAGTTTTTTCTATGGATTTCCATGGCAGTTGGAATAAAACCCAAAAAAACCTTCTTTTTGAGATGGGGTCTCACTATGTAGACCTGGCTGGCCTAAAACTGGCTATATACTAAGCTTGCCTCACCTCTGCCTCATAGAGATCCTTGTGTCTCTGCTTCCCAAGTACTGGGAATAAAGGCATGCATCACCATACCTGGCTAAAAGTTTAAATTCTTGACACTGAGCATAAAGTCTTGCATAAGTTATCTCCTCTAATCTCTACTTTGTCTACTTTTCTTCAGTTTAATTACACTCCATGCCTGATTAACCACAATTCTACTTTCTTTAAGTAAAGTGTTTAGACATGTTTTTCCTGTGTCTAGAATGTTCCTGTTTCTCAAAATGTTCTGTTCCTCTCCATCATAGTTACAATTTCATGTCGGTCTAGAATTATCAATTTGATATCTATCTTCCTCATTGGACTTGAAATTTCAGAATTACGGAAGAGTATGTTTATATTGCTCACAGGACTCCCATAGTGCCTAACAAAGTGCCCATATAAACAGGGAGGAGGAAGAAAATATAAATTATGAGTTGAAATTCTTACAATTTTGGTTCTAATTCTAAACATATTTCATTAATGGTTGTAATGTTTCCACTCAGACTGTAGTCCTATATTCTTTTTGATATATATTTTTATTAATGCTTCAAGAATTTCATGTGTGCAATACAATGAATTTTGATCTTATTTGTCTCTACTCCTCCTCATTCTTAACTCCTCCAAACCTAAGCTCAACTTCAGATCCACCTCCAATATCCCCCAACTTTATGTTCTTTCTATTTATTTTTTATAGGCCACTGATTCCAATTTGTACTGCCTAGGTGTAGTGCTATCCACTGGCGTATATCTGACTGATCAGTGGTGACACTCTTAAAGAAAACTGAATATCCCCCACTCCAAAGCAACAAACTATTAAAGCTCTTCTGCTAAGATTGGAGTCTCCTCCATACCACAAGCAAAAATGTTCACTAGCTTGGATAGCTCTCAAATGCTGTGAGTTCCTGAATGCAACAATCTTGGGATATCCAGAATTCATACCTTTTATCAGTTCTTCTAGAACTCTGGCTCTTACAATCTTTACAATCCTTCCTGCAATATGGTTCTTGAGACTTTGCAGAAAGGAGATATGATGCAGATTTCCCATTAGTGGCTGAACAGGTCACAGAAATATTTTCTCTATATTGGGTTATTTTTAGTCTATTGTCCTTTATTCTTACCTTGATAAATAAAAGTGACTGTCATAAAGTAGATTAACAGTTTTAAGTTTTGGGAGTAAAGGCAAATATTCATATATGTATTGGATCATAGCATTGATATATTTGTATATTTATTTAGCTTTTTAAAATGCATATTAAAATAGGTAAGAATTTTGCATAGGACATAATTCAACTCTTATAAAATAATATACAATGAAATTATCCTTTTGAAGTCCAGCTAAGTGTCTAGTCTTTCTTCCCCTAGGAAAACAAAGTTTTCAGTTGTATGGCATGTATTTATTTTGATTTAATGATTTTTCAATTGGCTTTCCAATATTTGGTTTTTGTCTAGTTTGCTTTATTATTCTTGGCCTTGAGTTCACTTATCATAGAAATGATTGTTTTAATGATAAGTTCTTGAATTTAAATAATCTTTTATAAAGATTGCTCAGATTTAAAAAAAAAAAACAACAAGGTTTTATTAAAAAGTTTTTAATCCTTTCAGAAATTTCAGCCAGAAATAGCAGATTTTGAGTTCCTGAATCTTGTCATAGCAAATTAGATCTTAACTTTCTCTTCTCAGCAAAAAGTGACTAACTCCCTAATCAAGACTTTTTTTAACTTATGTTTGATTAGTCTGACCTTTTTGAGTAGACTAAATGTTATTGATTTTTAAAATAGCTTTAAACAGATTCCTTACTAGTAGAAATGTGTACACCAGTCTAAATTGAAAGAATGATTTCACTCAAAAGTTCAGAAAATAATAATCTTTAGAGTCAAGTTGATTTTTAAAAAGCTAAAATATGATTGAGCAAATAGAAGGATTTATTTCTTGCTGTCACACAAGTATGAAACAAGCTTCCTTCCCCTACTTGGTGTTTTTCTGTGTGATCTCATCTAAATGCCTATTGATGTCTTTCATTACAAGAAGAGAAGAAACTCTCATTTTCAATTTTTTAATAAAAAAGGAAATTGATAAAATAAAACCAATCAATTATAATTTTCTTAAGACAAAGACTTGTTTCTTTTTCTTGTTGAATATAAGATACATATCGTGTGAGGATTTTGTTCCTCCTTCAAAGAAAGACTGAAGCATCCACACTTTGGTCTTCCTTCTTTTTGAGTTTCAAGTGGTCTGTGAATTATATCTTGGGTATTCTAAGCTTTTAGGCTAATATCTATTTATCAGTGAGTGCATAGATTGTGGGGGTGGGGGAGCAGTGATCTGTGACAGGCAGTCTGACACCCAGTTGAGCACAGACATAAATTTTGGGCGACCCAGTGGATTCCGCAAGGGACAGGAAACATTATACCAATGCTCCCTGGAGGCTTTTGGCTCCACCACAGTCACGTACCACCCCTCCCCAGGTAGAGGCGTGGCCATACAGCCCCAAGCCATCCCCAAGTTAATGAGACACCTAGAGGCTTAGCCACGCCCCTTCCCAGTTACTATATCTACCTCGCCTCTCCCAGAGGCACAATTCCATCCATGCCTACTCTCCACATGATGAAAATAAACGTCTTAGAATTATGGACTGTCTCTTCATCTGGACCTGCTGTGGGAAGTGAGGGATCTGGCCCTTGATTAATAAAGAGCGGAGCCTAATCTCTCATGGACAGCTTTCCAGCGCTCCTAGATGGCATCCATTCACCCAAGCCTAAGCATCTAGCCCAGCACCCCACGCTGCTGAGACCAGGTCCCAGTGGGAACCTTAGCTGCGCTCCAACTAACAACCTGCAGCGACTGCAGTTCCCTGGGCTAGAGAACCCATGGAGATGGCTACCTCGAATTCCCTGTAAATGGCCCCCTCCCCCACCCACGGGCAGGGCCCACAAAGGCTTCCCACAGCCCTCACTGGCTGTTGGACTGTATGGGAAGATGAGCGGCCACTTACTGTGTGTCTCCTGTCCCATCCAGAGCCGCAGCACCCAGGACAGACACTTGGGGCTTCTTTCCATGGTGCCAGGCTTGTCCCACATGTGTGCTCTTTTGTGATTTGGTTACCTCACTCAGAATGATATTTTCTAGTTCCATCTATTTGCCTAAGAATTTCACGAAACCATTGTTTTCAATGCCTGAGTAGTATTTGTATCCATTCCTCTGTTGAAGGACATCTGGGTTCTTTTTAGCTTCTGGCTATTATAAAGAAGGGTGCTATGAACATAGTAGAGCATGTGTTCTTGATATATGTTGGAGCATCATTTGGGTATGTGACCAGGAGTGGTATATCTGGGTCCTGATGTAGTACTGTGTCCAATTTTATGAGGGTCTGCCAAACTGATTTCCAGAGAGGTTGTACCAGCTTGCATTCCCACCAGCAATGGAGGGGTGTTCCTCTTTCTCCACATTCTCACCAACATCTGCTGTCACCTAAGTTTTTGATCTTAGCCATTCTGACTGGTGTGAGATGGAATCTCATGGTTGTTTTGATTTGCATTTCCCTGATGACTAAGGATGTTGAACATTTCTTTAAGTGCTTCTTAGCCCTTCAAGTTTCCTCAGTTGAGAATTCTCTGTCTAGCTCTGTTCCCCATTTTTAATAGGGTTATTAGATTCTCTGGAGTCTAACTTCTTGAGTTTTTTGTATATGTTGGGTATTAGCCCTCTATCAGATGTATGATTGGTAAAGATCTTTTCTAAATCTGTTGGTTGCCATTTTGTCCTATTTACAGTGTCTTTTGCCTTACAGAAGCTTTGTAATTTTATGAAGTCCCATTTTTACAGAGTCAAATGCTCACAGCCAACCATTAGACTGAGTACTGGGTCCCCAACAAGGAGTTAGAAAAAGAACTGAAGGAGCTGAAGGGGTTTACCACCTCATAGGAAGAACAACAGTGTCAAACAGACACACACACACACACACCCCCGAGCTCCCAGGGACTAAACCACCAATCAAGAAGTATACATGGAGGGACTCATGGCTCCAGCCACATATGTAGCAGAGGATAGCCTTGTCTGGCATGAATGGGAGGAGAGGCCCTTGGTCCTGTGAAGGCTCAATGCCCCAGTGTAGGGGAATGCCAGGGTGGGGAGGTGGGAGGGGGTGGATGGGGGATCACCCTCATATGTCAGCTCCTTGTAGTCACATCCAGGCAAGAAGAGAAAACCTAGTCCATCTGGGTCTGTCTAGAGCTGAGTAAAATGGTAAGTGTAGAAGGCACAAAAGAAACACACCAGGCCAGGAGTCTTGTCGAAGCGGGAACTCAACTTTATTGTATCAGTCCCCTGCTTATATATAGAAGTCAAATGAGGTGGGCACTTAGGTATGGGGAAAGATGATGTAGGAGGCGGAGAAAGGTGAGGGGTAACTGACAGGGCCAATAGCAAAGCTCAATATCAGCAATGGCAGGGCAGAAGGAGGGCCAACAGGTCTTGCTGAGTCACTCCCATACAGAAGTGACTGAGACAGATCTGAGAACTCAACTCAGGCTCGGGTTTGTCCTCAAGGCCCAAACCAGGGCCAAAATGGGGCCCAACACTACCACTTCCCTTGACCCCACCTTCTTACACTCGGGACAGTGGGAAGGGGAGAACACCCCCATCATGGCCCCATCGATGTCCAGTTCAGGCTGTCCCCCCAGAGCCAAGCCCAGGTCCTGAGCTGCCACATCCCCAGCTTGGCTCAGCAACATGGAGCCCAGTGCAGGAGAACAGACAACAAGTCAGTGAGGAATCAACTAACTTTTTTATTCCTGCCTTGTTTTACTTGAAAAAAATCCATCCTTTCATGTAGACATATACTAATACATGTTTTAAAATGAGATTTTTCTCACATGCTTGGCATTCTTTGGTTGCCTGCAGTTCTTTGCATAGGATCAAGGCTTTGTGAGCTTTTCCCTATAAACTTTGGTATGTCTATTGTGGTTGTCCATGTTCAGCTAATGATTAGGCAGTCATATTGGGTTGGTAAGACTTTATAGTTGCAGCTTCTGACATTCCTATAGGATGAAACTTAAAATTGGCATTTTTTCTAACTCCCAACTAACTCCCAAATAATTGAGACAGAGAGTTATTAAGTTTATTGGCAAGCTTTAGGCACTATGACTGGGCAAGTTGTGAGCTATCTACATCCCATTCATAGACCCTGTGCTACTTGCAGTTTGATTGGCCCTGACTTGCTGTGTGCCATGTATGTACTCATGGTGAACTCCCTCATGCCTGAACTCAAGGCAACTCTCCTTCCTCCTCCTCCTCCTCCTCCTCCTCCCACCCTCCCTCATCTCCCCCTCCTCCTCCTCCTCCTCTTCTTCCACTACCTCATGACCCTTCTTCTCCTGTACCCTCACATCCTTCATGGTGTACTCCCTGTCTTCTCCCTAGGGCCCCTGGCTGGGACAGGAAGTCCAGCCTTTCTATCTCCTCTCTCAGCCTTTCACTAGCCAATCAGAGATAATTGGGAAACATTCTTTACACCACATTGATATAGGAAATTACTCAGTGTTCATGACTGTGTCTGGACTGTAACTAGATCTTAGGGCACAGAAATCAGCATATGAATTCACAGAGCACAAGATCAACCCCCAACACTCTCTTATGAGACACACAGGAAACTCCGTGTTCCTCTGGCTTTTACAGTGTTACTGCCCACTCTTCCACAATGTGCCTCAAGCTTTAGATGAGGAGGTTAATGTGGGACTGGGCTCTACTACTCTGTATTTTGACTAATTGTGGTTTTCTATAATGATCTCTGTCTGTTTCAAAGTGAAATTTCCTTGATGAGGGGTGAGGACTACACTTACATGTGAATATAAGGACAAATGTTAAGGTTGTTATTAGGGATCATGCTATTTTAGTAAAGCAGTAGTTGTAGATTCTCCTCCAATCTCCAGACTTCATTATCACAAAATAGTTGTCTAGGTTTCTAGAATCAGGCATAGATTCTCTCTTGTTAAGCATATCTTAAATCTAATTAGAGAGACCTGTTGGGTACCTCCAAGTTATGCATGCCACTACTGAACCCTGAGGGTTACAATGCCATGCTGATTGTTGATACAGTTCATAGGCCTCATAGCTTGGTAGGAGTGTTGATTGCCTCCCTCCTTTGGAAGCTTGCAAGCTGAATTTTGCTACCATGAAAGCTAGTCCTCAGGAAGGAAGATTCCAAATCTGTCCTATATTAATGATCTCTGGTCCCTGTTTATGAACTGCATGGCATCTTCAGCAGTGGGAATTTACCTTCCACCTCTGGAAACAACCAAGGAAAGTAGTAGTAGGCTGTATGTTTTGGTAGTCTCTTGGACAGCCCTGGCAGACGAATCAAAAGAAGCATTCTAATGTCTGGATTTTTGTTTTGTTTTGTTTTTTGTTTGTTTGTTGTTAAGTGGTCTTTGGTTCGTGGAGGGAGTATTGCCAGTTAGAAGGTAAAACTTTATTAGAACTGTATATGTATGTTTATATACAGAATTATGTGTATTATAAGGGTTTGTAAGTAAATAGTTAATAGTATGATAATCTTACTCTTTTTTTCAAACATCCTTAGTATCATTTTAGCCTTCTTCTTTCTGTATTTACCTCTTTCTAAATTGCCCCTCTTATTTCCCTGATGAGATCATTAGGACCCTGCGCTATCTTTCTTTTGTTGGTTACTCAATCACCCAATCCTTAAAATGGTCTTGTTTTACTTTCTGGATTTCTGCTATGTACTCAGATCTGAAGATTTGGGAGTTAGGAGCCTCCAATGAGACAGAGCATGTAAGGTTTGTCATCCTATTTCAGGATGACCTCACACAATATATCATCTTTTCTAAACTGTATGGGCTTTAATCAGGACCCAAAATAGTACAACATGAGTCATTTATTTCCTGTCCATCTAGGAAAGACAATTCTGAAAAACCACTAGAAAAATCTAAACCTGACAGAAGAAAGAGAGTGTTTCCAAACATAAATAAGCCATTTAACAGAGATAGAGCCACTCCTGTGTGTAAAACAGGAAATTCTATAGATACAAGAAAAAAAAAAAAAACAGATAATTTTGGCAAAGTACTGTAAATGATAAGAGAACAAAGATAAATTACAGTTGGATAGAATTGGAGATTGAAGGATTAATGGATACAAAAACAAATGCAACTTTAATAGGAAAGATTTTTTTTTTTAAGAAACAAAATGTGAGATGCTTTAATTATGGTAAGCAAAGTCATTTCAAATGAGACTGTAGGCAAAGTATTCCTAGAAACAATGTTTGTTCTAGGGATAATCTAAAACGAAGGCCCCAGCCTTCTGAAATCCCCAAAAGGTGTGGCAAAGGCTGACACTGGACTAATAATTATAGATCAAAAATAGAAAGACAGAGCATCCCCTTGTTGGGGAACAATCAGGACTTGTAATACCATCCCTTCATTGAGAATGGATGAAAATTTGTACTACAGTTTGGTTATACAATCCAAACCAACTTTTAAAAAAAGATAGATATCTTTCACTTGCTTAAACAAAGAGTAAAACAATCATCTTTAACTGATTTGTGCACACTGCACATTCCATACTTCTGTTAATGCAAAAACATAAAACATCTTTGAAAGTTTATGTATTCACAGAGAAAAGCAACCATAAATGTAGCCATGACAAGATTTACCTTGAAGATGGTGAAAAAGATGCTGAGATACTGAGGTGTATTTATTGCATCATCCTGCCTGATCCTACCTCAGACACCCTCAGTGCTGCTTCCTCAAAATTCTGCATCCAAGGTAGCTGCAAAGAAAGCTGCTGACCTTAATTGGTCCAGCATCACAGACTGTCCAGTCAGGACTTCAATTAAGCCCTGAACTTCCTCAGCCCCTCTAAAGACTGAATGGCAATTGTTACAGACATATTTCTTAAGACTTGACAATAATCACAATTTTCTTGGGCAAGAAAACTATGCCCCAAAATTAGCAGAAAGCAATTTTAAGAGAACAACACCCCATTCCTAAAAGGCAGGGTGTGTGGTTTTTGTTTTTGTTTTTGCTTTTTAGTTTTTTGGTGGGTTATATATACATTTGTCACCAGTTAAGGGGGGTAGTTACAAGTTGTAGTGGTCTTGGGCCAGGGAGGAAACAAAATATAAGAGGTTAGGCTCAGGGATTTTTCTTTTCTTTTTCCAGTGTCTTTCTTTCTCCCCTATCTAGTATTAAGAAAAAATGGGGAGAAGAGATGAAATGAAAGGGGGAAATATATCAATAATAGAAAAAACATGATAATTGAATCTACTTTCAGACTAAAGATAATTAACAAGCCAAAAATCTTATAATAGTGTAGATCTTTATGTGTTGATATAAATTGAGCTTATATTTTGTTACCTACGTATAAATCTTTGTATATTGATGCAAATTTGAGGTTATATTTTGCTACAGCATGCTATATAGACATGTTTTCAACTCTTATTTGAGATTCTGTACTTAGGTGATTCTTAAAAATGCAATATTACATTCCAGTTCTTTTAAAGGCTGCTACTATAAACTGTTTATGATAAATAATACAAGTTAATAGTCAATCAAATGCATGGTCTTGTAGGTACTAGTTTAGTTACTTACAAAATAAGTTGTATTAGTCTCCTAATAGATGTTTTCAAGGTTAATCAGATAGTGACTAGCTAGAAACAGACTATTTATATATATTATAGATAGGTGATCTTCAAAAACATCAGAAATCTACAAGATATGACGTTTAAACATGTTTTATTATTAAAAGATATTTTTAGTACTGAGACATGGCAGCTCCTGGCAGCACTCCTTTTCTACCCAAAGAAGATGAAAGCATCGAAAAATCTCCTTATGGAGTTTGTTTCAAATGTGGCAAGTTGCCACTGGGCAAGAAACTGCCTTAGCTTCAACTACAAACAGAAGGCTGTCCAAAATGGACGAATGAGATGAAAGGAATTGACTGGCAAACCTTGCACGGAAAGGCTAGATGAGTCCTTCATAATTCCTGCTTCACAGAAAAGTCTGACAGCCATACTGGGACAGAAGGCTGAAGATTGATGCTCCAACAATATAGAATAATTTTTTGGGGGGACAGCCCGGGCAACGAACTTTATCTGCCATTTCTCTAGTTTTTGAAGCTGCTTGTCTACACATCCCACATACTTAGGTAATAATTATTCCTTCTCAGGTCTGTATCAGAATTGAAGACCAGATAGTTATAGTCTCACAATTAAGCCTAAATTGTTTATGATTTTTTTTAAAAAATAAATGTTTTTGAGTCTAAGAAGATGTTTTAGGTTGGTAATGCAAGTAATTATAGAAATTGATTAAAGAACATAATTCTGAACTCACTAAGATAGGATAGATAATAGAATACGTTCTCAAAAGTTGTCAAAGCATATGGACTGAACATTATGAATGTAAATCTTACTTGACAGTTTTCATAATTATTATTGTATACAGTTTATTTGTGTAAGAAAAAGACCCTCTTGTTGGACTAAATGGGGGAAATGTAGAAATAATCTCTTGTGCACTGTGTAAAAGCATTCACCTGTCAATAAAATGCTGATTGGCCAATGTGCTTAGGCAGAAAATTAGAAGGTGGGGCATCCAGTAGAGAGACAGAGAGAGATGATGAGATAAAGACAGGCAGGATATTGGCCCAGAATGTTGATGGTGTCAGCAGAAAAAACAAACAAACAAACAAACAGGTAACCAGCCACATGGGAGAACATAAAATAGAATAATGAGATAATTCATTTATGAGATAGTTGGACAATAGCCAATATAGGACCTGGGTATTTGTAAGTACTCTGTCTCAAAGTACTTATTCCAAGAACAGTGGCCAGGAGGAAAAACATGGACATACATAAAATGCACACCTACATCCATCTATTTACCTGTAAAGTTCTTGATTTTAGTTCTCTTTATAACTGAATAGTATTCCATACTGTATATGAGCCACATTTTTTTATCAATTCTTCCTTGAAGGGTACCCAGGTTCTTTTCATTTTCTACCTATTACAGAGCAGCAATGAGCATGGGTGAGCAAGGGTGTTTGGAGTAGGGTATTAATTTGTGTCTATGGGGCATATGCCAAGGAGTGGTATACATGAATCACATGGTAGATTTGTTTTTACTTTTTTGATAATTGTCCACAGTGATTTCCATAGTGTCTATACTGGTTTGCACTCCACCAACAGAGAATGGGGGTTCATACATATGGCTGATTAGCTCAGAACTATTTGATAAATAATCTGTTCTATCGTTTAGTTTTGTGATGCTTTCCTCAGTTAAAATTTGATATAAGTGTGGGCCTTATCCTGGGTTGATAATTACATTTTATTTATCTTTCTATAGGGCCGTATGCATAACACACTAGCCTTATTAAACTTATAGTGAAATTTATAGTAAAGCTTTGTCCTTTTGGTCTTCATAGCATTATGATCTAGTCTTAATCCTTGATGTTAAATATGAATATTAAGATCAGTTCATCAATTCTGTGTGGAAACATATTGAAGTTAATTTCTGTATAATTAAATTGAAGTTAAAGATTTATTTGAAAGATCAGTGCACTTTTGTAAATCTCAGTCTTCTCATCCTATGTGTGTATGTAAGTGTGAATACATGTATTATTTAAGCCTTTCTAGCAGTCTTTTATATTATCAAAAAGGTTTAGATGTGCTTTTATTCAGTTTATCGGATTCAAGTTTCCTATTGTATAAATTAGAAATAATTCTTCCATCACTATTTTCCACAGTGGGTTTTAGGCAAAATTGAAATGATAATTTTGAAATAATTACATAAATGATAAGATTTTTCTGAGAGGTTATTTTTAACCTGAGGTAGGTGCTTAATGAAATTTAGGGGTTCTTTGAGATTCTGTTTAATTATTACTCTCCTTTTTCTAGTGTAAAAAATTAAGATCTTATAATTATTTGAAGTAATTTTATTTTTCAACATTAGGAAAACTATTGTTATGTTTAATTATTTCTACAAGGCTTAGTCAACCATGGCTTTTCACTTATCTACTGTTGCCTTGAATTAATGAGGGATATAAAATAGCATTTCAACAATTATTTGTTATATTATATACTATGTTGATAGTATTGAATCAAGTTTAAGATGATTATTTTTGTTTTAGGAGAAAAACTGAAATTCAATAAAACATTTTAGAGGCCTGTTACTTGATTTAAATGAGTATGTGTATATGTGTGTGTGTGTGTGTGTTTCTTGCATATATGTATCTGCGAGATGAGCATACAGTGTCTACAGAAACAAATGTTTGTCTTGTGCATGTTTTATTTTGTATTGGCATTTTTATGTGATTGGTTTTATTTCTTTATTTCTTTATATTTAGCTTGTATGATTTTAATTTTTTTAAAAAAAGACATGAAAATGGATGGGTAGGGAGGTGGTGAAAATCTCTGAGAAGTTGGAAAAAGGAAAGGATATTATCAAAATACACTGCATAAAAAAATTTAAACATTTTTAAAAATCTTATTTTATGTATGTATTTCTCTGTCTGTTTTTTATGTGTAGCATGTGTCTGAAGTGAACATGAAGGCTATCAGAGGGCAATGGATCTCCTGGAACTGGAGTTACAGTCAGTTGTGGGCTGCTGTGTGGGTGCTGGGAAAAAAACTTGGATCCTCTTAAAGGACAGGCAGAGCCTTTAACTACTAAACTAACTTTCCTGGCCCCTGATTTTTCTTTTTTTCTTTCTTTTATACTTTTTCTTCTTCATTTTGGTACAGGGTCTCATATTCTGGCTGGCCTAGAAGTCACTATGTAAACCAAGCTTGGCTTGAACTTACAGAGCTTTGATATATATGTGTGTGTGTGTGTGTGTGTGTGTGTGTGTGTGTGTGTGTGTCATTCTTGAGACTACTGATTGAATATTATTTTTATTATTACAACTTTAATCAGCAAATTTCCTTTTAAAGTTTTACTTGTTGATGTTACTAACAAGTAACCTAAAATGTAATGTTTGTTTTCCTTTTGAATTCTTTTAAGTTGATCACTTCAATCACTTTTCAAAGAGATGTAATATTCAAGCTTGCCAAATCACTAATAAAAATCACCTTCTCTTGCTATGTTTTCATCAGTATATTATCTGAAAGCTAAGTTGAGATAAGAAAATATTCACTCCAATGAATGTAAAATTATAAATTACAGTGACATGAATATAAAATTTTAGCAAAATGTTTATAAAGGAAATACAACTCTTAAGAGATGGCATCATAAATAGCCAGCCAGCATATTAAGTAATAACTACTCTTGAAGTAGGAAAAGAATTAATTTACTCTAGAGAACAGATGAAAATATTATAACAGATTAAAATACAGACTGATTGCCAGTAAAGGAGATAATTATTAGGTCAAAATCTGAAGTTCTACTCATGCCTTTTCGTAAAGATCTATTCTGTAAAAGCAAATATTTATGTTGCAATTGGGATGAACTAGTTGCCAATAGTCATATACATGTGATACATTGGGTTAAGTATTTAAAGGATGCTTAGACTATATGAATAAAAGATACTTTTATTTTAAAAGCAAGACTTTTTCTTGCAGATTCTATCAGTCTATTGTGCTAAAACGTGAGAATCACTTTCTAAGAGGGATATTCATAAATCAAATTGTATTCTGATATAAGCTTGTAAATTGATGAAAGAAGTGACAACCCTATCGCAAAAAAAGAGTCGAGGAAAAACAAAGAGAACAGAAAGGTAGTACAGTGGATAAATGAAGTCCAACACTTAAGTGGTAGTCATATGGAAAAATTGAAATCTAATACACTTCTTGGTGTAGAACTTTTTTTTTCTGATACTTTATTTACATTTCAAATGTTTCACCCTTTCCAGATCTGCCCTTTGGAACCTCCCTCCCTTTTCCTTCCCCCTCCCCCTGCCACTATGAGGGTATTCCCCCACCCAACCACCCACCCACGCACTCTCATCTTCCCTCCTTGGCATTCTCCTATACTGGGGGATCTAATACCCTCAAGCCCAAGGGCCTCTCCTCCTCCTGATGGCTAACAAGACCTTCCTCTGCCGCATTTGTGGCCAGCACCATGGGTCCCTCCATGTGTATTCTTTGGTTGGTGATCCAGTCTCCAGGATCATTGAGGGGTCCGGCCAGTTGCCACTGTTGGTCCCTCCACAGGGCTACAAACTCCCTCAGCTCCTTCAGTCCCTTCTCCAAGTCCTCCATCTGGGACCTCACACTCAGTCCAATGGTTGCTGTGAAGTAACTGTTGGGTATTCCAAAATTTTGGGCTAATAACCACTTATCAGTGAGTACATACTGTGTTCATTCTTTTGTGACTGAGTTACCTTGCTCAGGATGATATTTTCATGTTCCATCCATTTGCCTGTAAATTTCATGGAGTCATTGTGGGTTTTTGCTGCTGTTGTTGTTGTTGTTGTTGTTGTTTATTTTCATATTTTATTTACATTTCAAATGTTTCCCCCTTTCCAGATTCCCCTTTGGAACCTCCCCATTCCGTCCACCCTCCCCCTGCCACTACGGGGATATTCTCCAACTCTCCAACACACCCTCCCACCCACCCACTCACCCACTCTCGTCTTCCCTCCTTGTCATTCTCCTATACTGGGGGATCTAACACCCTAGGCCCAAGGGCCTCTCCTCCCCCTGATGGATAACAAGACCGTCCTCTGCCGCTTTTGTGGCCAGCACCATGGGTCCCTCCATGTGTATTCTTTGGTTGGTGGATCAGTCTCCAGGAGTATCAGGGGATCAGACCAGTTGCCACTGTTGCTGCCTCCCTGGGGCTGTACACTCCCTCAGCTCCTTCAGTCCTTTCTCCAAGTCCTCCATCTGGGACCTCACACTCAGCCCTACTGTTGCTGCAAAGTGACTCTTGGGTATTTCAAACTTTTTGGCTAATAACCACTTAACAGTGAGTACATACCATGTTCATTCTTTTGTGACTGAGTTACCTCGCTCAGGATGATATTTTCAAGATCCATCCATTTGCCTGCGAATTTCATGAAGTCATTGTTTTTAATAGCTGAGTAGTACTCCATTGTGTAAATGTACCACATTTTCTGTATCCATTCCTCTGTGGAGGGACATCTGGGTTGTTTCCAGTTTCTGGCTATTATAAATATGGCTGCTATGAACATAGTGGAGCATGTGTCTTTATTACATGTTGGAGCATCTTCTGGCTATATGCCCAGGAGTGGAATAGCTGGATCCTCAGGTAGTATTATATCCATTTTTCTGACGGTCTGCCAAACTGATTTCCAGAGAGGTTGTATCAGATTGCAATCCCACCAGCAATGGAGGAGTGTTCCTCTTTCTCCATATCCTTGCCAACATCTGCTGTCACCTGAGTTTTTGATCTTAGCCATTCTGACTGGTGTGAGGTGGAATCTCATGGTTGTTTTGATTTGTATTTCCCTGATGACTAAGGATGTTGAACATTTCTTTAGGTGCTTCTCGGCCATTCGAGTATCCTCAGTTGAGAATTCTCTGTTTAGCTCTCTTCCCCATTTTTTGATAGAGTTAATTGGATCTATGGAGTCTAACTTCTTGATATATATATATATATATATATATATATATATATATATATATATAATGAAATCTAATATACTTCTTGGTGTGGAACTCTTAATGGACAAGTTCTATTTCAAACAAGACTAATTATTGACATTCAAGGTAGTTAAACATTAGAACATTCTACTATGATTAGTAGAGGAACTTGTGGTCTGAGAGACTGAACTAGATGATTCTAACTTAGTATTTATAAAATATTTACAGTGTCCTCATTGTTGAGGTTTATTTGTTCTTAATTATCACCAGTCCTTAGTAGTATGCAATTCTCGATTTTAATCTACATGGAAAATCTTTCTTGCAGCCTGTGGATAAAGGTGTTTGCCACTAAGCCTGACACCTGGAATTTGATTCCTGGAACCCATGTGATAGGAGGAGAAAAACAATTACAGCAAGTTGTTCTCTGACCTCCACTTTACCTGTGGCACTATCTGCCCACCCACCCACACACCCACACACAGGATAACAATGTAAATCTTTCTTGCAGTTACTTACTTCATATCAATTTTTATTTTTTTATTTTTGTTTATATCTGTGTGAGTGCTTGCTTGTTTAGAAAGCCATTGTGTTAGTGTAGGTGCCCCCAGAAAAGGGCATTGGATCCCTTTGGGCAACATTTATATGCAGTTGTGAACCAGTTGATATGGATGCTGAGGACTGAAGTGCAATTTCCACCTCTGCAAGTGCAGATAGTGTTCTTAAATGCTGAGCCATTTATCTGCTCTCATATATACATTTAAAAATTCTTATAAATTTTCCTACCAAGTAATGAATGTCATCATAGCATTAGTATACATACCATATATACAAACTTCATTAAAAAGTTGTAGTAATTATAATTCATATAATACAGTTTTGGATATATACAAATCTACACATCACTATGAAGTAGGATAAGTAACCAGAAAAATACAGTCAAGAAAGACAAGACTATTCCATTTTTAAAATGAGTTCAGTAGTTGGATCCATTTGCTTTTATATTTTTTTAAATTTCTAATGTAGGGTGGGTAAAATGATCTGATGAATAGAAGCAAAGAACTGAAGAGTTAGGATAAGAGTTCCAAAGTCATTTCAAGGGCTCACTATAGACCTGGTGAGCCAGAAACTTAATGATGTCAGAGGACATGAGTTGCACTTTATTCAAATGTCCAGCTAACTGTAATTCATGTACAAGTCAAACCACTGGAGTACACTGCTGGGTGAAGAAGAGCTTAGATGGGATTTCTTTGGGTATAATTTGGAAAGCTCTTCCTGGTCAAAGCATAATACTGGAAATAAAAGATTCAGATCCCATAATTTCTAGTAGTCACATGGTTTAGTGACTAACTTATGAGATGTTTAAAATAGTTTTGAAACTCTTGTGTTGAAAAATAATATTGAGATATTTTTTCAATGTTTGCATTTATCATTTCAAATAATAAAACTGGATATAGCTGCTTGCTAAAAACAAGGTCTATTTATTTTGTCTCACAGAGAATGAATCCTTTCTTCCTCTAAAACAGTGTTGGGTAATGTTCCAGAAAAGTAATTACAGGCCAGTTAGTAAATATATGCTGAGACAGTAGAGTGCCAGATAGCAGCAGCTATATGTTTGTCATTGCTGCCCAATCAGCTATGCATGTTTTTATTTTTATTTATTTTTTTACTTAATTTGTAATAGGGACCCCATTGAGGACAGAATCTACATTGCAGTTACAAAATATTCTCTCACTGTTTTCCTAGGTATTTGTGTATTATTTTCTTTTCTTCTGCTGTCTAGTAGAATGACAATCAGGATTGCACGTTTTTACAAATTGCTTCTTGACCTCCTATCCTTCTGTTTTATTCAAAAGGCTTGTCAAGCCATACAGCTTATGGAAGTTTAGAGAGTTAAACATCACAGTCAGTTCAATCTCATTTTAATATAAACTGAACAGCAAATTCTTTTATTGTAACAGTTTATCACTTTGGACCCAAATTACAGAAAAGTAGTTTGGAGATCCCATAACAAAGATAGAAGAGTCCATTTGTGGAGGCATGTTTCCTACAGTTTGCTATATAACTATCTGCTCTAGAACATTTTATATAACACTTTAATATAATGGTTTGGATGAAGATAGACCATGATCTTCTGGGCTTTCTGATTTTTCCTCTCTATTCTTAATTGCTTAAGCTATTAAAGACATTTTTAATTCATTGATTTCACATTCTAGGATTATTTGTGTTTAGCATCAGGAAGAATGTGAAAAGCTGTATGTCCGGCAAGGGACAGCTTGTCATTGACTCACATGTTCTTGCTTGTCCTCTTCTTCTGTTGCAGGCTTATTCCGATAATTCATCTTGCCTTAACAGTTGTGATAAGGAATTACCCTTGCATTCAGTAATTAGTTTCGAGCTCTGCTTACACGCACAGCTGTGGCTCTCTAGTCATTTTTTTTAATGTAGAAAATTATTGCCATAATTTCTAGTCTTGCTGTTTCCTTGGACATCTGCCAAAAGAGGTATCAAATTATTCTGTTTCCAGCCAATCTTATTTGATTCTCCTTACACATGTTGGTACACTCAATCTAAAGGATCCGTGTAAATAACTTTGTTGGCTATTAGAAAGAGTCTTCTATTGTCTACTCTATAGGTTACTATTGGTACATGTTTCAAATGTTGCTAGCTTTCAAGTCCATGCAGATCCCTACTGCTAGTAATATTGGGTTATACTTTACTCCTATGGCCATCACAGTCTGCTCTAGAGGATTCTCTTAAATGAATCATCTGCACATCTGAATCTCACAGAGTACATTCTGAAACACACAGCTTGCCTTAGATGCTAGGCCTTCTGATTCAGTTGGTGCATTGACCTTGAATTAGTATGCATTTTTAACAATTCTCAGAGTGATAACTACTACTGTTACTCTGGATACTACTGGATAAATCTGCTTGGCTGGTTGGTTGGTTGGTTGGTTGTTTATATTCATGCTCCAGAGCTGCTTTCTAATATCAGATACTCTGACTCAGCCTTTTTTTTCTTCCATATCCTTCTTTTTATGCTCTTCTAATCCTAAGAGCACAATTCCAGGAAAATATATGAACAAAATCACCATCTCAGACTCTGCTAATTGGGAACATGATGCTTGGATCTGAGGATCTCTGATATCAAGTGTCTTTAGTTCAACTTACTCAACAAACTAGTAGTGAATGCCATAGGTGGAATATGAGGGATAATTACCAGTCTATTTCTCAGGCAACTCAAAACATTTATTCCAAAGTATAAAAGTAAATGTGCGATTACAGCAGCATGATAATAGTGCTGAGAATATCAGGCTCGGAAAGATTTCGTCTGAGCTTTGAAATATAAGTTGAATTTCATGGGAGAAAGATTTTGAAATACAACTGTGTAGGCTTGAAATGTATTGAAGACAGTCTTAGAGATATCAATGAGAAGTGCAGCAAGCAGAATTGTACAGATAGAGAAGTTCAGAAGATACTCAGTTGAACCTATAGACATGAAACATCCCTTCAAAATTGACCATAATTAAGGAAAACTATCAACCATTCAACATAGGCTATTCAGTGAGAGGTGCATAATATTGGAGAAATAAGTCTGGGTAACTGAGAAATGTTCAAACAAGATACATACAACATATACATAATAAATCACTTACAGTAGATGTTTGATTGTTATCATCTCAGTAATATACACTGGCTTCCAGCCAGATAGTCATTGATCCTACTGAACCCAACAGGAAATTTAACCGAATCTTCTCTTAAGTATTACATTTTTTCAATATCACAAATGCTAAATGCAAGATAACTATGAAATTGTGATTTTTCTCAAAAAGTATACTGTAGCCAGACCTGAAAATGTTTCAGATCTTGTTGAAATGAATTTGAGGAGCAATGCAGCAGGTAACAAATCTTCCAACAAGCAGCAATCTTCAGAATAAACATATGTTGGCCCAGAGTTCAGAAGCTAAAGTCAATGTAATGAGAAAGCTGTCACTATTATTTTTTACATGAATTAAATTTGTTGCAAGTAGCGGAAGTCACAACCTAATGGTAAATAGTCTGGCTGAAGAGCAGAACGTTTATTTTATGCTGTTCTCAGGGTCACCTAAAGATGAATGTGAATTATTTGGATTTAACAGAATTCTACTCACTATGTTCTAATGTGTAGTGACAAAACTCAAGAATATAATTAAAGATAATTCATCTGAATGCAAATGCAGTTATTTTGTACTACAACTATTCCAAATATTGAAATTTTTCTATCAACGTAACAATACAACATAGTTTGTAGAAGGGTATTATAGTCTGAATGAATAAAGGAGACTTTTAATAATTTTTCAAAAGGTTAATTGCACACTGTTATTGTGACAGAAAGATAAGTCACTGCATGCCTACTATGGTGGTTTCAATAAGAAAAGCCCCAAGAGGCCCATATATTTAAATGCTTAGTCTCAGGAAACGGCACTATTTGAGGAGGTTTTGAAGGATTAAGAGGTATGGCCTTGTTGGAAGAAGTGTGTCACTATGGGTAGATTTTGAGGTGTCAAACCCGACACCAGGCCCAGTATTGTTCTCCCAGCTTGTAGATCAGAATATAACTCTTGTTAATGCTCCATCATCATGAGTGCTTCTATGTTGCCTGCTATGATGATTAGGGACTAAGCCTCTGAAACTGTAAGCAAATTCCCTAGTCAATAATTTTTCTTACACGATTCACCTTGGTCATAGTATCTCTTTACAGTAATAGAACAGTGACTAAGACACCTACTCAGAGTAAATGTTACCAAACCTACAATTTTTGTATTCTATATAAAGTACCAGGGATCCACACTCCATACACATACAAACATACATACACAGATGCATGCACATTTAACAGTCACACAATAATTAAATGTGCCCACATCTATCTTTACAGTATTTGAATTTCATCCTGATAGAATGGCTTTTGACAATATTATGACTCTATATGATAAAAATAGCAGATTTTACCTCTAGAAACTACCTACCCTCCAAAATGCCATGTTTTAAATTTACCTCATGGCAAAGCCAGTGACATTTGAGGGTTGGGAATGTGGTTTGGAAAATGAAAATATGTCTCCACTTCTCAGATCTTTTGCCTTTCTACATTATTCAAACATTCTGCTGATGAAAAGATAATATAAAACTCTAGCATCCAAAACCTTATAGAACAATAAGCCAATTTTAAGACCCTGTACTTCAGTTCAAGGTTTTGCAAACTAAAACCTTAGGGCAAAATGCAGGCACTCATTTTTTGTAAGCACAATATTATTGGGCCACAGCCATGATCGTGTGTCCTAGCTACTTTTTACTTACAGAGGCATAACTGAGTAGTGCAAAAGAGACAATGTGAGCCACAATGCTGGCATCTGTTCTTCCCAGTTCAGCTTCCCAGTCCCTGTCTTTGGAAAGTCCAAGTCAGTAAGGATGGATGAGACCCAGGAACTTATCTGGTTAACAAACACTGGAACATTTAGTAAACACATGCCTAGTAATTTGGCCTTCTGATTCCTTTGCATGCAAGTGTTTACAGTCATCAAATTCATATTCTTTTCTTTACGTTCTTCTCCTCCCCCAAATACTGACCAATGCAATGTGTAAAATTGCCATGACTGAGAATGACTAGAGGCAGAACTTGTGATATTAGTAGAGGGGGGACTCTCAGGTAGAAGAAAGCAGGACAGGAAAGAATAGTTAAGTAATGGGTTCTCAGATGAAGACATGTTTCAGTGAGATTTTTCAGAGGAACCTCTGAAACATGAATTGAACCATAATGTTGACGTATGAGGCTTTTTGGACTCATTTGTAACCCCCATGCTGTCAGTCATTTGGAAATATGTCCCCTTAAATAGGGGACAGCCAGAAGCCTTTAGCAGCAATGTCTGAGGGCACATGTGCAACCAAAAAGATCAGTAAATCTATATCATCCAATCCATGAGTTAGAAATCCAAAATGAATAAAATTTACAGGAAGTTTATATGCAGTGGCCCTTAAGTAGTAACTTAAGGGGCTGATGAGATGTCTCAGCAAGACCACTGGCTGTCCTTCAAGAGGACCCAAGTTTAATTCTTAGCACCCACATGAAAGCTCACAACTGTCTGTAACTCCAGTTCCAGGGGATCCAACACCCTCACACCAACACACATGAAGGCAAAACAGTAATGCCCATAAAATAAAAATAAATACATCATTTTTTAAAAATGTAAGTTAAAATATGTTTCCAAATTAGCGCATTTTGTAAGTAATAAATACATTGGCTGAGATTAAAAATCGAGCATTCTATGATCTATGACAAGTGAAAGTGAACATCAGAAAAAAAATTACTTTTCTATCTGGTACGTAGTCTTGTACTCTTGATCAGTGTCACTGATAAGACACTTGGTTAGCAAGATGATTTGGCTATGGTTATCACTGAGAGAATGACAGGAGAGTCTTAGGAGCAGCACTTAAAGGGGTCACTTAAAGAATTTAAATATCATTACACTCTCCATACTTAGACTTTACTTTCTAAAAATTCATTGCTACCACTATTTGTGTAATCCTCCCCAAATGCAAGTTAGGGCATCCATTCCTCAGTTTGTATGCAAAGTCACATGAGCCCTTGGTATTCTTGAATGTTGCTGAAGTTATTTCAATTCACATTATAACTTTGTTACCAGCATATACCTGATGTTTGAATTATATCTGTGTCTTTTGTTCCTGCGTATGTAAGAGGTATACAACTATATGGGTACAGCATTTATTTGTAAAGATTTTCATCAGACTGGAAGGAACTTCTTACTGGCTTCAGTGTGTATATTTATACATCACTAATTATTTGCTTAAAATAACATTTTCTTTTTGTTGTTGTTGTTGTTTTTGTTTTTTGTTTTTGTTTGTTTGTTTGTTTTCGAGACAGGGTTTCTCTGTGTAGCCCTGGCTGTCCTGAAACTCACTCTGTAGACCAGGCTGGTCTCAAACGTAGAAATATGCCTGCCTCTACCTCCCAAGTGCTGGGATTAAAGGAATGTTCCATCACTGCCTGGCAACATTTTCTTGAAAAATAAATTACAGTAGTGATTTTTTTATTCATAATTTTAGTGTCTGTGTTAGTTTACATTTTACTGCTGTGACAAAACACTGACAAAAACTAACTTGGAAAAGGAAAGGAGTTTTTTATTTGTTTTGGTTTGTGTTTTGTTCATTTGTTTGTTTTGTTTTGATATGTTTTTGCTTTGTTGTGTTTCGACTCTCATGTACCAATCACAATGCATCTCTGAGAGAAACCAAGGCAGGAACTCAAGCAGGGAAGAAACCTGGAGGCTGGAATTGAAGCAGAGAGCAGAGGAAGAAAAGTTGCTTACAGGCTTACACCTCCTAGGTTGCTGAGTTTTACATAGTTCAAAACTACCTTCCCAGGGGCAGCACTATCCATAGCAGGTAGGGCCTTTTCGCATTAATCTAATCAAGAAAAGAGCTCTAGAAGCTTGCCTTGAGGTCAATCTGATTTCAATTGAGGCTCATGTTCCCAGATGACTCTCTAGTTTATGTCAAGTTGCAAAAAAAAAAAAAAGAAAAGAAAGAAAAAAAAAGAAAAACAAAATAAACAAATGAAACAAGCCAACATGCTAGGGCTAGTTTCAGTAATTTGTGATCCACTATAATCAAAGAGATTCAATGGAAAATTCCCCAAATCAATAATTTGTAGATAAATTTTTTTTCTGGCTCTGTGCTGCCCAGGAGGTATGTGTGTACTAAGAAAATTGAGACAGGAAGATCCCTAGATTTGGATGGGCAGCCAGCCAGTCTAGCTGTATCACTGAACTCTAGGTTCTACACACACACACACACACACACACACAGAGGCAGGTACATACATACACACATAAGAAATCAAATATAAGGTGTTCTTACCCTCTCATTAGACATTCCTGTCTATTGCTAGAGAAGAGATGAAGGGTACTAAAAATCACTCTGATGGCCAGAATTATTATAAGGTAAGATATTGGCAAAGGCAAATCTGAAGCAAGTACATGCTTGGGAGAAAAATTGAATGTTCCTCAGCCTTGGGTAGAGTATCAATTATATCTCATACTTCTGCCTCGCGTGCTATTTAAAGGAAAAAAATGTAGGGTAACAGGCTGCCAGGCAGTCCATGTGCTATTTAATTATTTAGACTCTCCCTATAGACCTAGGTCAAATCCTGACATTGCCAAATATTAAGAGCTCACAAAAGAATAAATTTCATTAGCTCTTTAGGCCTCCAGGTTTGTTTTGTTTTGTTTTGTTTTGTTTTAAAGACGTGATTTATTTTGGTTTACAGTCCCAGGGAGATAGAGTCCACTATGGCAAGGAAGACATGGCATGGTGGTAGTAGCTGGAAGTTGACTGATCACATTTTAGCTCTAAACTGGAAGTAGAATGATAATAGGAAATTGGCAAGGCAATAAACCCTCAAATTCCATTCTACAGTAATATACTTCTCCCAACAATAAGCCTCTACTTCTTAGTCAAATAAAACTTAATATGTAAATTGCATTTCTATCTTCAAAAATCCACATTCTCCACAATTCAAAATGGTTTGGGTTCTGATATAATGCCACAACTGAAATTTTCTATGTCATGGAAATGAACAAAATTACTAAAATAATTACTAAAACCTGCCCAAGCTATATCAAAGAATGTGAAGATACTCAGTATTAGTATCTTTACTAATTTCCCAATTCACTTAAAGTATTAAATAATATTTTAATAAACTGAAAGTAGGATTCAAGTAAGTGGGCATTATCAAGAATTGTTCTCTAAAAATTAATAATTTTGATGGAAATTTTTTGCTTAGAGTAAGAAATCAACTTCAGTTGTAAAGATTCAGTATGTAGTAGACGCACTTCATTCTTATGATTTTTACCAAAGCAGAAAAAATGTTACAAATTATGGTATTACTGAAGTTTGTGAGAATAAGGAGGACCTTCGAAGCCCTCGAATTTGTAAGACAAAGTCAGTGGCCTTGGAGACTACATTGCTTGTTTTATCAAATAATACACTTGCTTTCTAGAGTTTGATGTGCTTGCCAGCTGGAAGAACACATAATTAGATTTGAAAGCAGATTGTTCCTCAACACTACACTCTTTCATTTGGACTGGCATTACTTGAAATAATTCCATGTCTCTAATATTCCATTATATTTTTCATGTAGCCTTGTGGTCAGTGTTCCATCCCTAATCCCTTGCTTTAGGGCAACTAGTTCTCTCATTTCATGCCCACAAAATGCTCCTTGGTAACATCCAACTAGAATTTCTTTTTCCAGTACATGAGTGTGTATCTGTCTCTGTCTATGTGTAATAACAAATGTGCTATCAATCTATACTCCTGTCTATATATACATACGAGATGATTTCACTGTGTTTATATGATGATTCTGCTGTACAAAAGCTGAACTGTGGAATGTTCCAAATAAAGATTGTTTCCCTTCCTTTCCTTTCTCTTTCTTTCTTTTCTTTCTTTCTTTCTTTCTTTTTCTTCCTTTCATAATTTTCTAGTACTTTTTCCTGCTACCTGAATTATACTCAATCAATGTATACAGGTTTCATGGTTGATATAAATTCCCCATTCTCAATAATGGTAGATTTGAGACCAGTAGACACATAAACACTATTGGTGGGGATGCAACAAGTACTGAATTGATAAGCAGAAATGGAAAGAATAATCTTTGAGTGTTATTTTAGATTAGTAATATATTTGGGGTGACATCCCCAGATCCTTTTTAATTCAACTTCCAGTTTATAATGTGAAACCAATATTTATACATAGTCAGTATCTTTAGTCTGTAGAATTCTTTTGGTGACTCTAAAATAAAAATTACTCATTACCATGTAGCTAACACAGTCTCCTTAGTTTGTTGTTTTTCCTCAGTTATTTTACATCAAACTGAACATGTAAATGGTCTTTCACAAAATACATGAATGAGAACACAATCTGGCTCTCAAATTTTTACACGAAGATACTTTAACTACTTGATTTTATTTATGTTTGAAAATAAAAAAATAACCTTATCAACAATGGACCGTGTGGGATAGAATGGAATTCAGTAGTAGGTTGATTTATAGAGGTTAAATAATGCCTTCATCATCTGAAGCATCTATCAAAGGGAAACACAGTGACAGTGACTCCAGTCTATCTGGTGTTGGGTCCATCATGCTTTGCAAATCCAGGTTGTTCAGAACTAAATAACTGTTGTCACTGCTCTATAATTTTGCCACGAGCTGTCTGGTTATGCTCAGACAAAGGAAAATGTCTTATAGTACAGGATTTTGTACAATTCTATTCTTTATTCAAAATAAAGAATAAGGATTTACATCCATTCACATTGAGGAAGAAAAGAAGCTTTAAAAAATTTTACTCCACCCTCCCTTTACCCTTAGCACTTTCTGTGTATGAAATAATACCAAATGGTCACAACTGTGAAGGATTTGAAGAAGATAATTTCTTCTTTATGTGTCTCATGTAAATGTGGAAGGAAAATCCCTCTGGATAAATTAGCACTTTGAGGATTTAACAAACGTGAATTAACTGTGACAAAGTCCCTTAACATCTTCAACTGATGATCTTGCAAGTCTTTTGGCTGATTACCTAGGATACTACAATGCTCTGGGATTCCACTGAGTCGTTAAAATGTAAGACAGATTCTCTGGGAGAGAAAAACAAATGAATCTTGACTTATAGACAGTATGGCTTGCTAAATAGCATTCTCTTTGGCTGACCACGGGGTGTCTGATTTCTCTTGCCTGCTCATTTGACAAACAGCTGACAGAATGTCAGCTGTAAAACCTCCAAGATATGTAGCAGAGGCACTTTGCAAGCAATTAACAAATGTGCTCCCCAAACTGAATCTGTAAGTATCATTTCAGATGTGTATATTGTTGCTATAATCTAGCTTTTGTTTTTTCATAGTGGAAAGGAAAATAAATGAGAGTAGATATCTGTGATGACTAGACTTAGAAAAAATACCAAGCCTGCCACTTCCCTTATTCTCAATTCCAAATTAAAATAGCCCCAAATCACAATAACACACACACACACACACACACACACACACACCTTAGTGATGGCAGATTCAAAACAACTTGTGACTGAAATTTACCTGACAGATTGTGAGATATTCATCTGTCTTTACCTTCTTTTACCTAGCATGATGTCATTATTCATGAGATTCACAACAGGAAAAGGTCAGCATATTTAACCACAAAGCTGCTTAGTCTCTATTGAATGTAGTACAGAATGTGTATCTTATTAATTAAAACTCTTACATTCAGAATGTTGTAACAGTTAATTTTAAATTTTGGAATACATAGTGTTAATATATATTTCAAATTGAGGCATGGTGCTAACTGCCTTACAAACTTTACTTCATTAAACCTCACAACCCTTTGAAAATAGGCTTTGCTGTGACCTTTAGTTTACAGATGAGAAAAATAAGGATTTGAAGAGGTAAAATAATGGTAGCTTTTGGTCCCTCTTCTAGTTATGCATTTTTGCATAATAAACACCCTGAAATGAAGTGACATAAAAAATTCTTTATAGTCAATGAACATAATTCCATGACTTGACTCAGCTCAGCTCAACGGTTCCCACATATTTTTTTTTTTTTTTTTTTTGTCAAACAAAAGCTTGGATTATAATTATCTGTAGATTGACATTTTGGCTCACATCTCTATGCTTCAGTAGGAACACCACAAAGTTGGCATCTGTCTCTCTATGTGTTGACATTAGTGTTTAGTATGGCAGCTTCAGCATGGTCACACCTCTATGGCATGCACTACTACAGTATATGTTCCAGGAAACAGAAAGTGAAACCTTCCAGTCTTCTAAAAACTGGCCATATAAACTATTACCATGTCACTTCCATTTATGTTTTTTCCCAGATTGAGAAAGAAAGATTAAATAAAAAGAACATATACTCTAGTATTCGGTGTGGAAACGGAGGCTACTCACCCAGAAAGCTGTATTATTTGACTTTTAATGTTATAACAAAGTACCTGAGGAAATCAATTTTGGCTTGTGGCTTTTGGATTATTTTGGCTCATGGTTTTACATCTGGGCCTGTGATTGAGTGGTCCCACAGCTTTGTGCCCTGGATCAACAGAGAATAATGGAGAAGAGCAGATCAGAATCAACATACCACTCAAGAAACAAAATGTGGAAATGAAAAGGAAACAAAACCAGTGCCCCACAATCCCCAAGGGCACACATCCAGTATTCTGAGCATATCCTAAAATGTATCTTCTGCCAACAGTTCCACTCTCTACCAATAATGCTACCCTGAGGACAAAGTACTTAAGACACAGAATTTTGGGCAATGTTTAATATCCAAACCGCATTCATAAGTAACATCTAAAATTGATTTTAAATGTACTTGATGCAGTGTTCATTCACAATGGAGCAAAGTCATCTCTCACTAATCATTTTCTCAGTGTAGAAGCTCAGCTTATAATTTTCTGTTGCTTAATATTCCATCCTTACACACACACACACACACACACACACACACACACACTGTGGATGTGTCAAAATGCAGAGGGATGGTTAATTTGGAAGAATGGGAGGGTTTTTCCTTTCTTATTCTAATTTTAGTGATTCTAATTCACCATTTTTCCTCACATTTAAACATTTTTAAAAATCACATTCATTTATTTTGTGGGGATGGCAGTGTGCATGACACATCACATATATGGAGGTCAGCATACAATTTTAAAGAGTTGATTCTCTCCTTCTACTTTGTGCGTTGTAGGGATCAGACTCAGATTGCTTCCAGACACTTAACCCACAGTCTGATAAGAAATAATCGGGAAATAACAACCAAAAGAGTGATGTAGGGAAGAATCAACTCAAAGAAATGTCACAAAGGGAAGGAGGAAGGCACAGAGTACCTTTATTCCCACCTTGTCTTCCCTCTACTTAAAAACTGCAATATAAATATGCCCATTCTATAAATATTTCATTCTCTAAACATTTGCTCTGGCTACTAGTGCAGTGACTGATATGTATTACTTCCCATTTCTGCAGCATAAATACATGCACACAGCTCCATAAGCTGGGGGATATGCCCCCCAGATAGCTCACTAATTAACTGTCTCTCAGTCTGCCCTCTATCCACCAGAAAATGAAAAATGAAAAACAGCTGGGTCATGTTGGTTACATGACAAGGTTTTTAGCTTTGAGACCTGACTTGGTTTTGTTTTTGTGTGTTAAGCATTGAGCCCTAGTAAACCTCGAGACAAATAGGGAGGGCCTGGAGAATTGAGGTTCTGTCCTGATTTGTGGAGGAATAATCACACAGTGCTGCTCAGGAAAGAGTTGATTTAGTTGATGTTTCTTTAGGGAGAACCAGAGTTTCGCTGGGATTTAGCTAACTGGCAGTCATGATTTTGAACTCTATCCCCATTTGGCTAAGCCTATCTCATGTGTCAAAATGACATGTTTTTTTGTTTTGTTTTGTTTTGTTTTGTTTTTTCAGGGAGCTTTGGGAGGGAAACTCACAGCTAGCAGCTGTGCTGATAAAATCCAGCTGAACAGTAGCTCAGCATTTCCTGCATTCCTCAGAGGCTCGGAGTACTTATCTTCTCTTTTCTGTCTTTCTCAACCTTCCTTCTGAATACTGACCTTTGTAAGCATCCCTCCTTGCCCTGGATTTTCTTACTTTCCCAATACCAAGCAACCTCCTGCTTAAAACAACAAAAAGGAAGAAAGGAAGGAAGGAAGGAAGGAAGGAAGGAAGGAAGGAAGGAAGGAAGGGGGGAGAGAGGGAGGGAAGGAGGGAGGGAAAAATCCACCCCCAGAGTTCTCTCAATTCTCACAGGTTCGAATATCAGATTAAAACTGTTCATGACTCTTTCCTACAGAAACAAGCATCACTGTGGACAACCTTCCTGAATTTTAGTTCATTAGTTATACGATGTATAGACATGTCTATTCTGTGTTTTTTTGGAGGGGGACACAGTTCTCTTGTTTTAGTGCTAACTTGGCTAAAAACATTCTAAAGAATGTTTTCACCCCCCAAATCCAAAAATTTAGGTGAAAAACTAGTTGTCTTACCAGTAACAGAACTGCTATGCCTCGGTGCGAGACGGCCACTGAAATCACCTCATCTAATCGCTTCATTTTAATCAGCTAGAAAATCGGAAGCCAAATGATAAAGCCATCTTCCCAGAGACCTTCAGCGACACACTCACACTATAACCCAAGTCACATTCCTCTTAGTTCAGCTGCCTTTCTATAATGCTGTTTTCAGAGCACAACTCATGTGCCTGTCACAGTCTTCTGAATATTTAATTTGTCCCATGCTTATATATGTATATGTTTTGTCATGTTTTCTCTTCAAAGCCATTTTTATATTTGTAGTTCCCATTTAAAAGTATGTTAGCCAAGAGAGCTTTCCTTGATCTCATTTAGATACCACCATGTTCATTCTTTTTTAAAAAAAAATTTATTGTTTTTAATTTCACATGTATGAATGATTGTTTGCCTACACGTAGGTCTGTGAACCATGTGTGTGCCTAGCAAGAAAGCCATAAGAGGGTGTCAGTTCCACTGGAATTAGAGTTACAGATGGTTGTTAACCACCATGTGGGTGTTAGTAATTGAACCCAGGTTCTCTGAAAAAGCTGTCAGTATTCAAAACTACTAAGCTATCTCTCTAGCACCAAACAACATGTGCACTCTTGCTCTCTGTTCTCACTGGGTGGTTGACCCGGTGTTGCCAGGACAATTTGCATATGTTTTGATAAAAAGGAAAGGAATAACATGGAGTCTGGAAGTTATTATACAGCATCACAATGTCTGTTGGGAATTTACACTCTCAGCACAAAATATTATTATATAAACAATAGGTGATATTCCGTACTCTATGATTGCTTGTAAATAGAACTACCCAGTTGGAAGGACCCATAATTACTGTGTATGGGGCTATTAGTCTATTCTAGAATTCCACTGCCTAGGTCATGTATCAAAGACATCCAATGTGACTAGATACACATACCTTACCTGCTCAAGATCTGAAAAGTCAATGACAATGATTCCAGCTCAGATGTGTCCCCTGTTGGGTTCTGAGAGAAGGTTCCCCTATAAACAGTGCTAGGTAAAAAGTTATACCCCTGGCTCTGAACTTCATGTTTAACCTAAAAACCTTGCCTTTCTGAGTTAAAGAACTCGAAACTAATGCTTTGGTTTGGTAAGGAAATGTGGGATCTGGGATCAAGCAGGTGCTCATGTATTCTGTCTAGGATTCCACTCTGCAATTTGGAGCTGGAGAAGAAGTGCAAAGCCCCCTTTGCAAACTTGAGAAACACTTAATATGGACATCAAGGTTCCACTTTTATGATATTGCAAGCTATTTAGAGAGCAAGAGCTGAGGAAGGAGCTTGGAAAAAAGTCTAGGAGGGAACTTTCTCAACAAATAAAACCTGGGAACACTGAAGTGGAACCTAATTATTTTTGCCTAACAAAACAACCTATCCTCTTGGTCATCAGAAGATCCTTCAATTACTTCAGCCCATGAATCAAATACAAAAGCAGACACATAGACTATTAATTATTGAGGCCAGGTAATTTTATTGTCTTGTAGTTTTCTAAATAATTCAGACTCCTGCATATTTACTATCTTGACAATGACTAGTATGTTTATAAATAAAAAACAACAAATTGCTTAAATAGATCTAAATAACAAGTGCACTCATTGAGTAATACTGTATGCTAGAAAGACATTTGTCTTCCTTGGAAGTAATTCGCAAGAGGATAGAACTGTTGTTTCTTGCACTTGTTACCTCCCACAAATGTGTACCTGTTGTATCACATTAACATAAAATATGGTAAAAAAATAATTTATCTGATCATAATTTTATTGTTTTAATTATTATCTCATAATATGCTAGTGGTATAATTGACAAGCCTCATTTGTAGTTCTAGACTCTTAAATATCTGGCAGTAGTTCCATTCTTAAACACTAATCCATAGTACTTCCCATTGGTCCAAATCTCTGTAGCCTAACTCTATCAAATTGATGAATAAGAATGGTATGGACCTTCAATAAAGAGCACATGTTCTTGCCTCGATATACTATCCACTGCCTTTGGTTCTACCTGATCAGTTGTTACTTGTTCTGTAAATTCGACTTGATTTGATTCTTCTTCTTCAAGGATATAATCAAGCTTTCATATCTTTCTGATGCACCTTTTATATGAGTCCATGATGCAAAATTACTCTTTAGCTAACGTCACTTATATTTCTCCTGCGTTATCTGTCTGCATTTATTCTATCATGGCTCAATGATGGTATCCAACAATTTTTCTTTGTACCATGGCATCAGATATTTCAAAACCAAATTTGTAGCCTTTTTGTAGTAGTCATGAGAGCAAGTTTTTATTTTTTTGGTTTTTTGTTGTTGTTGTTGTTGTTGTTGTTTTAAACAACCTTCTTGGTTGTGATTTTGCAAACAACATTTTTTATTTACCTTGCATTTAATATTTATACTATGCTTTCATACAACATCTTATATAGCCCCCATGTGTAGTAAAATGTAAATGGATAACAGGATGAGAACCAAAGTCACAGGGAAAAAGAGAAGAGAATATAAACTCAAAAATTGTTTTCTATCTATCTTATTCTGCCATCTGGAAGAATGAATTACTTTCCCTCTGAGGCCTCCTAGGACTTTGAAGTTCTTATTTACAAGCAATCAAAGCATCCATATCCCTTTGTATCATTTCATTTTCTTCTTGAACACTTTCTCCCTTCTTCCTGACTGCAAAGGCTTTAAAAAATAAAGGCTCTTTTCTTTTCTCAGCATCCTCAGCCTCTGGCACAGTTCTTGGCTCCAGAAACTGTTTGATTTATGTTTATTGAGTATATACAGGTGAAAATATGTCCAGAAATTTTAAGCAATCATATACATTAATTCATCTCATTGAAGTCATGTTTAAAAGACAGTTTCACTCTATGATTCATATTTCTGACCTTCAGAACTTTATATGTGACTACTCTTAGTCATATTTTTATTATGCATTCCCCGACTGACTTTTAGCAAATAACCTGCAGCTTTATTTAAATACAAATCAGATCATCTTAAATATAATTAAAAACTCTCCATCAAATACAATAAGATCCCATTGGGGTACCACAAAACACAATTATACCTTCATGGCATATGCTCTTTTAAAGCAAATCCATTCCTGAATTCCAAAGCCTGACAATAATTTCTCATTTGTATCAGCCTATGAATAATATCATATACCAAATAAGAATTAAGAAGGTATTGTATTATCTCTATCCTGGATTATTTCTCTAAGAAGAATCATCAACATTGATACATATGAGGGATTTATTTGAGTTTAATTTCAAATCAGTTATATTGGTATAAAAGTTCATTATTACTATTCTTTTTTAAAAGATGATGAAATTTGACAATATGGACTTGGTAAAAGCAGATCTAGGACTACAAGACAAGTTTATATTCCTTTCTATACAAGATCTAACAGGTTTGACTACTACATGGCCTACTCATTTAGACTTTCATGGTCATTAGCAGGATATTGCCTACATTAATCATTTCAAACTTTTAAATAGTAATAAAACTGTCTGGGAAATTATTATTAATTCTTATTTTTCTCCTTCAGAGAAGGAATTGTCACAGGAAGAAAGAAGAGGGTGTTGGTAGTTGAAGAATAGAGATGAGACTTACATATTGTTTTTCATTTTGATAGACAAAATGTCAGTTTCATTCAGGCAATCACAGATTCATGACTATGTAAAGAAACAAGGAAAAGTGGCATAAAGCATAACATGTATGTGGGTTGTATATGCATATATTGACACTTAAACACATGCAACCATATGTTGCAGATGTCTCATGTTAAAGTATAATGTCACAGAAGTCACCAATTATGATCAACATTAGTGCAGAGTATAATAAAATGGCCCAATAGCTAGTTCTAGCCTCGCAGCTTGAGAACATGCTGTCTTTCAGTCTTTTGGGATAAAAGAGAGGACATGTGAGGCAATTTTGCAGATGAAAGTTTGTGGAAATTCACTTGCTTGTATAGTCAATAATTCCAGTTCTTTCCAAGGATGTATTTATTGTTCCCTTGATGAAGAAAGTTCCCATTAATGACTTAACCACTTGAAAATCTCCCCATTCAACTCATCATCATTCTTCTCAACATAATGGTGATTTCAGCCAGAAACGAACAAGCTGCGGCTGCCTTTTCTTTTACTTTTTATTTGGTGTCAACACCATTAAAAGCTATAGGGTTGAACAGAGAGAATTATAATGTAAGAAGGGGAAGCCTGAGGTTATGTAAGATTCTCAAAGGAAAGCAATGTATACTTAACCTTTCACAGGATACTCCCAGTGGCAACATCCTCCTTTACTCTTTTTGATACACATTCTTAATAGTTGAATCATTCTAAAGTGAATCCTTTTTTTCTAAAGCAACTGTTTTTATTTTCTATTCAAGATACAATAACCTACCACAGACCTTAAAAGAGTTCCTTCAAGGTATTTTATAGTTCCAAGGATCAGAAGCCAGGAATAGAATGTATTGGGCTACAATCTAGTTGCTGGTGAGTCAGTGTTACTTTCTCTGGACTATAGGGGTGAATTCACTTTTGTCTTTTCTAACTTCTGCAGGCTTTCACATCTCCTTGTCCCATGGCCATTTCCTTTGTCTTCAGAGCTATGATATCTAAATGAATCTGACTCACACTGCATACCTCTGCAAATGAGAGAAGCACATGGCTGTTGTCTTATAAGGACATCTATAATTACATGAAGATGATCTAGATAACACAGGATATTGCTCTATTTCCTTCAATTTTTTTTTTGAGAATTTCATACAAAAGTACTGTATTTACCCCATTATAATCAGCCAAGAGAAAGGAAACCTTTCTTCAATGGTGACATTATTCATACAAACACACACACACACACACACACACACACACACATAGAGAGACAGAGAGAGACAGAGAGAGACAGAGACAGAGAGACAGAGAGAGACAGAGAGACAGAGAGACTCCTAACTTGTTCATGATAACCCACTGAGATATAGAAAGGAAACATAAGCATTTTTATCAGAAACCAAAGAACTTGAGCTTTACTGATATCTAAAATGTTTCTTGACACATAATCACTCATTTGAAGTGGTAGCCACTCATTTATCACACATGTCAATTAGAGAGATTGTTTGAGAAAGGATAAGTCTCATCATGTGGGAGGTTTGACTGACATAATTTCAATTCATATGTTGTCACTATAGTTTGACTACTTGAATTACTCATAAAGCCAGTAATTGAACTGATTGTTCCATTTAGTTTTAACTAGATTAACCTTCATAAAATAAACAGTTGGTTTAAAAATAAGTAAATATCTTAAAGATTTCTGTGATAAACTGTCCAGAGTTGATACCAATAAGGTCAGCATGGGTATTTACCAAGCAAATAGCAGGAGCAGCATTTCCCTAAATTCCCGTGCTATATTTTCAGTCACAAAGCATCCTTAATTATCTGATCGGTTCTAAGACATTCAATTCTGAGTAGAAAACTATTTTTATTTATATTAAATAAATGTAGTAAAATTAATTTATATTAATTTGCATTTCACTTTTTGTTCTTTTAAATTGTCTTTACTGCCTTTTTTGTTTATTTTATGCTGGTACAAGAATCAATGTCTATATTCTATGAAGTACCAACATATTCTGATGCTACGTAGTCACATTTGTTTTATGATTAGGGGCATATCATCAAAATAGTTTGTAGAAAAGGTCATGGTATGCTCAGCCTTGAAAAGGACATTTGTACCACATATGTTCTTTCCAAATCTCTGAGATCATCTCAGTAGATGGTGTGGAAAGATTATAAGAGCAAAGGTGTGTGCAGTGCAAGTATTTTCAGACATGACAGGGAAGTTGCACACACTACCTTATTATATAGGCTGACTGTAAGCACAGGGCCTGTACAAAATCAAGCCATATGCAATCTCTTCATGGATGGGATAGGGGCTCAAGAAATTCCACCCCCTTCCTCTGGAGCTATTGGCAATTGATGGCTGCTGTGAGAGGAAGTCAGTTTTCTTCAAGGATATAACTCCAAGGAAACTGGTCATGCTCCAGTAGGTGTCTCTACACCTGCTAAAATAGTAAGAGCATTAGGTGCAATTGGTGGATTTAAATTTTAAAAGCCACATGAAATTGAGCAAGGAGAGTTGAAGGGATGGGATAAGGAAGGATTTGGAAAGACAAAAATGGGAGTAGATTTGATCAAACACATTGTATACATGTATGAAATTCTCAAACAGTATAAAAACTATAGTATGCTACTACAGAGAATCAACTTTTGGAGGACGTCAGAAAAGTCCACATGAAAAGTTTGGCAGGATAAAAGATGAAAAGTCATCAGAAACAGGATACATAAAGGAGCAACTCCAATGTAGATCATAGAACATACTACCCTAAATCATGACATTGACCAAATTTGGCTTTGTCAGGAATCTAGTTCTCACACTAATTTTGGCATAATACTTCTATCCTTACAGATGCTCCATGATACATCAGATAAATAAAATCAGCCATAAACACTTCAATGAAATCTTGACAACTCTCTATTTCTACTTTGTCTTCAGTTTTAAGAAAATGAACTTCAAAAATGGTTATAACAAAATCCATTTTTGTCTGTGATTCAGGGACATGAAGCATGTCAGATTACATTTATCTCAACATTAAATATGAAATTATCTATTTTTATAATAAGTAGATTTAGCTAGCAACGTAGTTATAGCTAGTGTGCAATGAGTTCATCTAATAGTAAGTCTCATTTCTATACAGAGTGAACCTTTAGCTACCCTTGCATTGACTTTTAAGCGCATTTATATGCATTTTTAAAGCAAATGGCTAAAGAACATTTCTTATGGAAAGCTGATTATAATATGGGTTAGTAGATTTTCACAACTTCCATTCTAACATAATGCAAAAGCAGCCTCAAGTATGTTATATTTGAGATCACAGAAACTAAGAGATTTAGATTTCAAAGCAAATCTTAACTACTCTCTGTTCATTCTCAACCCATTTTCAGGCAAACCCTCTAATGCCCTCAGCAATTATTTAAACTTTTTCTGTCTTTTGAATTTCACTGGGAATAAATTCCAGGTCACAAAGGAGGGAAAAATTACCCATGTCCTACCTCCCACCTCAAACACATTTTCCCAGATAGGATTTTTATCTATATTAAATATATTCACATATGCAGACTGGTTCCCTACCCACAGTAGCAGCTTCTATGAAGCTCACTGAAGTACACATAGGCCCCATAATGCTGTCTTTCAGCCCCTGGCAAGCCTGAGATGATTCTAAAGGATTCTAGCCTGCCTGGGAGCCATTCTTGTGACTCATTTTCATTGTACTACCATCTACACTTCAGTTCTCACTTCTAGTACAGAGAGTCATAGGAATATGAGAAAACTGAGTTGGAGGATCGTTCCATTATATGTACCTGGAACAAAATAATAAATCCTTGATAAACTCCATAATAAGATGCTATGTCAGGAATCTCCTCCATTATATCACCCAGAAAGAGCTTGCTTTAGGGATAATGTTTATATTAGACCATAGAACATATAATCTGGTCAATCTGTTACTCATATTGATTGACAACTTGACAGGATTCAGTCACTGTGGAAACATACATGTCAATGGGCATGTTTCAAGAAACGTTTAGCTCAGCAGAGAAGACTCACTCTGAATATGGATGGCGCCATATCATGGACTCGGGTCATGGACTGAATAAAAAGGAGAAAATGAGTTGAGCAGAAACATTTATCTCTTTCTGCTTCTTAGGTGGATATAAAATGTGACCAGGCGCCTTATGCGTCGATGGTCACGACTTCCCTGCCACACTGGACTGCATCCCTTCTTAGACTTTAAGACAAAATAAACCATTGCTTCTTTAAGTTGTCTCTCATCAGGTATTTGGTCACAGTGATAAGAAAAGTAATTAATACACATTCTAACAGGAATGATAACAAGTAACCTGAGCATTGATAAGGTTCTCCTATATTAGGTGTTTTCATCTTCACAGATCAGAGAAAACCAATTAGGTAATGTTTCCCTATTTCATAGTCCAGGGAAGGAAATTTGTGAAAGGTTAATTGGTGTTTTGAATGACACATAGTGAAGCCTTTAGCCCATATTCCTTTTTAGTTCTCTTACATTATGTTGTCTCTTACAAATGCATTATCAAATATGCAATGTTACTCCTTTCCTGAGATAAGGTTTTACTTTGGAGATAAGGCTTACCTAGAACTTACTAATTACTAATCCAGGCTAGCCTCAAACTCAAGCAGCCCTCCAAGCTTCAACTTCTCTCAAATGCTGAGATTACAGGCATGAACCCCAGATTACTCATTTAAAGTGCTAAAAATATATTTCAATTTTCTTGTTACATACAAGTGAAGATGTTCAACTATTTTTGAGGAACATAACAAAACTTTATTATTTGTTCAATTTTTTAGTAAGTATGTTCCTCTTTATGTATGTAAATATTGAAGATTGCTTCTCAGTGTTGGCAAAAGACTTCAACTTTTTACCACCTAGTAGTAGCATACACCATGCCATGTGCCTTTTAAGCTGATCATGATTTGCAATAAAAATGAAGATTTTGTTTATTTATATGGTGGTTTAAATAGGCATCACCCCTATAGACTCATGTGTTTGAATGTTCGGCCCATAGAGAGTGGCAGTATCAGGAGATACTGCCTTATTGGAGTAGGTGTGGGTATGCTAGAGGAAGTGTGTTCCTGTCGAAGCAGGCTTTGAGGTCTTATATATGCTCAAGCCACACCCAGTGTGGAAAGCAGTCTCCTTCTGCTGCCTTCTGATCCATAGGTAGAACTCTCAGCTCCTTGTCCAGTACCATGTCTGCCTGCATGCTGCCATGCTTCCTGCTATGATGATAATGGTTCACACTTCTGAAACTGCAAGCCAACCTCAATTAGATGTTTTCCTTTTACAGAGTTGCCTTGATCATGGTGTGTATGTTTAATTATTAAAGTAAGAAATGATTGTAAGACATAGTCTCATAGCTTTGTGGTCATAGATACACACTAGCAATCCCCATAGGTTTCTGTGACTTAAATGCCATGTTTTACCATGCTTCATCTTACCTAATTCAAACCACTAATTCTCTAGTAAAATAATTTTAGTTATCTTGAAACACAATGACTCTGTTTATACTGGGCCTCATCTCAATCCACACATTAAATGTTCAAAGTGAGATACTGGGTGGTTTCTCTTTTGGAGATGAGCTATGATTCAAGGATTTAGTCTTTCACCTCCACAAAAGTTGCTGTTAAGGAGACCTTGTGATTCACACAAATTTCTAGAATAATCTGTGTTTCACCTCCACCTTCCTAATAGAAATATCTATCTGGATGCCCCAGTTCAACTTATTTACAACCATAATTGCTATCTTTCTCCTAAGGTTAAAAAAAAAAAAAATACAAAGAAAAAGAAAAAGAAAGTCTTCTAATCGTCATTCCATCATTGTCTTAGAAGTACTCTTCAGCTTTTGTCCTTAAATGTTTTCTTTATTTCTTTTCTTGTATCCTATGTCATATAAACTATAGCTGATACTAACTTGACCATTTTCATTGCCACCATGTTACCTATGCTGAGACTATAGTGCTTGGCCTTAATCAGTCCCTTTTCTAGCTCTCCTTTATCCACCTTCTAAGCCACTCCACTCTTTGAAGGTCTATCACATCATTTCACATGTACCCCTTAACCCATTAAAAGCACGCATTCTTCTACAACAACACTGAAAATACCATCCAAATTTTTTTAGTTAGGGTTCAAAGCCATCGCTCCCATGTGTGCTTTGGCCTCTAAAAAGATGAGTGACCCAAATTCTTTAGAATTCTTTATTCTTATTTTCATTCTGTTTCTTCAGTGACTTAGGACTTTTGGATTGACATCTAGTATTTTATTGGTCATGGTGAATAAAAATATGTTAATCATAGATCTCAAGCAGAAATATACAGTAGTCTAAAGAGATATTCTGAAGTAGACTTATATCTGTATTCTTTTTGTGATTCTATCAGACTTTTCTTGAAAGAAGAATGCATAGATTTTATAGTTTTAAAAATCTGTCAATTAAAAATTATCTCTTTGATCATTCATTTATGTTCCTTTGACTAGTCTTTTAAAAACCTACATATTTTTCTGAAACTGAAAATGCCTATCAATAAACAATTCTTTCAATTCATGTCAATAATCATCATAAACGTTTTAGTTTGAAAATAAAAGATAAATATAGCAAGCATTGTTAATCTCGGAGGTACAATATATGAACACACATCTGACTTCATTGCTGTCATTTAAAGCAACAATTGCTAGGTTTATTTCAACAGGATTCCTTTTTTCTCCAGTAAGAAATAAATGAACTAGAGAACTGAAGTCAAGCACACACATATTGCGAGTGAGGGTATCTTAGATGAAGTAACTCTGAAACTACATATCACAGCGACTGTCTGCAGACACAGATCCAGGAAGCAACACCCCATGTCTCATTGCTGACCTCACACAACTTCCTAATTAGTATATAGCACTGATGCATTTCAGACTTTTCACAACACTGCACTTCTGTTATTCTGGAATCATTTTATTTTCCCAAAGGAGGCTGATAAATGAAACAGCTTCAACTATTCGTATCATAGTCCTTTTGCATTATTACAAAACTAGGAAAAAAAAAACCTCTCTCACAAAGCTGTCCAAATACTATGTGAGGAATAAGGGAAAATGTGTATGCATGCTAAGAGGAGAAATAATTAGCTTAGATTACACTCCTTAGTGTTTTATAAATCCACTTCTAATGGGAAAAGTACATTAAATTGTAATGGCTACTAACAATGAAACAGGAGTATAGGTGAATAAGTACTGATTTCTTTTCAAGTAATTTACCTTTAGGTAAATGAACATATTTAGATTTTAGAATTTCTGGTTAAATTACTGCATAATTAGAGCAAAGGTCAGAACTGAATTCTATCTGGAGCTGGAGAAAACAAAGCTACAGTCATAATTTCTACTCCTAAATCCAGTCTGCTGACTGTTAACACTGTGAGGTAGCTGAACAAAGGATTGACTATTAAAAAATATCTTTAATATAAAAATGTAGGTCTTATTAATGATTAGGCTTAAAGCAATAATCTTCCAGAAAACAAAGAAGAAGATAAAAACCAAAATCATATAATGGAAATGTAAGTGTACAAATTGACTCTGAGCTATCGTAATTCATCTCAATACATGACATTTAGTTTTCAATGATTGATAATAGTAAATATTCAGTCAAACATCACAGAGAAATATTCATTTTAGGTTAAAGAGATTTTAAATAATTTTCAATTTTCCCTTTCTTTTTACTGGACTTGACAGCAAAAATGGTATGTATCAAGAAAGATTAGGAGGTGAGAAAATCTCAGCCTTAAATTCCAGTTCAGTCCCTTTCTTAGGTGATCTGTAACAAATCAGCTAGTATTTTGTAATCCTTTCTCTTCAGTCAAAGAATAGAAAAATGGTATTTATGAGTGATTATTTTATAAGGATATATGACCCATACAAGTAAATTATATTAATATAATAATGCTTAAGAGAATGTAATATAATAAGATAAAGGATTGTCATATGCCATGTATATGTTATATATTAATATATGGTGTGGTTTGAATGTAAAATATCCCCCATAGGTTCAAATGCTTAAACACTTGCTCTTCAACTGAGGAAGTTCTGGAAGAATGTGGGACCTTTAGGAGGCAAAGCATTGCTAGAGAAAATGGATCACTGGGTTAACTGAGGTTTTATTGCCAAGCCCCACTTTCAGTCTACTTTCAGCTGCCTGACTCAGTGCTTTGTGACTAGCCACCTCATGTTTCAACAATCCTCCTTGCCTTCCCTAGCATGATGGATTATCATTTCTTAAACTATTAGCCAGAAAAAATTATTTTTTCTCTTAAGTTGATTCATGTCAGAATGTTGGTCAAAGCAGCCAGATAAGTAATATAAATATGCTAATATCATATTATCACAAAAGCATGTAGGTTAGTTTGAAACCATGCTTTTATATATACCTATTTTATTATATATGTGGAGTTACAGAAAAGTACGATAGTTGTTATGTCTTAGAATTTTACAACTTAACTGTTCTTAACCAAGGTCATTAGACTATTGACAAATTCAGTGTTGTTGCTTTGTCATGTACTTTTCCTTAGAAAAGCAACTGATGAGATGTCTGTATTTCTTTTTAAATATTGTTTATAATAAATGCCTGTTTTGTATGCTGTTATATTAAGCAAGCATTAATTTTCTTTTGGAACAGATTACCAACATGCAGGCACATAGCAATAGCAGGAAAGAGCTTGTATTTTAAGTTCTTTTTCTGGAAGGTAATAGAGCTTTTCTTATTAGAGCAAATGCTTAAATGAATGAACAGTGCCAGCACAGGCGTTCCATAATTCTCCCATCAAACACCACCATCGCAGCTTCAGGATTGTTCCTGTTGTTTAGCATTATTGATTTTTCCAACACTTGAGTTTGTTTGCAATAAGCTGAACCAGAGAATGACCTTCCACTAATTAGAAAAAAATGTATGAGTATTAGCTTGAGAAAGCAACAGCATTCCTGTTTGTTGTCTAACACAAACCCGGGGTGATGCTTTGTGTGATTGCTATGGTTTCTTTTTCCCCTTGTGACAATCCTGTTAAGTCTGATGTAAAACAAGGCAGACAACTCTCTAAATACCACATGCCCCTATTGAACGGGAAAGCCCTACAAAGATCATTTTTAAATGGATGCAAAAACACATATTTCTTAGAATAGTAGTGTCTCCCACAATGCTCTGTATATCTCTGAGCCTTTGTCTTTATATTTTACATTCTTTAAAACTAAAGACCTTAAAAAATATTTTTCAATTATAAAATTAGTAATTACTCTTTGAGAAGTAATCATTCTTTAAACATTTTTATGAAATCATACTATATGAAGAAACTGGGAAATATATGTGGTGTGTGTGTGTGTGTGTGTGTGTGTGTGTGTGTGTGTGATTCACAGTGTAGTTTTTATCACTCTTGTCAGGCTAATTGAATTGACCCATGTAGATTTCTTTAGCTCAGTAATGCTCAATCATATAAGCATTTTCAATTATATAATAAATTAAAACTGCTCTTCTTCACAGTGATTGAAAGTAATTCATTTTTTTGAAATCAGATAGCGTTCCTTCACTGATTTGCCTTATTTTTATTTTTGAAACAGGGTCCCAGACAGGCTAGCCTAAAACTCACTATGTTAAGGCTCTTTTCCAATCATCAGCAGTCCTCGTGCTTTAGTCTCTTAAGTGCTGAGATTATTGGCATGACACACAGAGCCTGCTCACAACACTGGTTTAGCCTTATCAAGCTGAGTTTGGGTCACCATCAGGTTATGTACATTCTCAAGAAGTGAAACTGCCATGTTCCTCATTCTTTCTGCCTGTTGATATGCTATAATAATTAATATAATTATTTTATTGAACATTATTGTCAGTTACTTCATTACACATAACAATCATATTAGTGAACGATTGCTTCATGGTAAATTTTATTTTCTTGATATAGTTGTTTCCTCTCTTTCTAAAGTGGCCTCCTTAGGTTGATACAATGATAGTATATTCGGGGACTTGTAGAACTAAGTAGCAGCATGTAAATAACAGCTAGCATACTTCTAAAGTGTTCTAGCTTTAAAATCCTAATTGCTTCCTTAGAAATTATAATAATAAATTTTAAGGAATTTTTGATAGGTACAAAATGAACTTTTGAAATATTAATACTTTAGCAAACCATCTTCTGGGGGAATTTTATCGTAAGAAAGAACTCAGAAATTTGATAATAAGTATAATTTAATGAATAATTTTCTATGTTGAGTCACTATTTCTTTGCTATAAAAATAATTTTTCTCTTTATATATTCATGGAGTGAGTTTCTGCAAAAGAATCCAAAATTTGTGAGGAAAAGAATCTAAAGGATTACCAAAATGCTCCTAGTTTCTAGACCATTTCCTGCAATGTTTGATAGTATGTTGAGAAACTGGTTTCAAAGGATTTTGTAACAGAGATTGCTGGATTAATCTCATCCCTTGTTAATCATGAAGCATTGTGTTAAAAATAATAAGCAACAGCAAACCATTATGATAGTCTCAATTCACTGATCCAGCCAAAGTGCATGAATATAATAAGCACTCAATAAACAATTTTTGAAATAGTCAGGATTAATTCATGATGGGAATCAGAATGGAAGCCACTAGAAAGTAAAGCACAAGATATTGGCCTTAATTATATGGTTGTTCTACAACTGGAGGTGATAAAGGCCTGAGGCATCTCAGTGCTCCAGCCATTTGAGTATGGGGATAAAAGTGTGCTCATGGCTCTGAACGCACTATAGTTTTTTTTCTAAAACAGAGACACCCTAATTAGACCAGGAGCAGATGTTATAAATATGATTCTAAGAATATTGCTGTAGTGAAACAAACATTTCATGCAGCAACAGAGCTTCATATCAGTTAACTATAAATGCTTAAAAGTTTGCCAACAAAGTTGAAAGTAGTATTATTCTATTGACTTGCACATAACATCCAAGGCAGTATGTATGTATGCATTCGTTTACCAAGAGTGTGATATTGAACATTTATTTGATGAGTTATCTTCCTTGTGCAGTATTACAGCTCATTATGAAGATTCTTCAAAGTAACAATTGAGTTATTCTGAATCCATATAAAAATCATGTGTGAGGGCTTGAGACAGTGAGAAGATGCAGCAGGAAAAGGCACTTGCTTCTAAGCCTGATGATAGAATTTAGTTTTCAGAACCCAAGTGGTGAAAGATGAGAACTGACTCTAGCAATTTGTCTCTGACCCCCACATGCAGGCCATGACCTATACATGTGTGCACATAAAATAAATCAGGGCTGGAGTGATGCCTCGGTGGTTAAGAGTACAAGCTGCTGTTGCTGAGTACCATGGTTAGTTCCTAGCACTTACATTGAGTGGCTCACAGCCACCTGCTACTCCAACTCCAGGCATCTGATGCCCTCTTCTGGTTTCAGAACTCATCCATAAATATGTGCACATACATATATAAGTACACGTGTGTGTTTGCACACACATGTATGTGTACATGCATACACACATACTATAAATAAATAAATAAATAAATAAATGTGATATATTTTAAAAGGATTTCTGATGAACCATGGAATGTAAGGAATATTTAGAGAACTGGAACTAAATAGTGTTAATCCTCAGACATGAGGAGAAAGATCACTGACCCAAATGATGGCCAAATTAAAGCAAGCTTTATTCGTGTACACATCAAAGTCAGATCAGCAGTTGTCTCGCACTAAGGGAAGGTTCATGAGACCAGTCCTGAGCCAGTTTCTCAGGCTCCTTAGCAATACCATAGTCTGGGGGATTTTTGTCAGCAAGCATAGGTACAGAAGCAAGCACATCATCCAGTTAAGGTCATCTTTCTGGAACATTTGTTTCTGAACATTCTATGGTGACTGGGATAGGGCACGACCCAGCTTTAAGAAACAGAATCTTAAGTAAACACAAACTTACCTACACACACAAAATGGCTCCTGACTATAAAATGGAGTTAGGCTGGTTCTTCAGTAGACTTTAAAACTATAGCATCAGTTGGTTTCCATTCTTGATTGGAACTAATTTTAAAACACAAAAACAGAGCCACACCACCCAGCACAAGGGAACTGAAAACACACAGAAGACTGTAGGCTACCAGCAGCAAGGGAGGAGGAAGACATCCAGAGACCTGTCTTTGCCAAATGGTGTGGGAGAGAAAGGATGCTCAGAGACCCTCCTTCTGTCACTCGACATTGGTGGGCCATTGATACAGAGACCCACCCACATCCACACCATGTGTTGCAGGCAGGTAGAGGACACCCAGAAATGTGCCTGCTGCCACACAAGGCAGTACAGAAAGAAGAAGACATCCAGAGACCCACCAGTTGTCATGCCATGTTATGCAGGCAGACATCCAGAGGCCTGCCTGCTACAATGCCACATGGGTGGTGCAGGTGGAGGATGTTACTCTGTGGCCCACTGAGCATGTAGCCTGCCTCTAGTTGGAGTCACTATGATATAGAGGTATGCAGTAAACAGATGGAAGAGAAAAATAATCTGGACAGTATGAGCATTATGAAGAGAGCTGGAACTAGAGATGAGGGTGGAGAGTAAGTAGCCAGCCCTGCCAGCTGAGGCTATGGTAAAGTCACAGCCAACTCTGCCACTGTGGGTCATGTTTATGCCTATGGCCATGAAGCAGCAGGGGTCAGTGCCCATGACTCATGGGTAGCTACCTGGTACCACATAGATGACTAAGGACTACGCACAACTGGTCCTGCCCCTCATTGGCTGTGGTACTCTGGAGAGTTGGTCCCACCTTTCACTCCTGCAGTGAGTGCTGGAATCTAAACTCAAGGTCCTCTGGAAGAGCAACAAGTACTCTTAATCACTGAGACATCTCTTCAGCCCCATGTTTAACTGGTTTGTAAAATAAAGTATAGACTTGAAAAGTTTGCTCCATTACATAATCAGAATAAACTTACTCTAATATTTGTAGAGCAATTTGAATAACTAATGGTATTTATTTTTCACATAAATTATATAAGCTTTATTTGAAAGGAGCTAGTACATAAGTAACTATAATGCTATAATAACTTGCTTTCTATCTTAAAAATATGATTAATAAAAAAACATGATAGATCCTGAAGCAGATGGTTAACTGCCTAGAGACAAGAAGGTTCAAAGCTGTGGATGCATTCAGTTTTCTAACTTTTTTTTTTTTTTCAGAAGACAAGTTCATATCTTTTTATTGATAGTTCATGTCCAGTTTGCATATCTAAAGCCACTGTTTATGATGTAAATAAATGACTGGTTAATAAAGATTGATTTTTTATCTCAAAAAATACTTAAAATTCAGGATATATAAGATGAATCAGTAGATAAAGGTGCTTGCCACCAAGCCTGCTAATCTGAGTTGGCGTCCCAACCTTTCCTGCTGACAGAAGAAACCCCCACAAATTGTCATCTGACCACCCTCTATGCCTTGTGTGAGTACCCCCTCCCCAACAAAATTTTTAGAATGTAAAACACATATATTAAAGATGTGGTTTCTAGTCCCACTTTCTCTCTCAGGTCCAGATGCCACTGCACAGCAGGCTGAAAGATGAAGCAGACCCTGGAATGTGTGGGGTCTGCAGGATCCGGGTCCAGCTGGCAGTGCAGGGGGAAGGGGGCTCAGAGGATTTTAGTGTTATAGCTCTTTTAGATGATACTCAGTGAACAGCTCTCTTAGATGATCTTCAGTGAAACAGCTGGTGTGCATATACTTTATTTGGGGTAGACAAAGGCTATATTGAACCTTGGAGAGTGAGAAGGAGTTTTCAGGGTGAATGTAATCATAGGCTGGAGCTTAGCATACTGTGAACACCACAATTGCATGAAGAAGCATTCCAGAAATCCCAGGCACTTGGTGGGTAAGGTTCTTATTGGGAAAGTGAAAGTTGAATTTGTAGGTCTGCCAAAGACTCCATGACCTTCCTTAGGTCAAAGGTGTAGGGATCAGGCCTCCCAGATTAGGTAAGGCAGAGAAGAAGCCTTGCTGAAAAAGTGAGTCTTCCATTTTGCACCACTCTCAGAGAAGCTATCCAGACATGGTAGACTGTGACCATAAACAGCAGGATTTCCACATATGAAATTATTTAAAATAATTTGAATTTTTTTCATTATCATATTAGTCAATACAAACAGTTGTTAGTGTTAATAAAAGGAAATAAACATTTTCTAGATTTTTTGATAACATGGTATTTGTAAATTTCTACAAATAATTAAAGGTCAGTATATGAACTATGTTTAAGATATTAGACGGTGTAACTATATTTATATAAACGTATAATCTTAACATACTTGCTATATGATATGTACTACTTTTCATGAGGAAGAGATAATAGAATTAGGAGCCATAATTTAACTAATCTAACAGACCTGAAGAATTTATGTGTCATTTGCAATGTATGTGTCCCACTGGGAAAAGAAGAAGAGAGTGGCTTTTCAGAAGTATATACATTTAAGTTTAATTTTCAATAATGACTTTGAGTGAGCAAAAATCCAGTATTTCTTAAATCTCTATTTGACAAAGTAATTTACCTACTCATTTCTAGTCTCTGCTAATTGCTAAGCATAAAGCCAAGTCTATACTTTATTCTAAAGTTATTTCAATTCATACACGTAAATATTTTAAAGAAAGCATAAATATATGGATTAGAAGAGAACATAAGGATGCAACACTAGATTATAGTTGATGTTTCAACAGGTATGAACTAAAATGTTCCTATGTGATCAGGAAATAGTAATGGTATATAAACAAATCATACATAATAGTTTCTAAAATTTTAGTCTTCATTGACAAAAGACATTATTATATCATCATCAAAATAAATACATGCTCAATTCCATTGAATTTCAGATATTCTTTTGAGAATATTTGAAAAAATAGCTTTAAGTAGGTAACTTTGCTACAGAACATGGTAGAGCCTTCAAAATAACAGAAAATCTTTTATAATACCAAAGGATTAATACCTACACTAAAGCAATGCAAAAGTAGTACATATTTTGAAATGAAGATTAAATATTTTAACAAGTAATTTCAGTTTTTGGGTTATCAATTCTCAAAAATATGACAAGCTATGGGTGGTTGTAATAGTCTTCATAAGCTTCAAAAAGAAACTTCTTTAATGGGGAGTGAAAGCTATACTTCTCTGTGAGTATAATGATAAGTATTTATAATAAAGGTAGAAATTATACTGGTACAATAATAATTTAATAAGACAAAATGAATTTTGGAGTTTAGAGGGGTCTATAAGAAGAATTGGTAGGAATAGGGGTAGAAGGGTAGAAATACAGTATTCATGTATGAATTCTCAGTAATTTGAAAAAACAAACTTCAAAAATCTGGAAAACGCAATGCTAAACACACGTATAAAAACTGATTCTACCTATCTAAAATGTTCATATACATTTTAATATAAATAATCATCATTTATCAAATTCAGTGTAAAAAATTAAGACATGCTAAACAAATTCACTGAGTGATATCATTGTATCTTGTTTTTAAATAAGTAAGAGTCTCAGTGGGGCTTATTTATTTGGAATATCTAAATTAAAGAGGATAGACACTTATGTTTCATCTTAATTTAGAATCAATGTTTGTCTGACTAATCTTGACCTTGTGATCTTTTCACACCTTGATGTTTATCTTACACCCTCAGGTATTTTACATTAATTACAATTTCTCACACAGTTGGCTTAGATAGAAATGATACAAATTTTATTAATAAAATTATCCCTCTATAGGCAAGTCATTAATTCTATCTTTTCTCTATTTCTTCCTATATAAAATAAGCTACTAATTTACTTGATGGTCTCAGACTGATGAGTGAACCTATATAATCAAAAGTATGAATGAGTCCACTGTATCTTCCTTTAGCATCATTGTAACAGTTGGGCTCATAAAGTGAGACCTTATAAAAAGGATGGTTTGTCTAAATTCAAATGTATTATTCATAACCTACTAGACTAGATTGGTTAATTAAGTTAAAATAAAGTAATTCTAGTTTAATTAGTCTATCTAAAACATCCTAAGCAATTAAAAATAATCAGTAAACAAAATTGTGGGACTCATAAAAGTTATTTTAATTATCAATCAAAAGCAGGATAATCTCAACTATGTTGATACCTTGCTCAAGCAGGGATGTGTTTACGAGGTGCTTACTTCATTACTTATTTGTCACCACTGCAGATAAATATATTCTAGAGTGTATGTCATCTGAAAATAATTGGCATACCCTAGAGAGAGATAGAAAGCTGAAACACGCATTAGTCCTCCCAAAATTTAATGACTTAAATCTACCTCAATGACTTGGCATTCTACTCCAATAAATAGTTTGGCATGTGATCTACTAAAATCAATTTTTGTAGTATTATTACAACAAAGAACATTCTTTTATATGACAAGCTGTAATATCTAGTTACGGAAAGGCCTTCCATACTTCTCTCCCACTGAGAACGATTTGTTATCTCATGTCACTTATAGACTACATGTAAATCAAATTATTATTTCCAGCTCCACATGCTGCAATGCTGATTAAAAACTTGTCAAGCTATCAGAAGAATAAGGCCATTTCCCAGCATGGAATGATGTTATTTATTCTAGGCTCAGTGACTGGTAGCAGAACTGATGCTTAATAATATTATTGGTGACCCGGGGTGATGGCAGGGAATCATTTAGAATGGTCTCTCTTATCACAATCCTACAGCACTAGAATTGTTGACAATATTTAAATCATTGTATAATTTGAAAGAAATATATCAGAAAGCCATAAGACTCTCATGGAATACACGAAAGGCAACAGGTACTATGCTATTCCCAGCATGTAGCCCATCATGAAAGCATTTAACCCTGTTGATCACTGTCCTCTTATAATAGTCTATTTATTCTCTAACTTTTCTTGTATTCCTTCTCTCTACTCACTGACTTTTTGCATTTTGACATCACAGTAAATAGTGTTTCATCTTGTGATTTTTCTTGCATTCTCCTTTGGTTCCTCTTGCTGCCCTGGATAATACTATGCCTTCACATGTGCTTACCTCTTCCCACATATTCTCTAAGAAAGATCTTTGTCATGACCCTCAAGCACATACATTTGAGATGTCTCCCACCAATAGCTCAGATTCTAATTGGACAATTTAATTTTCTTATTTTTTGCCTAAACTGGGTGCTCCAAATATGGGATTCTGAAATTCACATATTCTTGTGGCAAAATTCCTAGGAAGCATTCTTCCTCACAGTCTCATTCACTAAAACATAATGAGTGAGCTTCTCAAACACTGCTCAGAAGTATTCTGGAAATACTTCCCCCACTGCTTTGCTTATATTGCCATCACTTGTCCACTGTCATCATTTCAAAATACTCTCTGCTACTCTATTCATTGACATCACTGATCCAGGTGCCTTGGTAGGTGCACTTTCTTTAAAGACCTGATTACATTTCTAGCCTTCAACTGTATAAAAGTGTTGAGATTTAAAACACAAGAGAATGCCCTAACTAGCCTTTCTAGTCATATCTATTTTATTTCAAAAAAAATTTTAACTGAAAAGAAACATGCACATAGATATGCACACATGCATGTACATATGCACATGTTCTCTCTCTCTCTCTCTCTCTCTCTCTCTCTCACACACACACACACACACACACACACACACCATAAAAACTCAGAATCAGAAACCATAATATATAAACAAATACCAAAAAAGCCTAAACAAAGCAATAAGAACCCCCCACCCCCAAGAAATCTACAAAGATACTCGAGTTCATTTTGTGTTGGTGGTCTTACTGTTGGGCATGAGGCCTACTCTTAAGTACAGTTAAAATAACCAGTGACACTACTGGAGAAACACTTTTTCCTTTGCTAACAGCTATCAATTACAGACAACTCCTTACTTAGGGATGAGAGCACATGTCCTCTTTCCCATCTCAGGGGTGGTTTTATATTGCCAGGCTTTTGGAGCCTGCTTAGGGTTTAATAATAAAGATATGGAGACATCTGTATAGTGTAATACTGTGAGCCTGTTTGCTTGTGCAGTCCTCAGCTAGCCTTTAACTTATCTTCTCTGCCATTGCTTCTCTCCCTGTGCTTCTCACTGCTCTACAACCCTATTCAGTTCTCATCCATGCCTCTGTCTCTCAGTGTCTGTCTCTCTGCCTGGTCTTTCTGCCAGTTCTTCTACACCAGCCCCAGCCACCACCTCTTTGTTATGCAAACAGCCATACTCCTTACTCATCCAATTGGCCTTGGAAGCTAAGTGACCTTCCCCAAGGCAGCTTCCTTTCTTTTGAGGGGAAGGTGAGGAAGTAACAAACTTTACATATCCTGCTAGCCTGGCTCCACTGGCTCAGCAAGTAGCCCTTGAGAACACAGGGACATATTTTTTCAGAGTCAGTAAATACAATATTTATATGTCAGCCTAACCAGTTTAACTGAAACAAGCCCTGTGCATGTGACCACAGTCTCAGTCTCAATGAGTTAATATGTGAATTGGTCCTGCAGTATCCGGAAGACACTGTTCCTTTGGTGTCATCCATCATTTCTGGCTCTTAAAATCTTTCTGAATTCAATTCCACAGAGTTCCATAAACCCTGAGAGAAAGAACTTGATAAACACATCCCATTTAGGGCAAAGTACTCCAAAGTCTCTTCCCCTGCACACACTGTCCACTTGTGGGTCTTTATGTTAGTTTATATATACCAAAAGAAGAAGCTTCTCTAATTATAGCTGTGCAAGGAACTGATGTGTATAGCAGAATGTCATTAGGAGTCACTTTATTGCTGTGTTCCTTTAGCAGAACAATAGTATTTGGTTTTTCTTTAAGCCCATGGCTTATTTAGTTTCAGGTTCTTGGCCACCCAAGGAGTATCAGGCTTGAGTGCCATATCCATTCAAAGAGATGGTTTGGTTGGATACTTCTGCAATGTTTGTATCACTATTGCACTCAGCATGTCATTCAGGAATGGGTTACATCTAGTTGAGTCATTGGCCAAAGGTGCCCCGTGATATACTCCCAAGTTGTTTTCCACAAAGTGATGGTAGAGCCCAATTGCTCAGGACAACACTTATTAAATATCTCATTGAACATAAAAAAGTAAAGCTGGTACCTAACTAGAGTCATCACCCCTACTAACTAGTATTCATGGTACTAGAAGGTAATCTGCATAGTACCAGAGGAGAAAGATAACTACCAATACAGCTACAAAACTTGTGAGTTACCTTTCTGGCCTTAGTCCTTGGCTTGTTTATTTTTGTGCTCCATGTTTCAGACAGACTGCATTATAAATGAAATAGCTAGATTATTACACTCCAATGTATGCACACGAAATTATTTTACATAGTTTTTCGGTTTGTAAGACACAGTGTCTGTGTGTGTGTGTCTGTGTGTGTGTGTGTGTGGTTACATAGCAAATTGTTCAAATATTAATGTATACGTCAATGCTTATTTGTTATTTCATATTTTTTGTAGGTGAGTAATCCATTTGTATCTAATATGGGTTTTATAATTCAAAATGCCTAACAAGCAGCAATGAAGGTGCCATATTTTCATCAAAAGGCTTAACTCAGAAAAGTTCTACTTGTAGATGTATTTGTTGGTTATCTGTCCCTGTATTCTTTCTATTCCTGTGATCAACACTATGATTGAAAGCAACATGGAGAGGAAAGGGTTTATTTAGCTTGCAGGTTATAGTCTATCATCAAGGGAAGGGAAAGCTGGAGCTCAAGCAGGAACTTAAGCAGAAACCACTGAGGAATGTTGCTTACTGACTTGTTTTTCACGGCTTCCTTATGCAACTTAGAATCACTTGCTCAGGAGTATAACCATCTGCATTGGATGGATATTTTTCCATAAAACATTAATCAACAAAATGCCCTACAGACATGCTCACAGGACAGTCTGATGGAGCCAGATTCTCAACTGAGGATTTCTCTTCTCTAATGGCTGTATTATGTATCAAGTTGACAAAAATAATTTAGTTACTTAAGGCCTCAGTTCCTAACTAGCTATCGTTCACAAGCTTCCCTCAATTTCTTGCTGCATGGGCCTTTTCATAGGCAGCTTCCTCAAAAATATGATGGAAAGAATTTTCTAGAAAAAAAAATTTGGACTTATGTAATCTAATATAATAAGTGACATCCCCTGATTAGTAGAAAAAGTTAGTTGATTTAGTTCATATTGAAATGGAGATATACAGGGAGGAACATATTGGATGGGAATTACTGGACATCTATTCAGAACCTATCATATTTTCTAGCCCTATTTCTCACACTCCTATTGACTTACAATAAATACTTGGTTGAATTTTTAAAGACTGTCAGTTTAAAGACTACAGTTCACTGATGAAGATATCCCTGCATAATTCATCCTGAAGTTAATTAATCTCTTCCCTGCATCTTTGTTTTTTTCATTTTACTTTATGTCATGGCTGTTTTGCCTGAATATATGTCTGTAAATCACATATCTGCAGTGCCTACAGATGTCTGAAGGGAGCCTCAGATCCCCTAGAAATTGGACTTACAGAAGGTTGTGAGCCGCTTTGTGGATTCTTGGAATTGAACTCAGTTTCTCAGAAGAGCAGCTAATATTCTTAATGACTGAGCCAATTTTTCAACTCCTCTTCACTGTACTCGTAAAGTGTGTCTAATATTTTCAGTTATTCTTTACATAGTTTTCTCTGCTAATATACTTTGTGAATAGAATTTGTAGTTGTGATTTCTAATATCTGGTAAGACAGTTCAAAAAAGTATTCATTAAATATTTAACAAATGTTTAAGAGTAAGTAAAGTGGAACCATAAATGGTAGTACACAACTTTAAACTCAGCACTTGGGAGGCAGAGGCAGGCAGCTCTCTATGAGGTTGAGGTCATCCTTCTCTACACAGTAAGCTCCAAGCAAGCCAGAGGCTACATAGTGAGCCCTGCCTCAAAACAAAACAAAACAAAACAACAACAAAACAAAACAAAACAGAAGGAAGAAACAGAAAAAAAGAAAGAAAGAAAGAAAGAAAGAAAGAAAGAGAAAAAAGAAAATAAATGAAGCACTCAGGTTTAATAATGCTTGCTTAACACAGACAAGGCCCAGTGTTCTATCTCTGCCACCAAAAAAAAAACTAAAATAGAAAAGGAAATTTAAAGTGTAATAACAAGGATTATATGAACTTAAAATTGTCTAGAGGAATAGTGTCTTTTAGACCTACTTGGCATGAATTTACCAGTTTGATAACAGACGGTATCATTCCTGTTAGGTTATAACTGCTAATTATTTTTAAAGTGACATCATAATGTGAAAGAGTTTTTTATATCTACTATTTTGAATTATTTTATTTTTGTTTTCAGAAGACATGCTGATTATGTAGCGTTGGTTGACCTGGAAATCATTAAATGCATGTACCACCATGTCTGGCCTTAACTTACTTTAAATGAGAAAACCAACTATAAATAAATGTAAACTGGCTAATATTTTATAGCAATTATGATATATGTTTAATAAGCTTCAGCATCAAAATATGGGATGGAATACTAACTTTATTATTTATTAACTTTGTGGCATTTGATATGTTAATTTCCCTGTTCCTTGAATCACTATTCTTTGAAATGGGAGTAGCAATTTGACCTATACTGTAAAAATGTTACAAAGATTGAATGAAATGATTCATGGGAGGTGGAAGAGACAAACACAAGATGTGAAATCTCCATAAATTTCAATCACTGTTGATGTGTTTATAAAAAGGTAAAAAGGAGAGGAATATGTTTTATGGAGGTGTGGTGAGGTATGAGGGAAGGGGGTGCCTTGCGGAGCCCACTGTAAGGCATCCCTTCCCCCTGAAGGACCAGACATGTAGAGTCTATTCAGGGCATGGGGAGGGGAGTCAAGAAAGTAATAGAGGTAGAGAAAAGGAGAGAGACAGAGAGAGAGAGAGAGAGAGAGAGAGAGAGAGAGAGAGAGGAGAGAAGGAGAGAGGAGGGGAATGGGGAGAGAGAGGAAGCAGGAAGTCAAGAACAAGAGCAAGAGAGTAAGAGAGGGAGGAAGGGGCAAGTAGCCCCTTTTATAATGACTCAGGTATGTTTGGCTGTTGCCAGGTAACTGTGGGGCAGAGCTTAGACAGAATGCTAACTACTGTTATTTCCAAATATAATATAAATTTTAAGGTATCCATGACATATAATTTTAAAAAAGCAACTTGGTGAGCTATGTGCACATATCAATTCATCTCTGTATTTATAGGGAAAATTTTAAGTGTATACAGATTTGTGTGTGTTTGTATATTGTGAGGTGCACGTGCATGTGTGTGTGTGAATGTGCACTTGTGCACGTATGCATGCTGCTAAAGAGGTATGATAAATTCCTAGGTTACATACCTTGGACTATAACCTCATTTGGAAACATCCTTTTAGATGTAATCAGTTAAGATGCCTCTGCAGTGGTTAAGATGGCTCTATATGTGAGGTCTGAATCCAGGACTAAAATCAGTATAAAAACAGAAGAGATGAATAAACACACACACAAGAAAAACCACTATGTATTAACTGAGGCAGACTGAAGCACTGCAAATGCAAGGCATGAGGAAGTTAGTAGGCAAAGCCAGTTAAGGATTTTTAAAAGAGGAGGGAACCTCGTTCTAGGGCAACCTGCCTCTGCCAACAACTGCCTCCAGAAGTCTGAAACACTGTTTCTCTTGTTTTAAGATACCCAGTCTCTGTCTTGTTGTGAAAGAGTTGTTTATATCTACTATTTACAGCCGTCCAAGAAGAATTAAAATGTAACCAAAATGACGTGGTAGTTGTTGTAAGTATAAGGAAAATGAAAAGGGCAAAGGGGTTGCTTTAAGAGATGGTGCCGAGAAATTACCAAACAAGACCTCTCTCACTATATATGAAAGGTAGATTTATTAACGATCAAACTGCTAAGGCTATCTTTCAGTGGAGGGCAGAGCAGAGAAGGGCAAAATGGAAGAAAAGCAAGCAGGTGGTAATCTGATCTGTTACTGGTTGCCTGGTTTGAAGAGATACTAGGTACCTTTGCTAGAGATAATTGATCTTCTGGGGAAGATTAAGGGAGGTTCCTGAAAGATTCATGGTGGTTCCTTGTGTAAGGGTCCGAAAATCGCTGAGGGAAGACCCCAGGCTCAGTTGGTATGTGAAGACAACGAGTGTTTATTTTACAGAAACAACCAGCATGCAAGGGTCAACTATTGTCCAAAATGGCGACCCTAGACAAAGGAACACAGGCCTTATAGAGAACCAGGTAGAAGGATTAAGTAATCTGTAATGTTATTGGTAGGGCTAAAGTGGTGACATTGCCCTAACTTTGATTGCCTACTGTTAGTTCTTCTAAATTTAGAGAGTAGGTTAGGTAATCTAAAATTTCAGGGTGGGTGCTGGAGAGGTCACAGGGGTTGGCTTCTGATTGGCTTGTGTCAGGTGGTCAGCGGTCTTCATTCCTATGTCAAGAACATTTAATCACAAAATGAGATAGGGCTACCCAGCACAGACAGCACCTCCTGGGATTAGGTATTTTCCCATTCTTGTGATTATCCCCAGGCTGTTCTTTGGGAGGGAGGGAGTTTTATGGCCTAGTTTCTGGAGTCTATGGTCTGTTCCTGGAGCTAGTGCCTTATGTCTTTCTTTTTGAAATCAGACTTGGTTCTTAAATGGAGACCAATGGGGTGTGTGATGTCCTGTCACTTGCAAACAGGAAACTATTTCAGGAGATCTGTTTTTCTGATTAACAGAAACCCACCTTTAGGCTTATTTTCCAATAAGAATTATTTGTTTACCTTGGCCAAAGTTCTTCAATTTAGAACCATATCAACACCACCATTGATGTTAGTCAAAGCTGGGGGTGGGTGGGTGGTAACTTTCCAGTCTTTTGTTAATGATAAGGTGTGATGAGTTCTCTGGCTACTTCCTGCTGATTGTGGGCTGTAAAACAGGAAGGTGTGGAAGGTTGGTTTAAAGCAGGGGCTCCAGCTGGCAGACAATAGTAGGAGACCTGAGAAATTTACATCAGGAATTTTCAGACCATGGGGTAATTTTGCCTGAAAGAAGTTGAAGAGATTGGGAGCAATCACATTATAAGGATAGAATCATTGGGCTGAGGAAGGGTAGAAGCTAAGAACCCAAAGGAGTCTTGGAGTTGGCCACTGGAGCCAAGGAATAAACACAAGTTTGCAAACTAGTCTCTTTCACTTGGCTGAACTGGTTCCCATCAGCATTAAGCACATCCAGGGCTCACCAATTCTGCAGGATCATCTGGAACTAGTGAGATGAGTTTCTCATTTTGGAGCAGTTGCAGAGCCAAAGTTGATTCCTAAATGGTTTCTGTCAGCTTAATAGAGATCTGCTGGGACAGATATAGACTTGGGGCAAAAGGTAAGATTAAGGGGACTAAGGCAGTCTTTCAATTTCCAAACTTATCTGGTTGCCTGGAGGTCAAGAAGACAAAGAGAACTTGAACCCAAAAGGAGGGAGAGGAAAAGTACTTTTGAACCATGACAGGTGGATCTAAATCCTGTCTCCCTAAAGCTTGCACATGAAGTTCACAAAAAGATCAACATTTTATTTTTTTATTTTTATTTTATTTTTATACTTTATTTACATTTCAAGTGTTTTCCCCTTTCCATGTCTCCAATTTGGAAACACCCTACCCCATCCCACATCCCCCTACCTCTATGAGGGTGCTCCCCCACCCACCTACCCTCTCTTATACTGGGGTACCTAACACCCTCAAGCCCAAGGGCCTCTCCTCCCACTGATGTCCAACAAGACCCTCCTTAGCCACATATGTGGCCAGCACCATGGGTCCCTCCATATGCATTCTTTGGTTGGTGGTCCAGTCTCTGGGAGCATTGGGGGGCCTGACCAGTTAACACTGTTGCTCTCTCCCCATGGGGCTGCAAACTCCCTCAGCTCCTTCAGTCCCTTCTCCAACTCCTCCACCTGGGACCCCACACTCAGTCCAACAGTCACTATGAATTGAATCATAGGTGTTCTGAATATTTGGGCTAATATCCACTTATCAGTGAGTACATACCTTGTTTGTTCTTTAGTGACTGAGTTACCTCACTCAGGATGGTATGTTCAAGTCACATCCATTTGCCTGCGAATTTCATGAAGTCATTGTTTTTAATAGCTGAGTAGTAAATGTACCACATTTTCTGTATCCATTCCTCTGTGGAGGGACATCTGGGTTGTTTCCAGTTTCTGGCTATTATAAATATGGCTGCTA
>JADRCH010007386.1:516330-531188 GCA_019843965.1 Rhynchomys soricoides | reverse complement strand
GGATACAGAAAATGTGGTACATTTACTGTATCCATTCCTCTGTGGAGGGACATCTGGGTTGTTTCCAGTTTCTGGCTATTATAAATATGGCTGCTATGAACATAGTGGAGCATGTGTCTTTATTACATGTTGGAGCATCTTCTGGGTATATGCCCAGGAGTGGTATAGCTGGGTCCTCAGGTAGTATTATGTTCATTTTTCTGAGGGTCCACCAAACTGATTTCCAGATTGGTTGTATCAGCTTGCAATCCCACTAGCAAGGGAGGAGTGTTCCTCTTTCTCCACACCCTCTCCAGCATCTGCTGTCACCTGAATTTTTGATCTTAGCCATTCTGATTGGTATGATGTGGAATCTCAGGGTTGTTTTGATTTGTATTACCCTGATGACTAAGGATATTAACCATTACTTTAAGTGCTTTTAAGCCCTTCAAGTTTCCTCAGTTGAGAGTTCTTGGTTTAGCTCTGTTCCCCATTTTTTGATAGGGTTATTTGGTTCTCTGGAGCCTAACTTCTTGGGTTCTTTGTATATATTGGATATTATACCTCTATTGGATGTAGGATTGGTAAAGATCTTTTCCCAATCTGTTGGTTGCTGTTTTGTCCTATTGACAGAGTCCTTTGCCTTACTGAAGCTTTGTAATTTTATGAGGTCCCATTTGTTGATTCTTGATCTTAGAGCATAAGCCATTGGTGTTCTGTTCAGGAACTTTTCCCCTGTGCCCATGTGTTCGAGACTCTTCCCCACTTTCTCTTCTATTAAATTCAGTGTATCTGGTTTTATGTGGAGGTCCTTGATCCACTTGGACTTGAGCTTTATACAGGGAGATAGGAATGGATCAATTTGCATTCTTCTACATGTTGACCTCCAGTTGAGCCAGCACCATTTGTTGAAAATGCTCTCTTTTTTTCACTGTATGGTTTTAGCTCCTTTGTCAAAGATCAAGTGACCATAGGTGTGTGGGTTCATTTCTGGGTCTTCAGTTCTATTCCATTAATCTACTTGCCTGTCATTGTACCAATACCATGCAGTTTTTATCACTACTGCTCTGTAGTACAGCTTGAGGTCAGGGATGCTGATTCCCCCAGAAGTTCTTTTATTGTTGAGAATAGTTTTTGCTATCCTTGGGTTTTTTGTTATTCCAAATGAATTTGAGAATTGCTCTTTGAAGTCTATGAAGTATTGAGTTGGAATTTTGATGGTATTGCACTGAATCTGCAGATTGCTTTTGGCAAGATGGCCATTTTTACTCTGTTGATCCTGCCAATCCATGAGCATGGGAGATCATTCCAACTTCTGAGGTCATCTTTGATTTCTTTCTTCAGAGACTTGAAGTTCTTGTCATACAGATCTTTCACTTGTTTGGTTAGAGTCACACCAAGATACTTTATATTGTTTGTGACATTTGTGAAAGGTATCATTTCCTTAATTTCTTTCTCAGCCTGTTTATCCTTCGAGTATAGGACAGCTACTGATTTGTTTGAATTAATTTTATATCCAGCCACTTTGGTGAAGTTGTTTATCAGCTGTAGCAGTTCTCTGGTGGAGTTTTTGGGTCACTTAAGTATACGATCATATCATCTGCAAATAGTGATATTTTGATTTCTTCCTTTCCAATTTGTATCCCTTTGACCTCCTTTTGTTGTCTAATTGCTATAGCTAGAACTTCAAGTACTATACTGAATAGATAGGGAAAGAGGGGGCAGCCTTGTCTAGTTCCTGATTTTAGTGGGAATGCTTCAAGTTTCTCTCCATTTAGTTTGATGTTGGCTACTGGTTTCCTGTATATTGCTTTTACTATGGTTAGTTATGGGCCTTGAATTGCTGATCTTTCCAAGACTTTTACCATGAAGAGATGTTAAATTTTGTCAAATGCTTTTTCAGCATCTAATGAAATGACCATGTGGTTTTTATCTTTGAGTTTGTTTATATAGTAGATTACATTGATGGATTTCTGGGTATTGAACCATCCCTGCATCCCTGGGATGAAGCCTACTTGATCATGATGAATGATCATTTTGATGTGTTCTGGGACTCTGTTTGTAGGAATTTTATTGAGTATTTTTGCGTCGATATTTATAAGGAAAATTGGTCTAAAGTTTTCTTTCTTTGTTGGGTCTTTGTGAGGTTTTAGTATCAGTGTAACTGTGGCCTCATAGAATGATTTGGGTTACTACTGCTCCTTCTGTTTCTATTTTGTGGAATTGTTTGAAGAGTATTGGTATTAGATTTTCTTTGAAGGTCCAATAGAATTATGCACTAAACCCATCTGTTCCTAGGCTTTTTTCGGTTGGGAGACTTTTAATGACTGCTTCTATTTCTTTAGGGCTTATGGGACTGTTAAGATGGTTTATCTGATCCTGATTTAACATTGATATTTTGTATCTGTCTAGAAACTTGTCCATTTCATCCAGATTTTTCAATTTTGTTGAGTATGGGCTTTTGTAGTAGGATCTGATGTTTTGTTTTTTTTTTTTTAATTTCCTAAGATTGAATTGTTATATCTCCCTTTTCATTTCTGATTTTGTTAATTTGGGTACTGTCTCTGTTCCATCTTGTTAGTTTGGCTAAGGGTTTATCTATCTTGTTGATTTTCTCAAAGAACCAGCTCCTGGTTTTGTTGATTTGTTGTATATTTTTTTTGTTTATTTGCTTCTACTTGGCTGATTTCACTCCTGAATTTGCTTATTTCTTGCCTTCTACTCCTCTTGGGTGTATTAGCTTCTTTCTGTTCTAGAGCTTTCAGGTGTGCTGTTAAGCTGCTAGAGTGTGCTCTCTCCAGTTTCTTTTTGGAGGCACTCAGAGCTATGAGTTTGCCTGTTAACATTGCTTTCATCGGGTCCCATAAGTTTGGGTATGTTGTACTTTCATTTTCATTAAATTCTAGGAAGTCTTTAATTTCTTTCTTTATTTCTTCCTTGACCAAGTTATCATTGAGTAGAGCATTGTTCAGTTTACATGTGTATGTGGGCTTTCTGTTGTTTTTGTTGCCATTGTAGACCAGCCTTAATCCTTAGTGATTTGATAGGAGGCATGGGATTATTTCAATCTTCTTATATCTGTTGAGATTTGTTTTGTGACGAATTTTATGGTCAGTTTTTGAGAAAGTACCATGAGTTGCTGAGAATGTATATTCTCTTGATTGATGAAATGTTCTATAGATATTTGTTAAATCCATTTGGTCCACAACTTCTGTTAGTTTCACTGTGTTTCTGTTTAGTTTGTGTTTCCAAGATCTATTCCTTGATGTGAGTGGGGTTTTGAAGTCTCCCACTGTTATTGTGTGAGGTACAATGTGTGCTTTGAGCTTCAGTAAAGTTTCTTTTATGAATGTGGAAGCTCTTGCATTTTTAGCACAGATGTTCAGAATTGAGAGTTCTTCTTGGAAGATTTTTCCTTTGATGAGAATGAAATGTACTTTCTTATCTTTTTTGATGACTTTTGGTTGAAAGTCAATTTTATCCAATATTAGAATGGCTACTCCAGCCTGTTTCTTTGGACCATTTGCCTGAAGAATTGTTTTCCAACCCTTTACTCTGAGGTAGTGTTTGTCTTGAACAGGGAGGTGCGTTTCCTGTATGCAGCATAATGTTGGGTCCTGTTTATGTATCCAATCTGTTAGCCTATGTCATTTTATTGCAGAATTGAGTCCATTGATGTTAAGAGATATTAAGGAATAGTTATTATTGCTTACTGTTATTTTCAATTTTATTTTTATGTTTGTGTGACTATCTTCTTTTGGGTTTGTTGAACAATTACTTTCTTGCTTTTTCTAGGGTGTAGTTTCCCTACTTGTATTGGCATTTTCCATGTATTATCTTTTGTAGGGCTGTGTTGGTGGAAAGATATTGTGTAAATTTGGTTTTGTCATGGAATATCTTGGTTTCACCATCTATGGTAATTGAGAGTTTTGCTGGGTATAGCAGCCTGGGCTGGTACTTGTGTTCTCTTAGGGTCTGTATGACATTTGTCCAGGATCTTCTAGCTTTCATATTCTCTGGTGAGAAATCTGGTGTAATTCTGATAGGTCTGCCTTTATATGTGACTTGACGTTTTTCCCTTACTACTTTTAATATTCTTTTCTCATTTTGTGCATTTGGTGTTTTTAATATTATTTGATGGGAGGAATTTCTTTTCTGGTCCAATCTATTTGGAGTTCTGTAGACTTCTTGAATGTTTATGTTCATCTCTTTCTTTAGGTTAGGGAAGTTTTCTTCTATAATTTTTTGAAGATATTTACTGGCCCTTTAAGTTGGGAATCTTCACTCTCTTCTATACCTACCATCCTTAGGTTTGGTCTTCTCATTGTGTCCTAGATATCCTGGATGTTTTGGCTTAGGAGCTTTTTGCATTTTGCATTTTATTTGACTGTTATGTCAATGTTTTCTATGGTATCTTCCACACCTGAGATTCTCTCTTCTATCTCTTGTATTCTGTTGGTGATGCTTGCATCTATGACTCCTGATCTCTTTCCTAGGGTTTCTATCCCCAGGGTTGTCTCCCTTTGTGATTTCTTTATTGTTTCTATTTCCATTTTTAGATCTTGGATGGTTTTGTTCATTTCCTTCAACTGTTTGAATGTGTTTTCCTGTATTTCCTCTATATGGGCTTCTAGCTGTTTACCTGTATTCTTCTGTATTTCTTTAAGGGAGTTATTTATTTCATTCTTCTACCATCATCATGAGAAGTGATTTTAAATCTGAGTCTTGCTCTGCTGGTGTGTTGGGGTATCCAGGGTTCACTGTGGTGGAAAAACTGGATTCTGATGATGCCAAGTTACCTTGGATTCTGTTCCTTGTGTTCTTGCCTTTCTCCATCTTGCCTTTCTCCATCTGGTTATCTCTGGTGTTAGCTGGCCTTAATCTCTCTGACTGTGGCTTGTCCCTCCTGCAAGCCGTTGTGTCAGTACTGTCAGGACTCTTTAGGGACCAGCTCTCAATGAGAGGAATTTGGGTTTGGAGAGCTGCGGTACAGGGTTAGCTCTGGAGTGCAGACAGAAACCAGAATGATCCTGTCCCTAGCTGTCCCTTGATTCCTGTGTCCTGAGGGCTCTGCAAGGGTCCCTTTTGATCAAGGAATTTGAACAGAAGTGATGGTTTTCCTGTTCTTGTAGGTGTATTGGCACTCCTGGGAGACCAGCTCTCTCCTGGTACTGAGTATGGATGGAGCCCTGTGTCACAGGATCAGCTCCCTGGCCACAGAAGGAAACCAGAAGACTACTCCTCATTCCCTGTATCCTGAGGGTTCTGGGTGTGTCCCGCTGAGCAGAGGTGCTTGTCTTAGCCCCCAAACCCCTGCTCACAGACTTGTCCACACTCCTGGGAGGGTAGCTCTTTCCTTGCACTATTTGGGTATGGAGCTGCAGTGTGGCACAGACCACAGGTGTAAACCGAAGATCAACATTTTAACTTCTTGTTATTAGCACAACCACTGTCTGCAATCAGCACTGAAATCCTCATTGTAGAAAAAGCAGTTACTAAGTGAAGGTAAACAGCTCAACCAAATGTATACTTTTTAGCCATAGCAAAATAATACCTGAAAAGTTATCAACATATAGAGATATGAGTCAGTAATGAGACACATTTCCTTGCAGTTAAGAGAACAAAGGGGAAGAAGAGCTTGAGGAACCAAAAGATGGTTCTGGGATAAAAAGGAACTCTTTTTGTTTGGTTTCAGACCTCCTCTTCAGGACAAGGGGCTAAGGTTTTACATACCAAAGCTTTGCATACCAAAGCTGACTATGCCTCCAGATTCTCTCAGCATCCCTCAATCCCTTCCTGGCATACCCTGACCCCAATCATGAACATTCGAGCCCAGTGGCTGGGCTGTCCTTCCCCTGATGCTGAGACTCTTCTTAAGTAATCCAGACATTGTTCTCCCTGTCCTCTCTCCTTCTCTCTTCTCTCCCTCTCTCTACCCAAACACTTTTTCCTTCTCTCTATTCCCCCTCACAACTCTCTCCCTTTCCATAGCAACTTCCCTGGCGTCCTTCCTTGGGGCTGGTGAAGTTGCCCGCCCAAGAGCAGCTTCCCAATATACCCCCTCTCTGTGCATATTTTCGAGTGAATGCGTCCGTGTGTTTGTGTGTGTATTAATCTGACAGATTGGCTCATTTCACTGGCAGAGAAATAGCTTATCACTTTTCCTCTATCTAGATGTCTATGTATATATAGATTGGACAGAGGTATTTTCAGCATAATGAGAAACACTTTAAAATCTATATTTAGAAAACAACGGAAGAACATTTAAGTTTGAGCCTGTGACTATGTTTTTTAAAATGTTTAATAGCCAGTCCTTCTAACTATTACCAGGACTGGATTAATAATTTATCAGAACTCCATTGTATTATCTTTAAATCTCATTTGTACATAATTTCAATCACCTCTTAAGACCTCCACAATTTAAACTTTTAAGTTATTCTTTTCATCCGAAAATATCCGGTCTTTTAATATTAAACATAAATGTTCTTTACTAAGAGTTGTCATTGAAAAGCAAGGGGTTTTATTGTTCTTTTTTAAACTAAAGGTATAATGAAAAGCAAATTTTCTGTCAATACCAACAGCATGGTAATTTGAATTTTTTTCCTTCTATTGAATCCTGTTTTTGAGTTTACCCTTTTCAGCATAAAGTATGTCAGAGTGTAAACTTGTGAGTTTACCTATCTCAACAGGAGACCTGGTAGCTCTAGGAAAAGCAAGCCTTATTGTTTTTGTTTAAGAGACTTGGATAATTTAAATTCTTTTAAAGAGTGTTTTAAAATTGTTATCATCAGCAAGTATCATATTCATCTTTTGCACCTGAAGTTACTATAAAGCCAGAACTTTTGACTTTCTAGCTTTGAATGGACTGACACAATAGCTGCAGCTAACAGGAGAGGCTGGTTGAAGTTGGCTTGCTGTTGCTAAACTATCTGATGAAGATAAGACCTGTCATCAATATCATGGAGATCTGAAAAAGATACATTAAATCAGGAAGTACAACCAAATGGCATAAGTATCAATTAAAATGATAGAGACTTATCTTATACCTGGACAGCCATCCTCTATGATGATCTTGATGACTTTGTTGGGGGCAGATACTGTCAGTCTTTGCCCATCACTCAGGGCAGAATTAAGTCTTCCAGTACCACATGGAGAATCATTAGTCTCTAGCTGCCAGTCTCAGAAGATCGGAGAGATTTTACCGTGGAGGAAGAATTTCTGGGAAACAGCCTACTTTGGCATGGCAGAGTGGAGCAGTCTACTAAGCCATGTCCACAATTTGGGCAAGGCTCTGGCAGTGGGCAAGGCATGTGACAGTTCTTTGCCCAGTCATCAGCCTTACCACGTTCAAAGTAGGTACAGGTGGATTCTTCCTTGAAGATAGCCAGGGACAGGGGGAAGGGAGTTGCCAGAAGCTGGTATTTCTGTCTATCAGAGGGAGCTTTATTCATTAAACATCTTAAATTCAGCAGATCTTTCTGTGGGGAGATTGAGGGCAATCATGTAATCTATTAAGTATACCTGATTTAAACAAACTTTACTCAGGTTTTACATACCAAAGCTTTGCATACCAAAGCTGAGGTTTTAGTAACTTGCTTCAGACTTAACTTTGGTAACATATATAAAAGGCTAAAAGTATATGCTTGTAAATCAGTGGTTCTCAATCTTAGTAATTCTGTAACTCTTAAATACAGTTCCTCTAATTCTGAGCACATTAAAGAACTTGATCATTTGTAAGGTGTATGACCATTAACTTGAATGTCTTAATTCCCTTTAACAGTCTTCAACAAGTTAGTATGTTTTTAAGATTAAGATTTTATAGTTTTATCCCTGCTAAATTTGAGCCTTAAAATTTTGAATTACATATTTAATTGAAGATCCCTTAACATCAAAATAAGACATTAAACCTTTATTACAGTCCACAGAGAGACTGGAAACCTCACTTTTCTGATCATTTATAGTACATTGAAGATTTGTGTGACTCATTTTATATAAATAGCTAAAGTTTAACAAAGTTAGCAAAGAAAAAGAGGTTAGCCATATATCTTCAACTCAGTTACTGTTAACCTAGGTAGATCTTAGGAACTTATAAACCTTATTTATCAGACATATATTATTTTTCAAACATATGTTTCTTATCTATATTTTTGTAGAATCCTGGGGTTGAGTAATTAGCAAAGTCATAAATAGTTAGACATACACCTTTAAATCAGTTTCTCTTAACCACCAGAGGAGACCATTATAACATTAGGAAGTTATAAACTCCAGTCACTAAATAAATATTACTTTAAGTCCCATTTTCCATAAACCTTGTTCATGGTTTTGTCCTCATTTGTTCTTTTCCACGTTCAGGATAAAACTTGCCATACATATATGTGTCTTAGTCTAAAATACCTTTGAGGCCTACTATTGCCTTCTTTTTCCAAAAAAATTATTATTTGATTTGTTTAAATTTCAAATGTCCCCCTTCCTGGTCTCCCCTCCATGAAACCCCCATCCCATCCCCCTCCTCTTTGCCTCTAAGAGGCTGCTCTCCCACCCACTCACCCACTCAAGCCTCACCTCTCTAACATCCCCCTTCTCTGGGGCATCAAGCCTCCACAGGACCAAGGGCCTCTCCTCCCTCTGACACAAGATAACACTGACACCAGATAAGGCCATCCTATGCTACATAGTAGCAGGATCCATGGACCCATTCATGTATACTCTTTGGTTGGTGGTTTAGTCCCTGGGAGCTCTGAGGGGTTCTGTTAGTTGATATTGTTCTTTTTCTATAAGGTTGCTCCTTCAGTCTTTCTCCTAACTCTTCCATTGGGGTCCCTGGTTCAGTCCAATGGTTGTGAGTATCTGCATCTGTCTTAGGTGCTAGGAAAGCCTCTCAGAGGACAGCCATACCAGGCTCCTGTCTGCAAGCATATCTTGGCATCAGCATACTATTGCCTTCTTAATGTATGGAAAATAATACATCTTAGAAGCCTAGTGTTGCCTTCTTTGCCTAAGAAAAATAAAATATAAGAAACCATCTTGATTAAAATAAATCATCTTAAAATATCTCTACTTTTCTAAATAAATGTTGACTCCAAATATCATATCACACACATTAAATATATGTGTGTATATATATATTTAATATGCACACATATATTTAAAACTATTAACCCTTTTTGTTAAGAATTTTAAAATAACTTTTTCTGCTTGGGACTTTACAGATATTTTTCAACTACACCCTGTCTTACAAATCCTGAGATAAGAAAGTTTATCTTTCAACAAAAATTTCAAAGATATCCCTGACCTTGAATAGGACAGATTCTCATAAACCATGCCCCAGTGTTCTTATAGATCCTGAGATAGAGAAAAGTTTACATTTCAACAAATTTTCAAACACAGTTAAAAAAAAAAAAAGGGAAAAGGGGAAAAATCAGATAACTAAACATCTGTGATTATACTTTGCCATTTGTAACTTTTATTGGAAATTGTTGATCTTTTAGTTGTTCTTTAGGGCAAAGTGTCTTTGTTTCTGTTTGTTCTGTTTTGTTATCCTTCTCCTTCTTAGACTCAGGTGGCCAGCCTGACCCAGGAAAGAGACTTTGGAGGAAACTTTTATATATACATGCTCAGGACTAGGGCAGGCCAAATCCCAACTCTAGGGCCAGCTTTTTAGTAAGGCAGAATGCATGTGACAATATTTCAATATTTCCAGATTCAAAAGACATTTGAATATTTGTAGAACTGAATTTAGTGATTAGAGGGAGGAACTAAAGCAAGTGGAGAGCAAAGATTTTCAAGAGCAGAGAGGAGAAAGTTTATAGATAATTAATTTTGAATAAGAGCCCATGGTTAGAGACACAACAAGCTCCAGCAGTGAGAGAGAGAGAGAGAGAGAGAGAGAGAGAGAGAGAGAGAGAATGGCACAGACACAGAGAGACACAGAAAAAGACAGAGACAAGGAGAGAGGGGGAAGGAAGAAGAGGGAGATGTAAATAATTTCCAGGAGGAGAGCATGGAAGAGGTGAGAGAGATTTAGAAAAAGGGCCATAGGAGTCCCACCAGAGGATTCCAATAGGGTAGGAAGGGAAGTGCTAAGTGCTTTGTTGACAGAGTCTCAATCTGAGGTTGTCACCAAAAGGAAAGAGACTTGTCTGAGGAATGCTCAGGATCAGTGGAGGTGTGTCCTTCCTCCACTACTATAGGTTATAGCGAAGCTGCCTGACACACTAGTGTGACTTTTGCAGCAGTAGTCTCTCTAGGAGTCTCTCCAGGAGTCAAGAGATTCAGGACCCAGTGAACCAATGAGGGAGTCAGGGATGGGAGTGGGGGAGAAACTAGGGAGAAGCAGCCAAAGATGCAAACTCTAAAAACTTGAAGTCAAGTATGATGGATGGCACTAGCAAGTTGAAGAAATGATCTGCATCCAGGAGAGTCAAAAATTGGCAACTTGGTTCAGTTAGGAGGGACAAGGGGCCCTTTGGGGGGCCCAGCATCTCCACTAGGTTTTCAAACCATTTATGCCACAGAGAAACTACTGAACTAGATAACTCTGTAGGTTTAGAAAATGATTTATTGGAGATCAACCTACCAAGGCTATCTCAATGGGTAGGGGCAAAAAAGAAAAATGGCAGAAGAGAAAATGTATTTTTATATGTCAGTAAGAAGGGTCATACAGGCTGATTGAGCTGATACAGGCTATCTGGATTAACAAGAACCTAGGTGCCTTTGCCTGAAGTAGTTAACTTTTGGGGAAAGGTTAAGGGTAGTTGCTGCCAAACAGGATCCTGTGTTGGGAGATCTGTCTTCCTAGTCAACAGAAAGCCTCTGGTTCAGTTTGTCTGGCATGTTTAACACACAAAAATCCTTCTGTTTACTTAGACAATGTCATCTCATCATCACTGTTATTTGTGGGAGTGGGAGGATGTTCAATGGATCAGTTGTCAGCTTATACAATTAGCTCTTGGTGAAGTTTTAGCTTCAGTTGCATCTGAACTGTTACTTCTCTGACCATGGCTTTGGCCAGTATCAGAAAGAAAAAGAAAAAGAAAAGGAAAAGGAAAGCTTATATAGGCTCCCACTGCTACTTCATGGGAACTCTGTGACTGCACTGAAGAAGAAGTTAGTGGGAAGGAAAAGTACGTTATCTCATTAGAGGGTAATTAGTCCTCCCATTCCTTAGTGTGCTTTCAGTTGCCTTAGATTTCCTAAATTGGATTGGGGTGTAGACTCATCCAAATGATTGACAGGCATATCTGGGTTAACTCTTAAGGGAAGAAACAATAATGTTCTGTGAAGTTTAGAATGTCAATCAGGTCACCAGCCAGAGCCAGAGGTGCAACTTAGATTCTATTTTATTTTTTGTTTGTTTTTTTTATTTGTTTGTTTTGTTTTTGTTTATTGTTTATCTGACCAAGAGAAAGTAGCTTTGCTTTAATGGGTATCAACAAAGTCCAGATACCACTACCACCATATGATAATTTAATACTTAGGGAGGTCCAAGGCTAATGTTTACCTTTCCAGCATTGCAAGGAAAACAGAAGGCAGGGCCCAAAGTAGACCAAGAAGAGGAGATTCTTCCTCATTTGCCTCCAAAGCTGTTAACCTCTGTAACATTGGTCATGAATGAATATAGTATTATAAAATATAAAAAGCAAAGAAAAATATAATAATAATAGCAGAAGAGTGGTAATATCAGGGAAGGAACTATATGGAGAAAGAAAGGAAGGAAAATAAAAATGAAAGCATATTTTTCCTCTAAATCTTCCATTTGCACAATCGTTAAATATTTGCCATTGTAAAGAAAGGAACAAGTGTGTGTGTGTGTGTGTGTGTGTGTGTGTGTGTGTGTGTGTGTTTGATGTTATTCAGAGTTAGTTACTCTTTCTTATTGAAAGAGCGAACCACTAATGATTTCCTCCTCAGTTAATGCAAAAGTCAAACAACCTGAGAATTACCTGAATGTGGAAATGTATCCTGGGGTTAATAGGAACAAAGTGCCCATCTTTGAGTTATTTTGACAACTAAACCCTAGAGACCAGAGAAAACTAAAAGACAGTAAAGAAATAATTACACTGGACACTCATGTCAGGAAGGGTTAATTAGGCATCAATGGGTCATAACTTATTTTGAGGATGTGGCATTTTAGAAAATCACCTAGATTGATTCATATTACCCTCAGACACTCAAGGTATAATTGTTGTCGTTATCATTTTAATCTGTGCCATAATTTAGTGGTTATCCATGTAGTTGTTGTAATGTCTTTTCAGCTGTTGAAGATTTTGATATTTAAAGTATAACCTGAGAAAATAATTATGACATTTCATATATTGGATATTGCCCTTTGTGGTTAATAACAATGCTGCTTTAAAAAATGGTTATCATTGACAGAATATGTGCACAGGGGCTTACAGAGCTGCCTTGCATAGCACTTTGGCCAGTAATTTTAATTGTCAATTTGGCAATATTTGGAATTACCTTGCAAGGGACTTCCAATGAGCAGGTGCCTAGACTGATTTGGTCTATGGGCATACATGTGAGAGATTTTCTTAATTGGAAAAATTGTGTTGGGAAGATCTGTACTAAATATGGGTAGTACAGTTACAAGGGCTGAGCCCTGGACTGACTGAAAAGGAACAAGAGAGCTGAGCATACATATTCCTTGCTCTTTCCTTCTTGACTCTGAAAGCAATATTACTAGCTGTCTGCAGCTGCTTCCATTAAGACTTCCAAGCAATGGTGAACTCTAACCTAGAACCCTTTTTCCCCTGGGCTGATTTTGTCAAGAGTATTTAATCACAGTAACTGTTGAGCTTTGTAAAAGGGCAGTATAATGCAACATAGTGAAGCAGCAGCAGGAGCAACTTGGCAGGCTGGCCAATCAAGCCATAAGACAGATCTAGTATAAAGATTTATTGGCCGGGGAAGGTAAGGGGACCTGGAAAGGAGTAGAGACAGAAAAGGGGGCAGAGAAAGACAAAAAGAAAGATGAGAGGACGAGGCTAGGGAGAGCATGTGGAGACAGAGAGAGCGAAGGGGGGGGGAAGAATAGGAGATGGAGATAGAGAGAGCTGGAATAGCTGAGGTAAGCCTTATAGGCTATCACCTGGTGGCATGTGATGATGTAAGCTGTTGCTATGTTGCTGTTGCTAGGTTCCTGGGAGGAGCCTAGTGGAATTGTCTGTTAGCCAATAGTAACCAGAAAAGAAGCAAAGACTGACACCATATTCTGTTTTCTTGAAGATTGTAGAGACTAGTTAATGACACCTAGATGAATACTGTAAGCCGTACATAACATAAAGCCAGTATGTGACCAGGTACTGAAAGGAAACCCAATTGAGGTAGTTTCTAATTGGAAAGCAATACAGTTACTACAAATTATGGCTAGAATAATTTCTTGTCCATGGTAGGCCTTAATTTGGAAATGCTGGGGAACCCACAATGCACAGAAATATGTATAGTCCAATGAGTAGGAATGCTTACTCCCCTAAAATAAGAAAGGAATGAGGAGTCAGTTTTTGATGAACATATTTAACTATGTTCTAAAGGGACTATTTTTCTACCCAGCAGTAGAATAAATTTAGATAATTACAAAAAGAGTCTTTGTCAAAATCTCAGCTGGGTCCTTTATAGTGAGCACCATGGTCTTTATAGAGTGTTTGGTGGGAAAGCTATCATTTCCCTTTGAGTAATGGCCAGTTCTTCTACTACTATAATAGCTTTAATGTCTAGACTTTCAGTTAACTGCACTTCCTTAATCTTGAAAATGGGGAGAAGCATACATATCTGAGAGGAAGATTTACTTGGCTACCTTCAGTTTTAGTAGCAGAGTTTCAGACTTTTGAATTGGGCCTCTCCTCTGAACTTAAGTAAGAACCGTTCAGTACATTATAAACTCTTTAAAAAAGGCTGCACTGTCACCATAAAATGGCAAGAGTCCAGATATACCTTCAGTTGTTTTGATTTAATTGGTTCTTATCTGGGGTTCAGACATTTTTGCTAAGGCTCCAAGGTGATATTAATAGGTTGCCAGGGCTGAAAACCTTTTGCATTTTTAATGTTTAGATCAGTTGTCAAGACACTGCCCACCCTACACTGGTGGTCCTATTGACGCCACTGTGATATTGCACTACGGTTTTGCAAGAGATTACCACTGGGAAAATTTGACTAAATGAGGCATGAAATAGTATTTCAAGGCTTCCTGTCTTGCTGCTTGTGAATATGCAATCATTTAAAAATAAAGAAAGATTAATTCAATATTTTAAGAGATCTGCTTGTGAATTCTATTCAAATCACCTATGACTTTTTAACATGCAAATTTATGGATCTTCTCTCAGATCTAACAAATCAGAAAGTCTGTGAAAGGTCTCCTGCTATCCAGGTTTTAGCAAGTTCTCTAGGTGATTTTGCTACAATTGAAGAATCCAATTTAGGTGCTTATCTGGTTATGTCTTTGAGCAATGATTCAAGTCTTTACTTACACTGGAATCAGAAAGATTGACCTGCCAAGATTCTCTTTCCTTTCAGTATTCTCCTCCTATTCCCATTTCACTTGTCTCAGGAAAGATATATTTATATATCAAGATGGTGTGATCCTTGTAAAGTAAATACATAAAAGTAATAAATATGTGGTGAGTCATTCATTTAACAGGTTGTTAATGAACATTTGCAATTAACCAGATACAATGTAGTGCTCCATTTAAGATTTGGGAAAGGAAATCTTTAAGATAACCATCTTAGAGGTTATTATGACCCTTTTATGCATTTCTTGTTAAGCTTCCGGACTAATGTCATGTAGATCCCTTCCTTGTTCTCACATTGAAGAAGAGGACACTAAAGCAGAGAGAGAGAGAGAGAGAGAGAGAGAGAGAGAGAGAGAGAGAGAGAGAGAGAGA
>JADRCH010007386.1:397433-516320 GCA_019843965.1 Rhynchomys soricoides | reverse complement strand
AGAGAGAGAGAGAGAGAGAGAGAGAGAGAGAGAGAGAGAGAGAGAGAATTCTTGATATGTATACTACTCATATACATCATGGGTCTTAACCATGTGAGTTCTGTATCTATTTGTCAAATTTGTAATCTGAAATGAGGTTGTTGCATTGTGATAAAATATACATAAGATGTGTCATTTGACATGCAGTTTATATCACTCTGGAAATAGTCCACTCTATCTCCAGAATCTGTTCTTCTCAAAGTAAAGCCCAGTAGCCACTAAACAAAATTTAAGGGTATTTTTATTGTACAATATGTGACAATTTTCCCCTAGGAATTCTCTAGCCATGGACATTCTGGCAAAAGATGAAAAAAACAATTTGGGAGAAAAAATATTTGCCAGAATTTCCCAAATCATGCTATGTAGACAAGTCGTGTGTTGTGATCCAGCTTTAACTGACTCTGAAATAAGTAATTATTAACCACATTGTATTGTGATAAAAAACAAACAAAGACACAAACACCAATCCCAGCTGTACAGTTAGTCTGCCAGTTAGAAAGCCAGGGTGGCCTGGCTTAATGGCTTAAGGTCCATAATTCAGCTTTTTTGTGCACCAATTACCTCTCATTTGTGTTATAAATAAGCATATTGATGGTGCCAGAATAATAGGTTCATTGTGAATATTAAGCAATTAATGTACGAGAAGCACTTAGAATATCACCCAATATCTCCTCTACCAACATACTTAGCCATTCCCAGTCAAAAGTTGTTTATTTCAATTGTCAATTTTATGTGTTTCAATTCTTATACACCATCTCGCTACAGTTTCACAGTTCAGTAGTAAGCACAATATCTAACTAGCTAATTTTTTAATATAATTACTTTTTAAAGTGACAGTATCCTATCTTCACCTCTACGTCTCAAACAATTTAACTTGGAAAGTTTTTCAGGCACTACAGAAAATGGAAGCATCCCCTGTCCATAATATTTGAGCAGGAAAAGCATTGCTTTCAGGAAGACACATTTCTGTTTCTCTTTCCATTGACTCAATAATAGAGAGTTGATGGCAAATCCATGGGCAATCTAAATATATAACTAATTAGAAAAGCAAATTGAAATTGACTAAATCTCTCAGAACTTTGGGAAAATGGTATTTCAAATGGTCAAAACAATTACTTGGGATGCAAACGTGCATTTAAATGCAAGACAGTATGCAGTGGCAGTACAAAAGAGAAACTAGGCTCCTGTGAAATTATAAATGCTAACCCTGCCCCTTAAAGCAAGCAAAAGTCTCTTCCTATTGTCACTAGCTGTCTTCTAGGACAAATAGTTTCATATTTTATGAAAGGAAAAAAATTATCAAAAACATTTCCATGAAATGTACCTCTTGTGAAAAATTACTCCTTGAATCTAGCTAAAAGAATTCTTTAGAAGCCACTGCTGAGATGATTCATCTGCACAAAAGAAAAAGTACTATTCAAGATGCATATGTGGAGATATGTTATTGAAAATCAGAGATGATTTTTAAAATAAGCTTCAAAAAGCAAAAAGAAGGGGGGAAGAAAATTTGGTAATTACAGTCATAGGTGATTCAAATTTGGAGATTATGTTCATTCACTATATTACTATGCAGTGGCAAACAAAAGATAAGAATGATTTTTTTTCTTGATGTTTCCACTGCCTAGGACATTGAAGCATGAAGGGAGCTTAGCCACTGCTAGGAATTTTCTTTGATGGTAATTATGTGACAGAACACCAGGGGTTTCACTTTTAGATAAAGATGGACAATGAAGGTCAATTTCTGACCTGCCTTTTTGGATATTCAGCGCTACCACAATTTAATTGGGATCAGGTAATTGCTCAGAAGGCTACACTGAGCACATTATCATCCCTCAGTGTCACTCCTGCACACCTAGTTATCCTGATGTTGTTTGTCAAAAACTGTCACAAGGGAGTGCATCTCACTAAGAAAAATAGCCTATGTGTCATTGTTCGAAGCTTCAAGACCAGACTCTAAAGGAATGAGAAAAAGAACTTTTAGCAAAGCCTTTTTATCCCTCAGCCGATTAAACTTACATATTGGTAGTATTAAAGTTTTAAACAAAATCAACTATTTAAGGTAGATCAGTGGTCATTGTTTCTACAGCTCATGGATGATGGAGCCTAATGTCTCTCATTGTTTCTTGGCATTGAAGGATCATGTTTATTTTGAATATTTTCTGTATAGTATTGATGAATTTTGCAAGTTGAAATACTGTCTTAAGGATCATAGTACTTTCAATTTTGTTTCTTTGCAAAAGAACCATTTTGTGATTCTTTCATTATTGAATTAGAAACAAAATTATGAAGTAGGGTAGATTTTTTTGTAATAAAAATTGACTATAAGATCATAATGAAAGATCTTAGTCACAGATCTTATTTTCCAAGACAGGGTTTCTCCGTGTAGCCTTGACTTTCCTGGAACTCACTCTGTAAACCAGGCTGGCCTTGAACTTGTGGATCTGCCTGCCTTTGTTTCTGCCTTTCTGCCTCTCTGCCTTTCTGCCTCTCTGCCTCTCTGCCTCTCTGCCTCTCTGCCTCTCTGCCTCTCTGCCTCTCTGCCTCTGCCTCTGCTGGGATTAAAGGCACCTTCCATTACCACCCTGCATAACAATACTATTATATATAACAAATTCCTATAATTTATAATAGCTATAGTGAGAAATAGTGTTTTATTTTACTCTTCTACATTTTAATAGTAACCCATAAATTTTAAGTATGATCTACTGAAAGAGGACTCAAATATTAATTGGTGATAAGATTTCCAATGTATTTATTCACTGTAGACAATGAACTGGGGCAAATATTACTCTGTGCTACATTTTTGATTTTGTAAAATGTTCTTTCTTGAAAATGGCTCTGTACAAAGTTGTGCTGTACATTTTACACAAATATGGAAATGAAAATGAAGGGAATATTTTAAATTGACAGGCTCGCTATTGTATTTAGCACCATTATATCCAAAGGAACTGCATTATTTTTTAACACCTGCTCATTGTTAATAATGTGGAAAGGGATTGGAAAATCTTTGATTGAGTCCCTGTAATAAGCATGATTCAAATTATGGAAATTACAGTTTGTAAAGATCCTAAAAGTATTCTATGAATAAAGTGGAAGCCAAATGATAAATTGAACTTAACTATCAGTAAAATGTATTTGTATGATTCTCTTCCTACTTGAAGTTTCAGGAATTTTCACTGACACTCACACAGTTAAGAGAAGCTTGCATCTGAGTACAGTATTCCAAAGGCATACAGCACCAAGATTCTTCCTCTTTTCAAGTACTGCCGCCATTCTCACATCTGGAGATGAGAAACGGGTATCATCCACAAGAAAGAACCTGATTATACAGAAGGCTGCTTTATCTTTCCTTCTGAATTATGGGCACCCATGTGATTTTAACAAAGCCATCAGTCTTGTTTTTACTAGGAGATAGACTTTATATGTTTCAATAAGGTCCAAGCTGTAAACTTTAAATGACCGAGTGGGTTGTCATCCTTAACTTAATTTGTATTATTCTTATCAAGAGTTCTTTTTAATTATTTGACCATAGAAAGTAAAGTAAGTGCATTTATGAATCTTCAATATGGGTTAGACATACAATAGATCATAAAATACAATGAAAGCACCCACAACAAATTTATAATTTTTTCCATTTATTTTGTTTTACATTGCACATTTAGCTACAGTGCTGAAATAGGAAAAGAAAAAGAAAAGGAAAACTGTATATTGGTAGGTAAGTCCTAGTTGGAGCAGGACTCAATGGTTACAGCATACGTTTGTTCAGTGCTTAGAGGCCTGTCAAGATGAGGAAGTCTTTTTGATGTTCTTTCTTCTATGGCTTTGCTCTCCCTGGCTCAGTCAGTTCTTGCCTATAAACAGAACTCACCCATGTGCTGGAGAATGAGATACTAAAGTAGGACAAGAGCTGCTGCTGAAAAGCTCAAGCCACTATCTGCTGGAAACTAATTAAAATTACTGTTTCAATAAACCAGTCCTCTACTCATTCCAGTGACAGTACAAGGAAAAGAAACCACCCTTTTTGTTTCCTTTGTTTCACACAGTGATTTGTGTGGTTAATTCATTACAGTCTTTGTTCTCAAGTGGAATAAAATAAGCCAGTGAAAGAAGCATTTTTCTTCTTTGGCTTTAAAGTGCTTTTCCTTTTTAACAGGTACAACTCAGCTCTCAATTGTCTTTAGGTGTGAAGGTAATAGCAGAGGTTGTAAGCATTTGTTTTTTTTAATCAATGGTTTCTTAAATGTCATTCTGGTTATTTACATGTGAATATAGAGGCCACATTCTCTCTCTGCCAAGCAGCCAGGGCATTGCCACTAGTATAATTTATAACATGACTAATTAAAATGAATTTGGTCGCAATAATGTCCTGTGTGCTATTTGTAGGAGAGAAGTTATTAAAATATTCAGTACAGCTACTGTAAACTTGAATACAAAGTAATAATAATCATGCATTTTTAATTACATGTTTAATATCCATTTGGCTAATATAGAAGTATTATGAAAATTGCTTAGGCTCAGCACAATGTTCTTTGTACTTAGTGGTATCCAAAGACATCCTTCAAATGGGCTCAGCATGTATGTTGTCACTGAGTTGTGACCATTTAATAGATGACACACAAGTATGTTCCTGTGATTTGCATAGGGGCCATTATGATGAATGTGAATCTGTTTTGATTATTGTAGGTATGTTCATTATCACATGTGAATTTTCAGGAAGCACATTTGGAGCCATTTCATTCATTGTGTCTTTCTTTCTTTCTTTCTTTCTTTCTTTCTTCCTTTTTTTTTTCTTTCTTTCTTTCTTTCTTTCTTTCTTTCTTTCTTTCCTTTTCTTTCATCAGGCACACAGCTTGCCATTTCCACTGCTTATTGCTATTTATTTCTCTCCTAATAAGGATGTCTCTTATTACAAAAGAATGCAAGTTTTCAAAGATGGATACATTTGTGCCAAAATTCGTTACAAATATTTCAAGCAACAGGAAAATAATGAGTATGCATCTGCCCTTCATTCAGAGCTTAGACCCATGTGTTCTCTCACTCTTTCTGTCCCCCCTCTTTCTACATATAGGTATGAATATTATTAGGTGATTGGATGATTTTTCTGAATGATTTTACAGTTAATTACAGATGTCATCTTCTAGAGACTTATATTTCCCCAACTGTCTCATGAATTAATGTCAATTACAGTTTTTCCCCAGTCACTACCTTGGTTCTAATCCAGAAACATGAAGTACATTCACTTGGCAAGGGTATTCTATAATCTTATAAGTGTTTTCAATCTCTTTTATATTCTTAAAGCCTTGGTTCCAATTTTTAATAGCTTTTCATGTTTTCTTTTGTTGTTTTTAACCAGTTTCTGAGATGCTATAAATTCTCACACAATAATCATAAACAGTGTCATTAATAAGGATTTTATCTTAATAAAATCCATTCTCAACTCTTTGTTATTCCCCCACCTCTTTTATTTGGGAAGGTATTTAAAGATTTATGTGGCAAGATACTTTCTTAGTTTTAATATATGTTGTGTAGTCTATTCTTACCTATTAAGACCTCAACTCTACACAAAGACATATGTGAAACTTAGGAAAGGGAAAAGCTTGATATGTGGTTTTCCCAACACACCGGTTGGTTGTTCAGTGCCAAATGGTAAGCCCTGAAACCATACCTACATGTATGTGTATGTGTGCGATAACAATGAATGAAAAGAGTGCATTCATTTTTAATCAAAAATTCATATAATATGTTTTGATCATAGTTTACCTTCACCCTCCTGGATCCATTCAATTCCACTCCTATCATTTTTGAAAACAAACAGGAAAAAATCTGCAGTTAAAAATATAACAAACACACACAAACACACTCACACAGAGAGAGGGGAGAACACAAGGGAGAGAGAAAGAGATCACAAAAACAAAACCCACAATAAGACCATAAAAATGCCCTAACAAAGCAATAGGAGTCAAATCTACAAAGGCCCCATTGGGTTTGTTTTGTCTTGGCCATCTAATGCTGGCACAGGACCTATTCATAAGTGGACATTTTACACCCAGTGGAGAAAACATTTTTCCCTTTGCCAACAGGTATCAGTTGCGGATAGATTTTTGTTTAGGGATGAGAGCATGTGTGTGTCTACTTCCCCCTCATCTGGCCTGAATTTATGCAAGTCCTATGCATGCAGCCAAAGTCTCTGAGTTGTTATGTGAATCATTCCAGTAGTGTCTGGAAGATACACTCCAGACACTACTGGAATGTATCTCCTTGGTATTATCCTCTCTGCCTCTTACAGTTTTTCTGCCCCCTTTTCCTCATAACTCCCTGATCCTGAGAGGGACAGGTTTGATGCATACATTCCTTTTAGGGCTAAGTGTTCCAAAGTCCCTCTACACTCTGCATATTGTCCAGTTGAGGGATTCTATATTAGTTAATATCTATTGCAAAAGGAAGTTTCTCTGATAATGGCTGAACTCAGGCCAGTGATCTGTGAGCATAACAGAATGTCATTAGGAATTATTTTATTGCTGTGTTCTTTTAGCAACACCAATAGCATTCAGTATGCCCCTAGGTCCATAGACAATCTAGTCTCAGGTTCTTTGCCATCTAAGCAGTGTCAGACACAGGCTCTTTCTCATAGAATAAGAATCTATGAATTTAAAGGAAAACAGGGAAGGGCATATAAAAGTATTTGGTGGGAGGAAAAGAAAGGGAGAGAGGTTGTAATTATAATCTCCAAAATTAAGAAAAGAACAAAAAAACCAGTGTATGCATAATATGTATGTATAGATGTATGAACAACATCATATGCAGTAATTTTCATGTACACACATTTGTGAGTGAAAGCTCATGTGTGGATATGGATGAATATGGGTATCAGTGGACAATTTTGGATGTTGGTTCCTGTTTGAGGTTTGTTTGTGTCTCTCATTGCTGTCTACCTAAAAGATTCCAAGGATATTCATGTTTCCACATCCCATCTCCTGGTGGGAACACCGGAATTTTGGATGCCATAGTCATGAGACTTTTATGGAGGGTCTGGATGTTCAAACTAGGCCTCATGTTTGCAAGGCAAGAGCTTTATTCACTGAACTATCCCCTTGGCCATGTATTATTATTATTATTCATACCCTTAATGAAGATTTTCCTATATTTAGAAATGGATGAAGGTGTATTTGGATTCTATAGGAATGTATAATTTTAACAATGAAAGGAAGTAGGCACATGAAGTGAATCACTACAACTGAAGGATGTTTAGAGATTCATACTATGTTGCTAGACAATTTACCATTATGACTAACTGCTACAGGAAATAAATCTGTATCAATTGTGATTTATATATTAATTGATTTTTATAAGGATAATGCAATAGTACATCTGCATAAGAGCATATGGCTTCAAGGACAATAAGCTAATTATGGCTCATAAATATGCATCCTTTAACTTATCCAAGCTATTCTACAAACTTTTGGTATCTGATACTTTAAAACATCATGCGACATTGCAAAAAACTCCTAAGAGAGTCTGAGTAATGACGCTTTCATAAACATACCTGTTAATGGTGATATATTGTGAATTAGATCACTATGTATGTGACAGATCTCTACACAAAGTTTATTCTGATTAGGTATTCTGAATTTTATATCTGTGTTATATTTATTAAGCCTGTCTAGCTCTTATTTGTCATTTTAAAAAGTTCTATTTTTCTACTTAATTATCTAGACAAAGAGCACACAATGTTTAACAATAATTCTTTACAAATTATATTTGTTTCTTTAGATTCTAAAGTTTAGAGTATTATGACAAGTTTTGAAAGATTTTCTTTCAGAATTCAATAACCTAAGAATGAAAAGCCACTTTAGATTCAGTGACTCCAACTGCATGAATCTTCTCATTAATGAGTTTTCTCAAATGAGTTTTAGGCAGAATGAAAATTGCTGAATATAAACTAAAACTGCTCAGAGAAATGCTTTTGATTATGCGCTTTGAAAATGAAAGCAAATGCACAGTGGGCCCAGTTCCCTCTTCAGTGCTCACTGTGCAGCTCAGGGCTGCACATGTGCCCAGTCCCCTCTCCTCTCCTCTAGTGATACAATTAGAGTTGATTGACTGATAGACCACACACTTAATGTTTGTCAGTGGTGACTGAACCAACCACACCCTACACAAGGTCTATCAAGCCATTAAAGTGTCCGGCTCCATACTAGTGAGTAAAAATAGACATGATTTTTCAATCATACCTACATGGAGTTTGCTATTCAAAATATAATCTGCCTGCTTATACCTATTTACATTTACTTTGTGATTTTGTTTCTTCAGGGATGAATATAAAATTTATAGATTTTACTTATGTATTTCATTCTGTTTTAATTTTCTTTAAAAAGAATACATTCATAAATGTTATTTCTGTTATTTAATAGTACTTATATGTCACATTTAATATGTATTCTGGCATTTCCAAGAGGGCTTTTTAAGTTATGGTTAATCTGAAATATAGTATGAGCAAGATCTCATATGTATTTCTTTTGTATATAAAATGTATTTCAGAATGCTTTTTGTATGTTGCAGCTCACCAAGTCCACTGATATCCAAGCATCATCATCTTTTGCACTATACATGAAGTCCAATATGCCCCTCTTTCAATCTTTCTGCTAACACAGTGAAATAAACTTTATCTAGCTCAGCAGTCACTTGCCGAGATTTCATTGCCTCAGTCCCTAGTAACCACTAATCTGCTTTATATCTCTGGAACTTTGCCTGTTCTGGACATTGTGTATAAATGTAGTCATACAATGTACAGTCTTTTTTTTTTTTTTGTATAACCTCTTTTATCTGGCTTCTTTGAGATAGCATAAAATTTGTAACGTACATCTATGTTTTTGGTTTTTATTTGTTGGTTTTTCTTCTCTTTGCTGCATGTTCCACATTTTACGTATCCATTCACCAGTTGATGTAAATTTCATTGTATTTCTGTGTTTGATATTTTTTGCTATTGCAAATAGTGCTGCTATGAATATTGGTGTACATATTTTGAAGGAACGTATTCTTTCAATGTTCTTGATTATATGATTCTATACCTACTAATGAAATTACTAGGTCATATTTTTAAGAGAGTCCCAAACTCTCTGTGTTTCTTCTTCCTCCTCCTCCTCCTCCTTCTCTTCCTCCTCTTCCTCCTCCTCTTCTTCTTCTTCTTCTTCCCAAATGGTTATTTTACCTTCTCACTAAATATACTGTAGTGTCAACTGATTGATGGCATTCAAAGTGCAATATTAGGAAGGCATTTTTTCACTCCAAGATCATTGGAGATTCTTGGCTAGATTTGAAATTAAATATTCCAAATATCATAATAAAATGACACTTTACGTGATTGCTATGGTTAATGTTAATTACCAAATTGCTAGAATGATCACCTGGGAGATGAGCTTTTGGGCATGCCTATAGGGACTGTTTTGAGCACACTAATTGATGTGAAAAGACCTATCTTAATTGTGGACAAGGCCTTGACTGTACTGGTGTAGAAAGTGATCTGAGTCTTACATACATTCATCATTGTTATCTGTTCCTCATTGTGAGTACAGTGTGACCAGCTCCCTCAAGTTCCTGCCACTGTGATTTCTCTTCTAAAATGGACTGTAACCTGAAACTGTGAGACTAAATAAACCCATTCTCCTTTAAGTTGCTTTTGTAATGGTGTTTTACCCAGCAATGGAAAAGAAACTAAGACAATGACAACATTATTATGGTGACTGACTATATAATCATTGACAAGAGCATTATTTGTGAGATTTTGGCACTAAAATTGATAGATGCATGATTATACCTTGCAAAGCTCAGCATAAAGCCAAACAGCAAGTGAGTGTGGTGGTATCCACCTGTAACCCTGCCCTTAGAGAATGAGGTAGTCATCCAGAAGGAGGAGGCTGTGGTTGATGTCTCTGCATACAGAGGTTTTCGGTAAAGTTAGTATAATATCCATACTTGGACCAGAGGAATTCTTTGTATTTACTCTGAGGTTGACGTAGGGAAACCTTTGCCATACCCATGTCAAAAATACACATTCATTCAGGACTCTATTGGCTCCTGACATGATGTGAAATACATTTTGTCACATATAAAGTGGTATTGTGATTGAATGTACACTATATGCTAGACAAACTCACTTGATTTTCACTGGATTAATATAAGCCTCTTAGCTAGGTATTATTGGTCTACATTGCTATATTTTAATTGTTATTCTATGATTCAAACATGTTATATTCTGTAAGTGTTCTTCAGGAAGTTACTGTATGAGCTGGTCATGCCATTCCACTGAAAGAAAATGTCTGACTACATTTCATGCTTGTTACCATCAAGTTAGAAATATTTGAGGAATGGCATGTAAATTTTCATAGGTAAAAAATTATGTCCAAAAATATATCCATCTCAATGCACGGGTGAACACAACTGCATTGTAGACTATATATTACTGTTTATTTTGCTTCCTTCCACCAGTGGCCCATGTATTTGAAGGAAATTATTTCCTTGTAACTTCAGATTTAAAAGTTTAAAGTCAATGGCATTCTCTTAAATAAAAAAGGTAAATCAACTTTTTGTATGTTTTATATATTTAAAGCCAAACTGTCTGCTCATGACATCATTTAAGGCTTCTCAGTATTTAAGATTTTTGGTAAGGTTTTTCTATTGTTTGAGTTTCTGTTGCTAGAAGGAAACTACAAGAAAAATAAATTAATGGCCTTTTTATTCTTTTTTGTGCTTCAAAAGTTTGTGGTCACTGTTTTGAAAATAATAAGACCCTGTAATGACTTAGATATCTAGCAGAGAACAAACCATATTACCTGCTTTATTCATCGATGTGGTTCTATGATCTAGCTTCAGCATTATCTTCAAGGGAAGAATACAGTACATGATGCCTGACAAGAAGCAAGTTGAAGTACTGTTTACTCTGACCTTGGAAAAGAATCTCAAATCTGGCTTTCAAACTGTCAATTTAATTCATTGTCAATTTTATTAGCTATTATGATGAGATAGTTATGATGAGATTGAGTCTGAATAGATAGTGTCTATTCATCCATAAAAAGGGGTATATTAATTTTGGATATTAATTATTATATTGCCATCACAGATCATTTATGAGTTTCCCCTTGTATGCACATCTATAGATGTAATTGCATTGTGTTAGTGTTATAGTAAAATTTGTAAAGTTGGTATATTGTGAAACCAATGTAAAGGGAAGCCTTTAACTTCATTAATATACTATGGTTAAATAGTATTATGTTGCTAATTTACTTTAAGGTTGCAGTTTTAATTTACTTATAAGAAGCATATTTTGTTACTGTTTGATTGCAGTGGCAAAATACATGACAGAAGCTACTTAAGCGATCATAATGTAAATATGGGTGTTTTCCAATGGTCTCAAGACACCTGTGTGAAAGGGACATTCATTTGAGAACACTGTTCTAGAAACACTCTCACAAACTTATACACAGGCATGTCTCCTATCTTATATCAAGTTCAGTGAAGTTGATAATGAACATTAACCATCACAACCACATATAGAAATTATATTTCTCCTTTCTCTCTCTGTCTCTCTGTCTCTCTGTCTCTCTGTCTCTCTCTCTCTCTCTCTCTCATTCTCTCTTTCTCTTGTTTGGAGCAGAGGATGATGAAAAAGGGGTTGACCAGTAAAATGAGTCCTACTTAGTTCCTTTCCCTCTTGCACTTTAAGAATTTGCAAATTCCACTTTCATTTCTAGTTGTCCCCATCATTAAGAGAGTGCTATATTCTTCTCCATTTGCTCGGGAGCCCTGTGGTCATTATTATTATCATTTCCTCATGGATTCCTCTAAAGGAATACAGCAGTTATGCTATAATCTAAGAATGACTTTACCCTTGCTAACGATATTTCTTGTTCTGAGAAAGTGCCTGAAAGTCAGTTGACAATACAATGGTAAAACATTTCAGCTCAATATGTGAGAATTTGAAATAGATATAGAGGAAATTACAAGTGAATACATAATTAACTCTTAACCTACAAATTCACAGAAATAGTGCAGAAGTAGTTCAAGGCTGCATAAGGTAAAGAAAGAGTTTCTATGACAGTGCTTTGTTGCTAAGTAATTGTTTCCTTTCTGAATTGGTTTCATCCATGAAAATATACGTGTTGGTAATGATAAAGTGACTGTGACTTGTTTGCACTAACTTTTATCTCTTGGTTTAACAGTACCAGTTGACTTTCATTATTTATTCACAACTTCCATTATTACTCCTTGCAATACTGTTGCAATTCTGTTACTAAGAAATTTGTCTTTCAGTTCATATAGTGAAGGTTTTGGTGGTGGCTTTAGTATAATTGCATTTAGATTTAAAGATTAAAGTTTATAACTTATGAACCAGACTTCACAAGGGTTTAATTTGAAATGAATATTTTAATTCAGCTCAATTAGTGTGTTCTTCTTACATATCCCTGCATTGAATTCATCCTTGTCATTAACTTGGACATCAGTGCTATTTCAGATACAGGATAGAACAAAATAACAATGCAGACTCAACTTCTGTTTGAGCTAATGGTCAGAAAGGAGATTATATATATATATATATATATATATATATATATATATATATATGCGCAATTGGTGACATTGACATTTTAGTCTATCTAGTTTAACAAATGCCTTTGAGTGTATTTGTGTCTGAGAGATAAAGAGAAAGAGGGGAGAACAATCATGTGCAAATATGTACAAACATATACCTATGTGCCTTGCTATGATAAAAACTAAACAATAAACCTATTTAAAATGTATCTGTATAGTCTAACTTCAAATAATAAAGTAAATAAAATTTGAGAGGAAACACAGGTGGCTTCCCAATATTATGCTCTGTGCAAACATATCAGATATACAGTACTATGCACAAATATACATACAAATTACACTTTTACCAATATAGTAATGTAGATGTTCAAATGGTAGCATCTACTATTTATAGGAATGCTTCAGGCCTTCTGCAGCATCTTCTTTTTTTTTCCACCTTATAGTTCTCTAATTGTCAGAAAATGGACAGAGTAAATAAGGAAGAACTGTTTTATGGGGACTACCCACATACTATGCTTTTTGTCTATCAGTAGAAATTTTCTGTTCATCATAGAGCATGTCAGAAGGGACATATACAATGTTTTTAAAATATTCAGGAGCATTTGTGAGCTCTATATATTATTAAGGACTAATACTGATGAACAAGAGATATTCTCAATGGTTAAGAATACTTGTTGATCCTTCAGAAGTTGAGCTACACATAAATTTTTAATTAGCTTTGTTGTTTAGGTTTTATGATAGAAAGACACATAGTTATATATAGACATGCATTTATGCATATGTGCACATGAATACATAAATGTCCTCTCTGTCATTCTCTCTATCTTCTCTGTCTCTGTCTCTCTGTCTTTCTGTCTCTCTATCTCTCTCTTTTTCTCTCTCTTACACACACACACACACACACACACACACACACACACAGACAGACAGACACACACTCATATTCCAAAGCATTTATTAACTTAGAAAAACTGTAAAATGTTGCCAGTACTCACATGGTCATTCACAACTATCCATAACCCTAATTTGGGGGATCCAATACTTTCTTTTGACCTCCATACATACCAGACATTTTACATGGTGCACATACATACATGTAAAAAATACTCATACACATTAAATATGTGTAATTTTTACTGTTTTAAGAAGACTAATAGTGAAATATTTGGATGTGGTCCTATCATAAGCAATTCTAAAGAATAATATCAACCTGGGCATAGTGGCCTGTGCCTTTAATTCTAACACTTAGCACCCAGGAGGCAGAGGCAGGCAAATCTCTAAATTTGAGGCTAGCTTGGTCTATAAAGTGAGTTCCAAGATAGCCAGGGCTATACAGCAAAACCCTGTCTTGAAAAAAATAGTTATTACTATTATCATTATTAATTATTGATATATGAAAATGTAAATGAGAATCAAAGTTTTGTTTCTATTTCATACTATTTAAAATTCCAATATAAATATGTTTTTAGAAGTAGATACAATTAATTGATATTCAAAAAAATCTTGAAATTTGAAAAGAATTACTTGCCACTTTAGCATCAGTAATTTTGAAGTGTGTTATCTTTAAAACAATGTAGTTCAGCCACCTAGTTGAAGTAATTATTTTGGGAGGAGATGGCATCTTGGTGGGGGGGTATCCTCAGCCTAACTAAGGAGCTCCACTTTGATGTACTTTAAAATGGGATCTTCATTGTTGTTTTTATTTTGCATAAGATAGTTTACTTGTTTTAAAATGTTTGACAATCAATGTTAGTTAACAGTTACATTTCTATTATCTTTGTTAAACTACACATGAAGCACAATGTCTCTGCAATGTGCCATAAGTATTACTGAAAACTAAACAGAATCACCTAATACTATCTCTATTTTATGCCTGGAATGTGCTGTTTAAGGAAAGCAGATGTAATTGGAAAACTATAGTAGACACCTTAAGAATTTGTTGATAATTCTAAACAGAGAGCAAGGGCATTTTCCAGAGCCACAAGCTTTAGAGTGTTATTCTGGGCCACCGCCCTTCCATTTTGTCACTGTTATTCTCACTATCCCTGTATTTATTAATCATCATTGCGGCAGTTTGAAATCTTCCAAGTGACTTTAGAAGCTGAGGAGAAAAATATCTATAGTTATTAAACAACAACAACAATAAAGATGAAAAAGAAAGAGGGTAACAGAATAGTATGCGTTGGTGAGCTGACATACCTGAGGTAGAAATAGTCACCTAGTAAGAAATCAAATGGGAAAACTAGCTAGTATGTCATTTCATATTGCTTTCTGGAAAAACTTTATCAGATATTTATTCAATGACTATTTTCTGAACAGAATACATTGCATGGGCATTAGGGGAATAACATTCACCAGGGCTGCAATGGTTCCTAAGATATTTTAGTCTACAATCATAGACCAAAGGAACACACATTTTTCCTTATATGTGAAATTTTTCTCTTAAGCTTTGTATATGTGTTTCAAAATGAATAATCACAGAGGAGAGGTGTAGAGGAATTTTAATCTAGCAACATGGTTTCTTTGGCAAGGGATCACATATAAAGACCTAGGTCTATGTGATCCAGCTGGAATGTAGGCAGACCACAGCCATTTAATCTGTCTGGCTAAAATACAGACAAGCCCTTAGTATGTGCCTTTAATCGAAACAGTTTCAGTAAGTTTAGTTTGTAGTAGGAAGCAGCCATGTTTGAAAATGATGTCTAATTGAGGGATAGGCTAAGTGGTGAATCGGAGAATTTTTTGACAGAATGAGTCATGAGATAGGATACACCCAACTCTTAAGAAACAGAACAGGGAAGAGAGGTGACTTAAGAGCAGGGAGAAGGGGAAAGGTGTGTGTGTGTGTGTGTGTGTGTGTGTGTGTGTGTGTGTGTGTGAGAGAGAGAGAGAGAGAGAGAGAGAGTTTTACCAGAGACAGGTTAGACATGGGTGAAGAGAGGAGCCAGAGAACGATAAGGAGCCTGAAGATTAGAACATATTGCCAAATTTAGTATGAGGCCAAGCACAAAAATTCAGTGAGAAGCCAAGAGAATCCAAATTGAATCAATCAGGTTGGAGAGCAGTTTGGAACAGCTGAATTGAACCAGCCATGTAGAGTTTACAAAGAACTACAAAGGGTGAGTTTATTCATCAGTAAGCCTCTGAGATGACAATTGCATCCAGAGAATAAAAGATACTCTACTGGCTAGTTTTGTGTGTCACCTTAACACAAGCTGTAGTTATTGCAGAAAAAGGAGTTTCAGATAAGGAAATGCCTCCATGAGATCCAACTGTAAGACATTTTCTCAGTTAGTGATCCATGGCCTCTGCATCAGCTTCTGCTTTCTGACCTGCTTATTTCCAGTCCTGACTTCCTTTGGTGATGAAAAGCAACATGGAAGAGTAAGCTGAATAAACCTTTTCCTCTCCAACTTGCTTCTTGGTCACAATGTTTGTGCAGAAATAGAAACCCTAACTAAGACAGTTTAACAGAGAGGTAGCTATTAAGCGATCAGAAAAGAAGATAACTTCCGAGGAAAGGAAAAATAGAGTACATGTTTTTAAGAGATGGAGGGAAGCAGGACTAAAAGCATTAAGAAGGGATAGATATAGGACATCATTGTAAATGAGTGAATATGTGGAAGAAAAACTAATATTAAAAGTCACTTGAAAAACCTTATGGAAACCTATGTACATATTGGAATCTAAATGGACTAAATATATAGTAGAGGAGATAATGTTTCAGCTAGACATCTTATTCTATGAAGTAAATCCTCAAGTGCCAGGAATGAGTTATACCATGTTGAGCTACTGGCCAAAGGGTCACCTATACTCCTCCAAACATTATATGCTTTTGCTGTTGTCACAGCCATTTGTTGCTCTCCACAACCTGATGGTAAGGCCCTATTACTGAAGATAACACAAACTTATATCATTGAATATGGAGAAATTGAGCAAATGCCTAACTAGAAGTTACACCCCTATCAACCAGCATTTATGGTACTAGAAGGTACCCTTCAAGTTATCAGAGAAGAAAAGTAATCATCAGTTTCACCCAGTTACCTGTGACCTACAACAGAGACCAGCCTATAAATAAGATACACTGATGTTATAGTGGTACAACTGTTAGGAGAGCAACTAACCACTTTCTTATTCATTATATTTAAGGTCCACTACCTGAGATGGATCCCATAGGTCCCATGAGGCTAGGGGAAAACCTACTGTTATTATGCTAAAGGATCCCTAAAAGTCATAAGCCATAAAAATGACATCTACTGACATATTGCTGTACCCATAAAGCAGAGCGTCACCCAAATCTCATGAGAGAAGTTTCTTCTTGCAGTAGATGGTAATTAGCAAAGAGACCCATAGCTGGACAATATGCAGAATGAGAGACAATGAAATCCTCACTCCACTGCCTCCATCAAACTTCTTTCCTCAAGACTCTGGGATCTGTACAGAAGCAAAGAAGGAAAGATAAGACACAGAGGTGGTGGATGACTCCGAGAAAACTATCTTTGAGATAGAATGGGACTAATACCTATATGCACTCAGAGACTGTGACAGTGCATACAAAGGACCAGTATAGGTTCAAAATAGACATAAATTTCAGCATTGAGAAGGGCAAGTGGACACAAAGTTTCACCCCTAACCAAAAGCTCTTTGCAACTGGTACCTGCAAGGAAATGGAAAATTAGTATTCTTCAACACTGGGGTATCAACCACATACTAAGGCAGATCCCAGGCCCAGTAGTAGTTGGCCAACACAAAACAGACTCCTTGTATGACCAATGTGATAGAAATGATTTTTCTAGGAGCAAAGTTCAAGCACTTTGATACTTTTTAAGATTTACTTTTCAAATTTTTAAAATTATATGTATGTATGCATCTGTAGGTTACTATGCATACAGAAGTGCAGGTAGTTCTGGAGGCCAGAAGATGGTGTGGCTCCGGCTGGCACTGCAGTATAGATCTTGTGAGTTTCTCTACATCGGGACTGGGAAGTGAATTTGAGTTCTCTGCAAGAGCAGATTGCACCCTTAACCACTGAACCATCTCTGCCCCAACCAAGAAAATAATTTAAATCTTAGCATTTTCCCTTTCCCCAGAATTGACTTACACAATGGTTTGATCCTCAGTACAGGCCTAATCAATGACGTAGACTACAGAACAAACATATCACCATTGAACACACTCTCAACATAATCTCTACTCACCCCTACTACATTTTTCAAATTCTTGCCATATGCATCTCCTTGCTTAGCGCTGAACATAGCAGGCAATTGAGCTCGGAGACCTTTAAAGATGTTTGCATAATCTCTTCTTCTAATTACAAAGCACAGTTTATATCACTTGTGCTCTCATACTCTAAACTTACCTTGCTTGCTTTCTTGTAATTATATCACTTTTGCCTGCCTCTCCCCTTTTCTGCATTCACTCTACCCTGCCATGTATTGTAAAATTCTAGAATTTGTTTGATTTATATAGTCCCTTTATGTCTTGTTTCTATACTTTCTTCAGTTGGAAATAAAAAATTGGTATTTTTGAATTTTAGCAACTTTCTAGAATGGAAGCAAGAGACAATGGGAAAGGAGAGACAAAGTGTTTGTGATAAGGATCTAGAATATTTTAGTTTATTAACTCCTCTTAATCAGATATGCATGATCTCAGACAAATGATCATTAATGATTGTCTTACAGACATTATCAAATAATACATTCAAGCTTTGCCTATATGAAGAAAAATACAAACATTTTAAAAGTTAGCATTTTTTACTAATAATGTTTAAGTTCTTAGTTAGCAACCATTACTAAATACTCATGTTTGAGACTTATATTAACAAAACTGAAGACTTATGATTTTAGACCCAGTATTATTACTTACATAAAATTAATTTATTGTGCAATTATTGTTTCATTACTCACTGGTAATTAGGTACAATTAAACATGAAACTCCTCAGAGTTGGATATGTTTTTAGCCAATTTGTAATTGAGTCTTATGAATCAAAAAACACTTCTAAATTGTCAGGCATTGATTTTTGACTGTTTTTACAAACCTTGATACTAGTTACTCAGGGGAATCTGAGGAGTGAATGCTATCAGATTTTCACCCTTTGTATTCCAACATTTTTTTTCTTTCTCAATTTATTCATTGTACAAACCAGAATACATGCAGGCTGTAATAGAAATGAGAATCCTGCTGGGCTTCTTAGCCAATAATAAAAAAATATTTTTGTAAAAATGGAAGTATACAAGATGGTAGGCATCTGTTATTTAAAAACAACAGTACTATATTTAAATCTAATTATAGTGTAAGGGCTAAGCTTTGAAGCAAGAACAAATTTATTTATGGTCATCTAAATAGGGGAAAGCTTTTATGTTCTGCTTTCTTTATGCTGAGATTGGATAACAGTTGATCATCTTTAATTTTAGACATGATTGCTTGAAAAATGTAATATTTTCAGTTATTTATGAACCACATGGACAAAGTAATTGGACAATTTTGAGAAATTTTCCTTTACATTTACATAGCTTGAAATGTAGACACATTGTCTCAACAAATCCACAAAAGATATGTAATAACAGATATCAGCAGCACAGTCTGAATGCTCTCCCTCTTCAAAAAATTTAATACATGGAATTCATACTAGAAATAAAAATAAGAGTAGTTGCACAAGGGTTTTGATAAAATAAATTCAAATATGATAGGGTTTTGCTATAAAAGTATTTTTCTACATGTGCAACAAAATTATTATTAAATTATATAGTTAATATTATTTTTATAGTTCATAGAAATATTTTCTACACAAACCACTCCAATTATTGCAATTTCTGTGTTTATGAGGAGAATATTAGAAACTGTATATGTATATTTCATATATACCATTATGCCTTATAGATGAAAAAATATTAATATAATGTATGTTCCCTGAAAAAGATAAATTGTTATGGCAACTCATACATTTTACAGATGTTAATGAGTTACAAATCATATAGAGATTTTTACTGAAGTGCAATGAATACTGAAAGTATGCAAATGAATTAAGTTTTTATATTAATAAATTAACATATCAATGAACAATTTTACTTCTCTTTAAAACTACAGTAGTGAACACTACACATTCAATCTAGAATGAAGAGTACACCATGGTTTCAAAATCCCCAAAATATGAGAATGCCCAAAAGCCAGAATTATTTGGTTTGTTTTGGTTTGGTTTGAGATAGAGTCATGGACTGGAACTTGCTATGTAGATCAGGCTGACCTTGAATTGGCAAGAGCTCCATTGAATTTGTCTCCTGCAATTTGGAAGTACAGGATTAGGTGCAGGAGCTCAAACCCAGAGCTAAGCAATGGAACTACATTTCCCAGATTTTTTTTTTTTAAAAAACATACTTTAAAAGATAACTTTATTCTCTCTGTCATAATTGAAATTGTCAACCATTTCTACTTGAATTAAAGGATTCATAAGGTAACACTTGTTCCATAGGGTAAGTGTTGGGCATAACTGTCCTCCATATATTTTAGTGGATATATGAATGAATAATCTTTACTTTTATCTTTGAACTGGTTCTTATTTCTCCTACTAAGATAACCATTATTGTATATTATGCCAGAAAAATCTTTCAAGAGTGTCTCAAGTTCTTCACTATTATGCTTCATTTTACTCTTTATTATAATATGACTAGTAGAAATAGTAAAGAAGCAAAAATTCATACATTAAATGTATTCCATCATGAAATAATTATAAATCAAATAAGTGAGATATTAAGCTAAATATATGCTATGTAATGAAATGTATACTACAGCACAGTATTTAAAATTACAAATTCTACATGAAGAATCATGTTGAGGAAGGTATCCATTACTAAATCAGTGCTTCTTTGACTTTAATATTTTCCAATATCTCCTGGCAATCACATTAAAATGCAAATCTGTATTCTGTGTGTGGAACTGAGAATATAAATTTATAATAAGGCCTCAGGTGATACTGACATTGCTTGTTCATGGACAAAATATTGTGAAATGAGATATGAAGTGAAATGAAATATGAAATGAAACCTGAAATATTTATTTAAAAAATAACCAGGTTTGGGACAGCAATGTGGCTCAGGAGGTAAATATGCTTGCTGCCAAGCCTATGGACATGACAGCCTGAGTTTGATCATTGGACCCACAGGATAGAAAGATGGATCAGTCTTCTGCAAGTTGTCTTCTAATTTATACCACACACTCATGTGTGTATGCACAGGCATACATACAAGTTAAAATAATAATAAATAAAAATATTTTAACAATAATAAACATTGGGGGATTATATATGATAAAAATGATGGATATTTATCAATTTGCTAATAAGCTTAACTTTCTGAAAATGTCCAACTAGTATGTGTACTTACAGTAAAAACACTACGGTGGTAAACTGGAAGGGGATTAAGATATTATCTCCTACTTCAACTGATAAACACAGGAAATCTAGAGCTCACAGACAATAGAAAAATGGGCTTTTATAAAACCCACCCACTACAATACTGATGGAACCAATGTTTCCTTACTCCCAGATCCATGTCTTTTAAATGAGAACATTCTGACTCTTAGATGTTGAAATCTTGAGAGAAAACCATCAATAAAACATTTAGAAATTTTTTAAACTTCATAATATACTTAGAAGGAGTGAAAGCAAATAGTATATTTGTGAAAAATATTTATTAATAACATTTTCTTTCTTAATGAAAATTAGGTTGGGCAACACTAAATACTTGATAATGAAAGAGTCTGATGAATCAGTGATTATTCCTTTATAGAAAGTTTGATTTTATTCCAAAGCTAAAAATTAGGAAAAAACACTACAAAAAATACAAAACCCAATATTATTATTTTGTTGATTAAGATAATTTCTTAAGGTAAGTTGAGTTTGTTTGCTAATTTTTAAAAATCTATATGAAATACCTCTACACCTATATGAAAAGTCTACTCCTGTATGAAAAGTCTTCAACTGTTTCATTATAAAATAATTCACATTTCATAAAATATGTATCTTCTAATTTATTGTGTACATGTGTTTATGAATATAAATGTCACTCATTCATTTTTCATATTTATTATCTAAGTTATACATATAGATGTGAGTGTCTTTGTGGATATGTGCACATGATTGCTGATGCCCACTGAGACCACAGGCATTGGATGACCTCAGATCTGGAGTTCTAGAGGTTCTGGGAATTGAACTCGAGTCTGCTGAAAGAGTATTACATTATCATAGGCACTGGGCTATCTCTCTTTCATACATGTTTCCAAATGTAGGCAAAAGAAAATAATTTTTTGCGTGTACAGTGTAAAATAAAATGAAATTATATTATAGGCATGAGTTAGACACTACGTCATTGGTAGTTTTATCAAACTCGAAATACTCTTTTAACCTAAAATTTAATCAGATTGTATCACCAAATGAAAAGCTGCATATATCCACAGGGACTCCAAGGAACCTGAGTTTCAGAAGGAAGTTTCAATATTTTCTGAGGATCTATTTATCATCAGTTCTTGTCTGTCCTATCCTTGAGAACCTCTTACCTTAAATTGTATTCATTTCATGAGAATAATAAATGGAATCTCTTCACAAGTTGTAAGAGTATGTTGTTATGATGTGAGAGCATATAGTATAAAGAAGAAATATAATTTATGGTACAAATTAGGCTTAGACAATTAAAAATACAATTTCTGCATTATTATTACTGATCATATCATGTGAATATTGCCTCATAGATTACAAAATTCTTCCTCAGATGATTTTCATATCACAAACTATGATGCCAGTATTTTCAAAAATAATATATTTAAAAGTATTATTTTAATATCACATGAAGCTTTGACTTTCTGTGATGCCATGTGTTTCCATAGTAATTATGATTGATGAATTGCTATAGATTCACAAACAATATTTTCCTTTGAGATCTGACAACAGATGTTGACATTTTAACAAAAGGCAAATTAAATAATCCATATTGTACTTAGAATATTAAACTGATTTTTTAAAGAAATCATGATAACTGGTGAATTTTCTGATACCTATATGTTATCTCCTGTTCTTTGGTTTCCTTAGTTGCCTATAGTTCTTTTTGTAGGGCTAAGGCTTCATTAGCTTCTTCCCCTTCCACATTAGCAAGTCTATTGTTGCCATCCTTGTTCAGGTCATGTTTTGTTAGCCATGTTGATGAGACATCATTGTGTAGCTTCTCTGATATTTCTAGGAGACAGTCTCATAGCAAACTTTCTGTTCCTCTGGCTCTTACATCCCTTCTGCCTCCTCTTCCACAATGATTGCTAAGCCTTAGGTGGAGCACTTGTGTTGTAGATAGATCAGTTTTGACTTGGCTCTACAGTTCTGAATTTTGATCAGTTGAGGTTTTCTGTAATGAGCCTTTGTAAAGAGGATGTTGTCCAATCTTCCAAAAGAGGGGGTGACCAAACATCCAACCCAGCATTTATGCTTATGGAACACAGCTAAGTGTAGTTCCCATCCTTACAATCTTTGAAGAAAGCCAAGCAGATGTCTTTCATGGGTGCTTATTTACCTGGAAATCATATTGCTAGCTGCTAAAGTTTGAGCTAACAACTCTTTTGAAAGAACACAATTCTTTAAAAGACATAGATATAATGATACATAAAGTCAGAAATTATCATTTAGGTTTTAGTTTAATGAGGTTGCTTTGTTCTAATGTGTCAACAAAGTCAAGCTACAGAAAGAGAACACCTTGTTATTAAGGAAAGAGGATGGAATTATAAAAAAGCTTTACATCAATATGAATGAGTGCCTAAATATGGAAAGACAGTCACTGATTTATACTGGGGACAATTTTTCCTTACACCTGAGAGGATGAAGTATTATCCCTGAAAAATCTTACTATTTTGCTTGTTGTTATTGCTTCTTGAATTTAGCAAAGGCAGGAAGGACAGCAAGCCCAGGCAATCCTCTGGTGTGAACCTCCATAGGCATGTGCCTTCATGCCTCAATTTTCACATGGGTGCTGGGGATTAGAAGTCAGTCCATATGCTTTCTTACTAAGCACTGTATCTATGGCCCATTTCTAAAGCCGTAAAAGAGAGCTCTTACAAATTAAAAGTTTCTAACGCCTGAGTATGGGATGGAGAATTTCTAAAATTACTTTTATGCCCTTTTCCAAGTGCACTTTAAAATTAAATAGTTGTATAATAATCTAATCAACATAGTATCCCAGTAAAGCTCATTTTTTTTCTCTCAAAAGTCACTAATTTTTGTAATGCTTTAGCATCCATTAAAATCAGTTCAGGACTGACAGTTACTAATGTTTATTAATTGTAAGTATATTTTGTTTACAATATGTGGTGTTTCTTATAGTCTATTAATTGAATGCTTACATTTAAAATTGAAAGAGCACTTATAAGCATCCACTTTCTTTAAACTTGAAGATGTAGCGAATTGGAACTCAATTTCTACTACAAATGAGTGTTTACTGCCCTCTCATCATTATCCAAGATCCAGATAAATGTGCTTCTTTCTTGGCCACAGTTGTTCTGATACCTACTGGCATTAAATTTTGAAATGACACTCCTGAAAGTTGGCTAATGCACTGTTTCTCTGACACACACCAAGCTGAATAAACCATATTGTCTTCTCATTGCTCTGTTATTTATATTTGTGAAAATACTCACATGAGTTATTTCTGACTCATGATTTTCAACATTATGATATTGTGCACAAAATCAATACTAATTCAGTAGAGTTTTCTCATTTACAAGAGTTGGTGACATATGATGTGATCATCTCTCCTGATGTCAGGTTATAGCAGGAAGCAGTGGAAACCCTTCAGCCATGTTTGTGATCCTAAAGAGAAACAAACTCTACAGAATGTACTGTTGCCAATAGTACACTAGTCAGTAGGTTAGGTATAATTCATGGATATATTTCAACTCATAATATTTTCAATTTATCATGCTTTCATTAAGGTGCTTAACTCCATTATAAGTTGAGTAGCATATTGTGGAAGACAGGTAGAGATACAAAGAAAGAGGAGAGAAACAGAGAGAGGGACAGAGAGATACCGCAACACAGAGACACAGAGACAGAGGCAGAGAGGGAAAGGAGATGAAGAAAAAGAAGAAAGGAGGGGGGAAAAGGAGAGGAAGGGAGGGAAGGGGAGGGGAAGGGAGGGAAGAGGCGGGAAGGGAAAAGGAGACCATGGTATATGTGAGGTTTTCAGTAGACAAAGTGGAGGTGTGTGTCATATAAGTATGAGAGTAGGAAGCACTGAAAACTATGCAGAGCAAGTTCCAGAACAGCCGGGAATACACAGGGAAACACTGGTTCTAGAAAAACAAAACAAACAAAAGCAAAGTTAAAAAGCTGGAGATTCAGAAACCTAAGTCCCAGAAAAAGAAGTGGACCTTGAGCTAACTATTAATTCTTAGGGACAAAAGGTGAGTAAAATTTTACTTGACATAGTAAATTCAGAAGTTGGGGGAGAGGAATGCATCTAATCAAAATATTTTGTGTGATATTTTCAAAGAATAAATGAAAACATTATTTAAAAATAATTTCTATGAAGAAATAACATACACAACTATCTGAATATATGAAAGACAATTTTTTTTTATCTATGAAAATTTCCAATGAGACTCATTATCTGAGACAAAGGTAGTGAAGGGAGACATGGAAGAAGTGTAAATCGGTTTATCTGTGATGTTTAAGGTTATTTTATTCTTTCTCAAAGAACTACTGTATTTAGTTTTCTACAATGTGAAGAAGTCAATGGTTTTAGTGGAGGGTATGAAGACCTCTACCTATAGTGCCTAGCTTTATCGAAAGAATATGAGAAGTTAGCAAGTTTGTGGAAAGCTTTAAGGACTGGCAATGTACAGAGACTGAGAAATTACAGTGGGCGATTGGAGAAATCAGAAAAGCAAAGAAAAAATTATATAAGCACATTGTCCCAAGTGTGTATGTGTCCTCAGAAGGAGCTAAGCTGCAAAAAAAAAAAAAAAGTGAAGAAATCATGTCTGGGACAGGAAGTATTTTCTGCAGTATGGATTAGTGTTCCCTGAGAAATGCGAAAATTCTGTAACAAAACATTTTCCCACATAAATAGTAATTGGTTATCTGTACCAGACATTGTTTGGAATTCATTACTATTATTGCTGTCACTGTTGTTTTTGGCATTATAAGTCATATTTTATAAATGTGTCTGACCTCATGTTGTCACACATCTTGGGGATATTGCTGAAGGTAAAACAAAAACAAAAACTGATTTGATACAAGATGATGCACATTTTAAATGCATATATCTTCTTTGATATTTTGAATTCATGGTCTTGCCATTCTGGTGAACACACTGTCTGTGTAGAATAGCTGTGTACAAAGCACAAATGAAGTCTACCACTACTCTGGATAATAAAAGCCCATTTATTTGAAGGGCTTTTGGGCCCCTCCAAAGTTATGAATATCATGTTGGACTATATTGAAGTAAAATCCCCCAATCTTCCTAATAGATATAAATTTCAATGTAGCCAGTGGTATTTGACATAGACTTTTAAATGTTCACATAGATTATATTATGTATTGCACTGTTACAATGTACCTTTTTCATTCATGATTACTATTTCTAAGTCTCTTTTTCTGTGACTAAGTTCTACTTGTGATGGTCCTATTAGACATGTCATCACTAACATAGCATACATTGGCCATTCAATTTTTCAGTACCTGACTCTACTTCCTCTAGTATAGGATTCTAGTGCAATATACTGAGCAAAGCAAGCTGCCTTCCTAAGATGCAGTGACAAGTCACAGACAGGCAAATGATATGCATTTCAAATAGTCATATTCTGTATGTTATACACCTTGATACACCAGGACTATTTTGAATTTTGGCATCAGCAAAAAATAAAATTGTATTCTAGAACTATATAGGTATATATGAGTGTGAAATATGAACAGTGGCTACTTTAGTTATCAAATTTGGAATTAAAAATTACATTTAAATAATTAAAGTAGAAGCACTTTCAGTTCATAAACTTCATTATCTTAAGGGGAAAAAATGATTACTGGGATTTCCAGTCAAGGAGTATGGTTGCAAACAAGCATTTTGTTCCAGTTAGCTAACTTTTGTACATGTGTTATACTCATCATATATTTTAAAGGCAAATGAGCCATCTCTACCTCCTTTCATATTTGTGGGAAACTCTTACTCTGCCAATTTGAGATTACATTCATTTTCGGGAGAATAAATATTCTAATATTGCTCATAGTTTTAAGTTAAAAGAACAAAATTAGTTCAATATGCTAGCACAACCATTAATAGGTTATATGAGTCAGATTATCGTCATTTCTTTTTGACAAACTAGGAAGATATACCTATATATAAAATGGTAAATTCCTGCATTAAATTGCATAATAGTGTGAATGTCATTAGATTTCAACTCAATGAACTAATCAGTTCATGCAAGCCAAAATTCCTTGATAGATGTGCTGTTACTAGAGATTTCAGGCATTTTTCAAATAATTATAGTGAACTGTCAATGAAATTATATTCATTATGAAAGCAAATCCTTCACAAGTGAAGTTGTAAGAACAGATAATAAATGTTTGCATTGTTCACTAGCTGGATCAGGTAGATTAATTTCCCAATGAGATATTATTGTATAGCTCTTATAATCACTGAAATTTTAAAGATTAAGCATACCAAGTATTATAAGGATATGGATCAAGAACATTTAGATGTTGTCAATAAGATACAGTAAGATCATCTTAGTAAATGGTATAGCATCTTACAAAACTAAGCCTACGCATATCTACCCACGTTGCACAAAGAAATACTTGTTCACAGATATTCATAACAGCTATATTCATAATATCTCAAATTGGAAATGAACAAAATGTACATTGGCAGGTACATTGAAAGAAACTCAATGATGAAAAGCGATAAAAGGGTAGTACAATTAGATGAATCTCATATCATATTGTTATGCAAAGAAACCAGACATAAAAGAGTGTGTAGGCATTATCATGAAGACAGAGCTTTAGTCAAACTCTTCAGTGGTAATTTTTTGGTCATATGAAAATCTCCTGAGGTATTATAAATATGTAGCACCTTGTATTTTACAAAACTGCTATAGACTATAATATCTGAATAAGGAAAATTAGGTTTTATATTACTTTAGGGCTAAGCATTCACCCAAATGAGAAAGTAAAGAAAGTACTATTTGGACCAGCAATCTCTTTTTAGAGTAGAGATAGGACACAGAGTTTTATGTGAGTGCTTTTTAAATGAGTGTTTTACAACATTATTATTTAGTGTTTATATTTAAGGAAGAAAGAGTAAAAGGTGACAAAAACACAAGTAAAGAGTATACTATAATAAGAAAGCAAGATCAGTTAGAAGATTATTGTCATTCTCCTGTAATGAAATGATGGTACCTTGAATTCCGGTGACAGTTGAGATACAAGTAGATAATTTCCAATTATAGTTTATACATAGATTTGAGGTATATATTTGATATGATGTAATGCATAAAATGGAAAAAATCAATAACTGTGGAATTAACATTTTTGCCATTTATGGAAATGGAGAATTCCAAGTGTGTGAAATATGGAATCAATAGTAAAAAGTTCATGCCATTCAGAGGTTTGGCAATAATGAAGTGATAGTGCCAAATCAGGTAAGATGAACAGACAGACCACTTACAACTGTGCAGAAAATAGGTAAGTGGGGGTAACGCTGCACCCTAGGCTAGTACCATAGCAACTCACTGCTATCTCTGAGAAACATGAGGCAAGAAGAACAAGTAAATATGCTGGTAGATGATGTTTTATTTTCATATTCTGTTGTTATGATAAAATACTTTAATGAAAGAGAGCTTATGTTAACTCCTACTTCAAAGTGTAGACCATCACAACAGGGAATTTAAGGTAGCAGGAGCTTGAATCAGCTGGTCTTGTCCACTATCGATAAATATTGAAGGAAGAATGTATGGCAGTGCTCAACTTGCTTTCTTCATTTTATTCAGTCCAGGATCCCTTGTCAAGAGAATGGCTTTGCTTAAAGCTGCTTTAAACTCCTTCTAAATTATAAAAAATTGCAGAAATTTTGCCACACTATAGAAATGCTTCTTACTGGTTTAACTAATATGAAAATCTTTGCTAGTTATGTGTTGTTTGTGAGTTTTTATTCTAATACTTGTTCGACAAAGCTGTTTCCCTTAAAAGTACCACATTAAGGACTTATTAAGCAGTTCTGCAATAACCATCAAGGAAAGAGTGAACAAATTACAGGATGAAAGAAAACCTTAAGACAACTTTTACATTACATATCTTGAGTTTTAGACAGATGGAAGCAAAGAATCCATCCGTTTCTTTACCATTAAGACCTTGCATAGGTGTTTGTGACATTTGGAACTGGGATAGGGAAATCAGATTTTTTTCCATCTGTTCAAAGTCTTTTATTATGCTTTTCAGTATAATTATATCTTTATAGCTATCACATGTGATTCTATTTCTGTAGTTTGTGAGGATTGTCTAACAAGGACAGCATCCTTACATTGTGTACTTTCATAAAATAAGCTCTCAAAGGGACTCACTGGCTAGTATCAAGTAACTCATAAATGAAATAAGAGAGCTGAGTTATCACGGTATTAGCAACAATTTTTAGTGATAACCTCACTTAAAACAAAAATTAAGTGTTTGCCTATTTAAATTTTGTGTGTATGGTTGCATATGGATGTACAAACTATTTTGTGAAACAATGTTACATTAGTCATTTGGAAATGAAGAATATTCACTGATTCTACAAAGATTTGTTAAATGCCTATTATATTGTGGGCAACTTTTCCTGACACTTGGGGCATTTCAATGGAAAAATTTCCCAGACTCTTTTTTTGTTCCAGTGTGAGAACATATGCAGTAAACAATACATATAATACAGGTTCCCCATATAATACGATATATGGTGATAAATATAGAGGATGTAGACAGTATGGTACTATTCATCAAAGTAATAAAATGGCATTAATACTATCTCTTTGAACTGAGAATTTAAGCTTTATTGTGTGTCTGTTCACTGGCATTCTCTTGTACAGCCTCGCTATGTCACAGCACATATGTGAAGGATTTTTGTTTGTTTTTATGTTTTTTCATTTTTTATTGGCTATTTTATTTATTTACATTCCAAATGTTTTCCCCCTTCTCTCTTTCCCCTCCACAAACCCCCTATCCCATTCCCCATGCCCCTGCTTCTATGAGGGAGCTCTCTTACCCTCCCACCCACTATGTCCTCACTGCCCCAGCATTCCCCTACACTGGGGCATCGAGCTTTCACATGACCAAGGGCCTCCCCTCCCGTTGATGCCAGATAAGGCCATCCTCTGCTACATATGTGGCTGAAGCCATGAATCATTTCCTGTGTACTATTTGGTTGGTGGTTTTGTCCCTGGGAGCTCTGGGGGGGTCTGGTTGGAGGTTTTAAGGCAAACTTGGATGTTAGTTCTTGTCTTCTGCCTTCTTTCAGACAGTGTTTCTTCTATTGAACACTCTAGAATAATTGATCCATGAAGTTTCAGGCATTTCCCCTCTCTCTGCTTCACACCTCCCTGTAGGAGAATTGGGAATACAAATGTGTTATTATATCCACATTTGTATGGGTTCTTGAGTTCTGAACTAAGGTCTTGCACAAATCATTTTACTAATTGAATGATCTCCCCAGCCTGCTTTTACAGGTTTTATACACATTCATTCTTTAGTGATCAAATAAAATTTGTATTAGAAATCATCAGCATGTACCAGTTTGATATATTGAAGGTCTGGATCTCACTAAGAAAATTTAAATAGAGCAATCTTTCAATTTTCATTAACAAACTTATAATTAATAGAATTAATAACAATTACAGTGACAGAAAAATCAAACAACATAATTTTATAACAAATTCAATTTATGTGATCATAAGGATTTGTCCAATATTCATATGCTTAAAGCTCTTACATTGGAATACAAAGGAGTATGTTTTGTTTTTATTAAAGGAATTCTTTTTAAGTAAATTGTAATCCATGCTGCTATCCCATTCTAACATTGAATACAAAGGGAAATTATCTTGTGTTTATGGATATTAGTCATGAAAAAATTATACTCACATGAAGATTAATCCACATTAAAGTTTCTTTTCTATTAAAGATTACAACAAATTGCTGAAGCTAAGTTTAATGATGCAAAATCACTAAACAAAGTTCCCCAACATGACAACTGAGAAGAGTGAGCTGAGGGCAATTGTCCCCTAAGGCAATGGGCAAAGCGCCCAGTTACAAACTCAGTTCTGAAATTTGAACTCATTCAACCAAGAAAATTTATATGTGATAGTGGTGCCTATTATATTTGACTTCTATTCACAGCCAGTTTTCTAGATTTAAACACCTCTTAGTCTATTAAGATAGAAAATAAAATAAATGTTTAAGAAGATTTTCATAGGTCAAAGAGTAGAAAAAAAGAAAAAGTTATCCCATTCTGAGTTATTAGTAACTTTGGAAAATTAAAATTAATTTTGTTGGTGTTTTTCTGTTAACAGTCAGAAATAAAATGTTTTCCCCTAACAAACTAGAACATCTTATTTCCTCCACAGGAACAGATAAATGAGACTTCTAATTAGTGGAGCCTTTTAACAAACCAGTGATGGAGAAAAATAAACTCATATTTATTTCCTTTTTGAGATACTTTTTTCTCAAAAATCTCAAGGGTTTCTTGGAGATTGATGATTGGCTGTCTAACTCATAAGAAGGAGCTAATGAGAAAAATAATATTAAGATTCCAGGACTCTCAGATCAAAGGCAATATTTGAGACCAGATTAATATTATGTCATACTTCCCAATCAAGAGTGGAAGATAGTTAGTGACTTTGGACAGAATGATTGTATCTGTCAGCCATAAAATTCACATTCATAGGTCTAATACTCTTAATGCATTTTCCTCTGACTTTTTTTTCTATCAGTTCTATGTCTCATGAGGATTTAGCAGTAACATCAACATCAACATTTTATCATCATCTTATACTTGGTGCCTTTCAGTTTCTGTAAAAAAAAAAAATGTAGCTGCTTTTTAATATATTGGTGTATCTATGATTTCATTTATAAAAATTATGAGTAGGAGTCACCATGAATTACAGCAATACTGTTAGTGCTGCTAGGAAAACCTTTCAGTAGCTACCCCAACCCCTGTTTTCCAGTAGGTTTATTTCTTTTTATTGCCCCTTTAATTCCCTCTCTTTAAAGTTCTATTTTCAAATATTCATGGTTCTTATTATGAACTATAAAATATGTGCTTAATGCCATTATCTTTTCTAAACATCATCTAATGTCTTTACAGTGTAATCACATATCTTGCCTATAAAGTAAATTTAACAGTATATATAAATTGTCACAACCCAAGAATCACATGCATTTAAAATTCCTATGTAACAATATGAATTTTAAAGGAATAGATACATTGGCTGTTTTGAAAAATTATTTAACTTTATAAATGATGTCTTTTCATCTTTCTATTGAATAAAATCAAAGCAGAATTTAGATTCCAAATATTCTTAGAACCAGAGCCTTTGGAATATCTGTAGTTTGTACTTTTTTATCATTCTGATAATCCTACTTCTATTGATTGTCTAAAAAATTCCATCTGGCAGTTCTCCTTGTTTGCTTACTGCCTTCTTTCTAATCCATTCTTAAGACAACAAAGAAACATAATTATTTTTCAAACAAAAATCTAATATTTATTAAGCACTCACTAGTTTCAAAACAAGATAGATATTTATACTTAATCCTTCTAAAAATACATTACAAATATTATTATAAAGGGAAATTGGGTGGATCATTTTCCTGTTTGAAGCTAGTCACTGATGTAAAGTGCAAAATCCTCTTGACCAGCTAATCCATATACTAGCTGGTCTTTGTTTTCTTATTTCATCTGCCTGTTCCCTTTCTGTACAAAACCATGCTTTTTTCTACTCCAGGGCCTTGATTCTTGCTAATCCTGCAAACCAATGGGCATTTTTGGTCGCAAAGTTTCTTTTTATATTTGTCATGTTTAAGTTCACATGTCACCTTGCTAAGGAAACAGTCTTCTCCAGAGTGGCCCCACGAAAGCACCTCTCATGTCTTCCAGTACTATTTATAACAATTTACTACATTGGACATTATTTCTTTGCTGTTTTATTGTATATCTGTAGCTCTCCTACTCTCCTTACAAGTTCTAACAGAGTGAGAACCTTATCTCCTTCAAAGCAATATGCTTTGAGGTCATATCCTTTCACATATACTTTATAATCCTTATAGATATACCATGAATAATGTATTGATATGTCAAAGTTCAGAAGAAATATGAACAATTATCTTCTTGAAACATTGATCGTCAAATGTTTTTGTCTTGGAAGGTTATTGAGTTCTCCATGAATACCACTGAGGCCAGTTAGGGCTACATAAGACCCTGACTCAAAAGAAAAACAAACAGAAAGTTAGCTCAATAGTGTCTGAATTTCGGCTTATTAAAGTCACATTTCCTACCAATAGATTCTATTGGAGCAAAATTTTCAATAAGTCTGGTGCTCTGCACTTTGTGGTTGTGTGAACTTCCTTACAGAAATTAAAGTAGAAATAAAACTGTGTAAGGGAACAAAGGTAACTAATTTGATGAGAGGAACTGAAAAAAAAATGCTCTTAAGATAAACAACACACGATCCACTGTCTTGAGAAGTTTAGAAGATTCATGTTTTCCAAGGCTTACTATGTAGAAAAATTCAGTCTTTTGGTATGATGGTGTGTTTTTTGACTTGTGTAAAAAATAAAATTAATATTTGAACTAAAAAATAACAAAAGAGGGGGCAAATGGTATAGGGTAATGGTCTCAATACACAAAAATTATGTGTTATGGTTCAGGGTTTAGAAAAGTGTCTTTACTTCTAATTGTCCTAAATTATGTTTGTGTTGTTGGTTAAGATGGGGTCTCATATAGACCAGGTTGGCCTCAGACTTATTCTATCATCAAGTATGTATTTAAACTCTTATTCTTCTTTTCTAATCATGCCTATGATTCCCGAGTTTTAAATTTAAACCTTTAAAAAAATACCTGTTTGTTCTGCGTTTAAACAACAACAGTTTTTTACTATTCTGGAGGCTAGTGCTCCAAGGTCAACGTTATTGGTGGAGCTGGGTTTTCATAATTGGTGTCTTGGTAAACTTTTATTTCTTTTTTGTAAAATTTGATCGATGTGTAAATGGAAATACCCTTGTGATATAGACTAGACATGGTGGGTTCTTTTTCTCAGTTAGGTAAATTAATAAAAGGCAGGAAAGAAAATCAGAGTAGAACAAAAGCAAAGCTTATTAGCAAGCATTACAGACTCTTCAAGTAGATGAAGAGGGCCTCAGAACTAGTATCCAGTCTTTAAACATATTTGGCCTTACTTTGGGCTTAAGTGTCCCATCCAGTCTCCTCTCCACTTCCTTTCTTCTGATGGTCTACTGGGAGCTCACGTTCTATTTTACTATCAAAGATTGGATCTATGCTTCAGTCTACAAGCAAGGTAATTATTATGATAGGATCCTCTGTCTCTGTACACTTATATGGAAGCAGCTGGGACTGGGTACATTGTTTTGATGTACTAGCACAAAAATAACTTTTGGTTTACTGAGATAGGAGTGGGGTCCGCAACCTAATCACAATTTTGAGATGTAATGAAGGCAGATAGACACAACATATGTGAAGATTAATGGCTTATATTAATAGAAATGGAAATTTATTGGTCAGGACACAAAGTCACAAGGAAACAGAGACTTACAGCTAATAACAAAAGTCATTAAAGGGTTCAAAATAAGGCTCACTAAACTCCCCCTTCCATCATCCTAAAGATCCACTGCCTCAACTGGAAGAATTAACTCTTTAAATAAAATTATTTTCAATTTCAACTTAAGGGTCTTAACTTTATGCTTTTACAAGCATATAATGGAAATTTAATACAGGGAGTTTAAGTTTAATTCATTTTTGGTATGATACATCTTTGCATAAAGCATAAAGAATGATATATTTGAATCAAAATTGTTTACAAATGTTTACCATTTATATGTATAGTAATAAAGCATCCAATTTATGACTTTAAAAGGACATTTGGAGACAGCAAACATTAAAAGATAATAAAGCAAATAAGACAAAAACAAAACAAAATGAACCAAAAAGCATGGACCTGCACAAGAGCAGATATACACAAAGCTGAGTCTCTAACCATGAAAGTGGGTTAGTAGGGAGACAGAGAGACTCTTAGTAGAAATGAGGAAGGGAAAAGAATAAGATTCAAATATATTTTCTGAAAAACTTTAATTGAAAAAGAAAACAGAAAAAGAAAGTAAAACTACTGTCACAAAAGAATAGGGAGAAACCAGATGTGTTAAGGCACATCTGTAATGCTACAACTTGGGATGCAGAGAAAAGAATATCAGAAACTTGGGGCTAGTTTTGCCTACACAGAGAGCTTTAGATGAGCTTGATGCCCTATCTCATAAAAAGTGAACACCAAAAGTTTAGGAATCATATACAAATATTGATCACCTTATAAGCCAGGTAGAGGAGAATTAGAAAGAGATCTGGTTCTTTCCCTGGCTCTGTTTCTCTGTAAAGTTGAATAAATCTTACATCCTTAGGTGTGTGTGTGTGTGTGTGTGTGTGTGTGTGTGTGTGTGTGTGTGCGCGTGCGCGCGCGCGCGCTTGAGGGGGGGAGAGATACAGATAGGCAGAGGCAAAGAAACTGAGAGGAGAGAAAAAAGAGAGAGGAGGAGACTTTTGGTTGCTCTCTTAAAAGTCACATGTTGGGTGGAAATGCCTTAATTTATAATTTTGCATATTATCTGGTATCTCTACTTCTCATAGATACTGGAAAGCATGACGGAGCTGCTATATGGAATGCCAATGTCATTTATGCAAATATACACATAACAAAGCTGTAGTAGAGCAGGGCATTTGTTTTTAGATAAGCCTTTCATTCTATATATATTCTGTGTTTCTGTCACATGTATTAGTAGATTTCAGTGTAAGTGTGTTCAAAAGATACTCACATATCATCTCCTTGAATAAAAAATTAAAGTATCATTGTCCATTCAAAGCATTAACCCTGAGAAGAGTGAAGTATAAGGTATTTATCTTACAGAATATCCAATAAGACATTTTATTTTCTGAGTTTTTATTAAATTTTATTTATGAATGTTAAGTTGGTTCAGGATGTATAAACTCATAACACATTGGTAAGATTTGAATGACACCATATTGTTCAATCCAGTTCCTTTTCATATAACTTATTCTTAGAGATCTTCTTTGTAAATTAATTGAGTCATTTACTTGCTCCCCTGACTAACTCATTTTCAGAGGTCAGCTTAGAGAACTTGGCATGATAATAACATTGACAATTGTTATTTCACTAAACTAACAATGGATATAATATGCTCTTAATTTTTTGTTCAAGCAGGATGTACTTATAATTATTGTGTTGTTACAGTTCATATACTTAATATGTTTATTACAATAGTTATGTTCAATAAATGATCTCCGGAATCTGACTCTCAGGGGGCACACTATAATTGTTTAAGTAGTGAATGAGCAAAAACACAACATTGAAATTAAGTACACTAAACATTTCAACCAAGGACTTTATCATAAAGCATGGGAGAAGTTTGATTTTGGAATCTTCACTAGAACAATTATATATATATCATGGAGTCTTGGTTTCATTAAGATGCATGTAATTTGTAGCTATTGTTCCAGAAAGACATGCTGTGTCCTGTTGAAATTACTCTTGCCAGTACATGGATTAGCTAGCAGTAGGGAAGGATAGCACTTATGTCTCTCTCTCTCTCTCTCTCTCTCTCTCTCTCTCTCTCTCTCTCTGTCTCTCTCTCCTCTGTGTGTGTGTGTGTGTGTGTATTTAAACATCTGAATAAAAGAAGTAATGAGGATTAATGTTTTGTTTTTACTAGCATATTTATAAGTTTAATAAGGGATAACTTATTGTGTAATACATCTTTACATTATGAATCATGTGTTCAATATCATAATTCTTGTATTCATTTTTCATTTGTATGTAGTTGGAGTAAACTCATACAACTTATGAGTCAATTGCAAGCTACTTGAAAATGAAGAAAAAGTGCTTTATTTTTTAAATGGTGAATGTAAAGACATCATCACAATTAATAGTGTTCAAAAAGATAGTTTATAAACATATTAAACTTAATCTGTTATTTATACAAATACTTATATTTTTAAACATTTGCCATGAAAGCAAACCTAAGCCAGTCTAGCCATCCAATAGTTTTCAGTCTCTTAAAGCAAATTTTAGTAGGACCCTACAGTTGAAGACAGGTGGATGATTCATAGCAAACTTTTCCATACAGTCTTACTATTAGATGGTATGCTAAAGTTAAAACAAGTATTATATCATACAGATAAATGGAAAACGATATAACTATTATAATCTCAAAAATAAAAGAAGTAATAAAAAGGATACTTTATTTTGTTCCCTTTAATTCTGAAATATTTTTTTACTAATTTTTTTGTACTAATTATATCAAGTATCACTTCTACGAATCAATGAAATCTCTAGTGTTGATTTTTTGTTTCTATTTATTATGTTGTGTGTATGCATGTGTGTGTATAGAGGCATGCACATTCTATGGCACATTTGTAGTCAGAGGGCAGCTTCTAGTCTTCTCATTCTACTATGTGAGTCCTGGGAATGAAATTCGGGCCATTGAACTTAGCAACAATGGTCATTACCTACTAAGCCATCTTCCCAGCCCTCTAGGGTAGATATTAACAGTAATGTTTGAATTCTATTATATAGACATTTTTTTATTGTTTATTTTATTTATTTACATTCCAAATGTTGTCCCCCTTCCCAGTTTCCCCTCCCAAACCCCCCTATCCCCTCCACCTCCCCCTGCCTCAAAGAGTGTGCTCCTCCAACCACCCACCCACTGGTGCCTTACTGCCCTAGCATATCCCTATGCAGGGGCATCAAGCCTCCAACAGGACTAAGGACCTCCCCTCCCATTAATGCCAGATAAGACAATCCTCTGCTACATATGCAGCTAGAGCCATGGATCCCTCCATATGTACTCTTTGGTTGGTGGTTCAGTCCCTGGGAGCTCTGGGGTATCTGGTTAGTTGATATTGTTGTCCTTCCTTCAGGGTTGCAATCCCCTTCAGCTCCTTCAGTCCTTCCCCTAACTCTTTCTTTGGGGTCCCAGTGCTCATTCTTATGGTTTGCTGTGAGCATCCGCATCTGTATTGGTCAGGCTCTGGCAGAGCCTCTCAGGGGACAGCTATACTAGGCTCCTGTCAGCAAGTGCTTCTTGGCATCAGCAATAGTGTCTGGGTTTGGTGTCTGCAGATGGGATGGATCTCTAGGTGAGGCAGTCTTTGGATGGCCTTTCTTTCAGTCTCTGCTCCACTCTTTGCCTCTGCGTTTCCTTTAGACAGGAACTATTCTGGGTTAAAATTTTTGAGATGAGTGGGTGCCCCTATTCCTCAACCAAGGGCTGTGCCTATACACTGAATATGATCTTTACAGCTTCTATCTCCCATTTGTTGAGTATTTCAGCTAATGTCATCCTGTTGGGTCCTGGGAACCTTTTGCTTCCCTGGCATCTGAGACTTTCTAATGGCTATCGTCAGTTCCCCATCCCCCATTGCAACAGGCCTCTGTTCAATTTCCTGAAGCTCTGTATATCATCCTCATCTCCTCCCACACCTGATCCTGCCTGCCTTTCACTCCAGGAATTTAAAATTCTAAAGACCTTAGGGAATGAATCAAAGTTCATGTTTAGTTATAGTGAACAACTTTAAGGCAAATCACTAAACCTAGAACAAAACAACTTCTTAAACTGATCTATCCTACAATGTTACGTGTATGAAGGTGGTATAAATTGCAATAGATAACGATACATAAACTGCAAATGATATGCCATATATCTGCATTTATAGAGATATTCCCCTGTATCCATATGTATTATATATATGTGTGTGTGTATATATATGTATATATGTATACATACATTTATATTAACAGGTAAATATGATAAATTTTAAATGGATTCATAAATGCCATAAGAATAGACTCACTGTAAATTTTGTCCTTTGAACCACAGTCTCATTTTTTATCTACTAAGTAATCTTAACTTTTATCCACATGAATTCTTACATAATAGTACAAACCCCAAAGGTATATGGAGTACTCTTCCAACTTTTAACTTCACTGACTGAACTTATCTTTCTTATGTAAGAAATTTGTTACATGGTAAAAGAAAACCATGTTTGGACACCATGGGGTTCATAAAAGGATACGAAAAGAAAAGAAGGGAAAGGGAACTTTAAAGATATAAAGCTGGCCCCTGTGGAGGAAGTTCTGGTGCTTTCCCAAAAGCTACATATAGGAGGCTACTTAGAAGTCATTTTAGGAAACCTTTTCTTTACAGGTGGAGAGTTACCTCATGAGCCAATAATAATAGTATGTTCTCTTCTTTCCAACTTATTGTCTGTGAATAAGGGAAGTAATTTGCTTTTAAACAGTGATTCTAGTCCTTTTCCCTTGAGGAAACCATTTCCTCTCCTATTTCTAGGTCAGCTGGCTTCCTACAATCAGGTATGGGTGAAGACTCTCTGCTAGGCCTCTTGTGTTGGTAATAGATTTTTAATAAATCTCCCCAAGACTGAATGTACCTCAGTGAATTGTAATGTCTCAAACTTCCAGTTTGCTATAACAACCACATTTTTTTATGTTGTACCGAGCTTTTAATGAACAAAGGCTCATGTATTCAAATGCCAATTAGAAAGCTCCTGAAAATCTGGCAGGTAACTCAACCATAACCTTCAAAGTTAAAATACTGGTTACTTAGTTCCAGAACTAGCTCGCATTCCATTATCCCTTATCCCAGTTAAGAGTACCAACATACATGCTACACTTAAGTGCTAAGAACCAATTTTCATTTCTCTCTCTCCCTTCTACCCCATAACCCGTTTGCCATCATTTCCACTTCACCGATTCTTCTGCTATTTTTACAGCCCACGCCTCTACTAACTTTCATCCAGTGTACTATGTTGTGTTGCCACTTACTGGGCCTCTTTTATTGTAATATTGCTTCTTGAACTAATACAGAAATTTACTGATTAAAAAAAAAAAAGAAAGCAAAAATACAAAGATCATATAACTGCTTCCATTAAAACTATCTTATACTTTCTCTATAACCATGAAAGAATTCTTCCAGATATTACCTAAAGATAGTTGCAAGAAAACACAGACTACCAAGTTCCTGCTAATTCTAGCAGCATAATCTTTTCTATCATTTTAAATAAAGGTAAATGAGTAATAGTCTACTCTCATGATCTTTTGCTGCCATTGCTCACTCGGACTAGAAAACTTTACCTCCTGATATTAAGGCTTAATTTATTCAAATGTAAGTTCTAAGCTCAAATATCAAAATACAATGAAGATACTCCTACAATTATATTATGGAGAGCTCAGCGACATATCCCAGGTATCCACTGTTTAAACCTTAACTTGATTTCTAGTCTCCAAAGCATCTTTCATGAACTATCCATTTCTCATTTAGTTACTTTGGCTGTTACTGTACCTCTACTCTGATTATCATGCTGGTTATGCAAAGGCAAGGGTTTTGTCTTTTCTGCTGTATTCATTTACCTCAAACATGAAAAGAACCATTGTTATTTGAATAGAGAAATAAGGACAAAGTTCTTCTTTCAAGAAATTGAGACTGGAAATGGTCCCTTGAATGTGGTTGAAGTCCTAGCTATTACAATGACTTGACAGAAATGTTCTGAGAGTTCTGGAAAGTAAACCGTCTTACTGAAATCTAACTTTGAATAATTAATTACCTAAAAGGCCACTAAACTACTACTTGAATTAATCTTAGCATTTCCAATTCCTTCAGCACCTTTACACTTTTTCTTGGTAAATACATCCTAGAAGGAAAAGAATAACATCATATTTAATAGCCAGGATGACTCTTACACTTTTGCTTGGTAAATCCATCCTAGAAGGAAACGAATAGCATCGTATTTAATAGCCAGGATACTCACACTTTGTTTGACCCCAAACTCCAAAGAGAAATGAAATTGAGTTATTCAGTATCAAAGACCTAGGGCAGCTGTTCTTTAAGATATGGCTCCTGAAACAGAAGGATCAGCACAAAGCTGAAAGATTTTTAGAGACAGATTCTGACTTACATGAATAGAGGCTTTAAATCATTTGGAACAAGCCCTCTGCAACAATAAAAGAACTAATACACCAGGATAGGAGGGCCCAACCTTGGATGTGCCTTAGAATAACTATGCACCAAGCTTTGAAAATTTCTCATACCTGGGTACCTTTTCTACCTGCTTTAGTTTAGATGATCTGCCATTAGCCAGAACTCTATTTTTGTTTAAATCTGGTGAATTTCTGAGGTTTAGGATCAGAGTCCAAGGGTGGTCACAGGCAATTGAAGCATATTCAGGTCTTAGAAAGAGATATAATTTGGAATTCAAACATTGTTTGCCTCTCAGTTCTGCAGAGGGGTGAAGGAAAATGACTTGGCCTAAAACACAGCATCTGTTTTTAAACGTTAGTGTTGAATAGCATCATCCAAATCATCAATTCATAGAAAAGCATGTTAAAGCAGTGTAATGTTCAAAACCAAGTTCTGCAGTAAGCATCTGCTATAATAGATTGACTTATTCCAGCAGAGAATTTTTATTTCAGGGAAGCTTATCATGATATCAAATATGTTTTGAGTTAATGAAAACGCAGGAAGCACCAAGTTAATAGGGCAATTTTAAGCAATAAAACCTAATTTAACTGCACTAAGAATGACAATATAATGTTCCATACAAAAGGAAGTTTCACAGCCTTATGAGCAAATAGAAAATTACTAGGATGCTGCATGATATTCTCCTTGAAGATCTTGCCTAGGAGAGGCAGCCTTCCTTAGAATATGGTTATTTATTTCTTAATTAAATACAGAATGATTAAAAAGTGATTTCACTTCAGATAGCTATGGAACAGCTTCTTTGATGAAAGTTATTATAAGTTTCCAGACTCTCATTTCCATGTGAGTATTCATTCCTTATATTTTTCTTCAGAGATATTTAAATATGGGTTTTTGATGTTCTTCTGTATTTGGGTTTTAGTTGTTATAAGTAAGGTAAGGTTTCAGTGTCAGGAGGAAGGATGCTTATTTTATAATAAAAAGTTCGCTTTGTGTAATCTTGAAGCTATTCTTCTCTGATAGTGAAAAATAAACAGTACATTTTAGCACCTTAATTTCAAATTATGAAGGTCAATATTAATGAAATCAGTCTATTTCTGTGAGTTTATGGATAGTTTATAAAAGATAAAAATAGTTCTTTCATTATAATTGTCCTGAATTGAACCACCTTAAGGGTTTCTTTAGTATCATATTTAATCAATAGCTCTCTAATATCATCCTCTATGAAGCATATTTCTGAACTGATGTTGGCTATACCCAAGATATTAGTGACATTATCAAACTTTTAAAGATATCTTGCCCTGGTGATCATTATTGTGGTTTGCAGGTATTACATCTGGGTAAAATTATTGATTGCTTCTCCCTTAGCTTGCATATCACCTTCTAGTACGATAAAAGCTAGTCCTCTGGGAAGGAGTTTTCCAGGTCAGTTTCAGCTTGATTTCAACAAGGCTTGTGTCTGAAGTCTTTGGCATCTTCAGCAATAGGGACTTACCTTCAAATTGTGGAAGACAACTAAATAGCATTTTCTTTATCTATAAAATTTATTTTTACCATGTATAATAAGAACATTTCTAAGGTTTACTAACTCATTAGAAGGCTTAGATCATAAATGTCAAAACTAAGCAGCCCATTTACTACAAAGGAGATATTAGAAATATAGTATGTTCAAGAATCACCAATTTATTAGTAATTAACCTTTAAAAGCTTGAAATTAGACTAAAACAATACAGTTTAATTTAAATTTAAAATAAATAAAATTGAATAATATTCCACATGCACTTCTTCAGTAAGACTTGACATATTTCAAAAGCCACATACCATACCATTTTCTACACAGGACTGTGACAACACAGAATATGTCTATCATCACAGAATGCTCTCTTTGGCAGTCAGCGCTGTGTAGACTACTGTATAAGGAAATTAACTATCAAATTATTTTCCTCATTCCCTTTTCATACTCTAATCCCTTTCATGTACCTCTTTGCTCCTGCTTTAAATCATGACTTCTTTTCTTTAACTGTTTCATTGCCTAAATACATAAATGCAATCTGCTCAGTCCATTTAGCATTTCCTGTATATGTATGATTTCATGCCTGACCCCATGGAATTATATAAACAATTGGGGGTTAATTCCTGGGGAAAACTATTTCTCTCATTCAATATTTCTTAGTTTTAAATAAATTAATTTATCTTTTAAATAAGTGCCTGATATACATTTCATAGGTAATAAATGTTGTTTATCTTAGTTCCATAAACATTTCATCAAAATGATTGCAAAGACCATGTCATGTATTCTATACAATGTAATAAAATTTTCCTAGAATCACCAAAGCAATCTGTAATAAGGAAAGTATCATAAATATTTGTCTTGAACTTGAATGGTGGCTTGTGACCTCTGTTCCACTCTAGTACAGAACTCCTGTCTTTCATAGCTCTATCCTTTTGCCTCATCCTAAGACCAGCCAAACTAAATATAAACAATCTTTTCAAGCAACATAGATGTTACTTTATGAGAGTCTGTTTGCAGTATGGTTTGCTATCTGGACCAAGTGAGGTCAGTTGGTGTCAGAAACTTCCCTTTTAAATCTGTTAAAATTTCTGTAAAGAATCCCTCACTCCTCTTTTCCTGTGCAATTCAAGAACTATAGACCAAAGACCCTTGTTAGAGACACAGAGACAGATTCAGAAAGACAACAATAAGGACACAGTCAGATCAGATACACAGCAGACAAGCTACAAATAGGCTAGTACTCACAAGCTACAGACATACAAAAGACATAAAAGGGGGAATTCAAACTTAGACTCAAACTAATCCAAGAGCAAGAGTTAAGCTTCATTCCTTAATATGACTCAAATATATTTTGGTGCATCTAAAGTATCTTTAATGAATTTAACCTATGTATTTTGGCTTACGGATGTTTGATTTTTCAAACATAGTCTGTCTCTGTCTCTGTCTATCTTTATCTCTCAAATATACACATAAGTATTCAAATGTACATATTCATCCTTACACAAAAATGATAATAATCCCTCTTGCCAAATCAGTAATCTAATATTATTCCCAAATACTTGAATTTTGTAAAATTCGTAAGGTATTCAGACCATTCCCTTAGAATTACTTCAATAAATATTGTTATTTATATAAAGAGAAATAAAAACAAACTACTTCATCAGTCAATGTTATTTTAAAACTGAAAGAATAATACACAGCTTCATCCTATGATTCAAGCAAAGCAAAGGTTTTCTAATCTTTTCCTGAATCTTTAACTCCAAATCTCTTTTTAAACTAGACTCTATGCATGTAAAAGAGATTACTGGAAAAGAAGTTGGGATAGGAACTATTGACATGACTTTGGTCTGAAAACCATTCCTTATTACTTTGCATGTTTGCTTGAGACAGGTGTTTGGAAGATATTTTGGGGGGCAGAACTAGCAGGAGAGTAAAGTTATGCCTGGACACCTGTTAAACCCTTCTGTGCCATTTGTTTACAAGAACATACACATGACCTTAAAATAGTTGCTGCTCTGAGAGGTTACTTTACTAGAGAACTGAGAATTCGCCTCCTACAATCTATAAGACTTATAAAGTGTTTTATGTCAGAAGGGTACAGTTGTCTTCAAGCATAAGATTCATTGTATTTTATGAGCTAAGTCTGAAGTCCCTGACATTTAGAAATGACAACGTGTCAGTGTGAGGTTCCTTCACATAATCTTCCTAAGTTTTATCAGCTTTCTGAAATGTTACAAAGGGCCTCTATTCAGTTTATAAAATGTTTTAACTATTGAGAATTTTATGTTGTCCAGAAGGAATAGAGTCTTTAGCTAAGATTAGTCAAAGATAGTTCAGTAATGCTTTTGTGCAGTAATGATGTTCTTTAAAGGTTTGGAGTACAAATGAGAGAATTCTCTAGTTGCTTTGTTTTATTTTATACTCAAGTTCATAACCTTTTAACATTTTATTGTATGATATATTTTTGAATTACCCCTGGGAATAAAGGAAAATAGTAGGAAATCATTCACTGGTAGTAGAAATTTAATTGAAATATTGAAAAATTAACTTAATGGCTTTAATGTATCTTATATTAAACTTTATGTAATCATAAATAATAACTTAGAACCTAAAAATAAATACCAAAATAGCATGATTGTTAATGATTTTATATAATGTATATTTATGTTCAGTGTGGTTAAGAATATTGACCCCCTTTTGGTCCCATTTATTTGAACAACTTGCTCAATGCATTCATAATCTTTTATAAAATATAGGCATGGAACAGGCTACTAGCTATTCTTTAGTATATTAATCATATGAAAACACTATTTTGGTAAGAAAAATTTGGTCTGACCTTCCCAACTAAATTATCAAGCTATTTGGGACATATAAAAAAGATGTGCTGCTGTGTTCATAGTGTACTGTTATACCTGCCATATTTGGAGTGGCATCAGGGAGTGGGGGGGGGGGATGGACCCTCTAAAATGTAGCAGAGACCCGGGAGGTGAGAGACTCTCAGGACTCAATGGGGGTGGCCTTAGCCAAAATGCCTAACATTGGTGAGAGGGAACACAAAGAGCTCACCTCCAGTAGATAGACAAGGCCTCAAACGAAGGGACAAGGTTGCTAACCCGCAGTCAAAATTCCTGACCCATAATTGTTCCTGTCTGAAAGAACTGCAAGGACAAAAATGGAGAAGAGACTGAGGGAAAGGAGGTCCAGTGACCGGCCCAACTTGGGATCTATCACAAGGGGAGGCACCAAGGCCTGACACTATTACTGATGATATGATGTGCTTACAAACAGGAACCTGGTATGGCTGCCCTCTGAGAGGCCCTACCAGCAGCTGACTGAGACAGATGTAGATACTTACATCCAACCATTGAAATGAGGTCAGGGGCCCCTTTTCTCAAATTAGGGGAAGGATTGAAGAAGCTGAAGGGGAGAGTGACCCTATAGGAAAACCAGCAGTCTCAACTTACCCAGACCCCAAGAGCTCCCATAGACTGAGCCACCAACCAGGAGCATACATGGGCCAGTTTGAGGCCCCTGGCACAAATAGAGCAGTGGTCTGCCTGGTCAGGCCATAGTGAGAGAAGATGCACCCAATCCTCAAGAGACAATGGGAAGGCAGAGGTCTGGTGCAGGGAGGCACCATCTCGGGGGTAAGAGAAAGGAAGAATGGGATGAGGAACTGTTGGGAGGCAACAGCTGGAATGTAAATAAATAAAATAATAAAAATTGAAAAAAAAAGAGAATAATTAGGCAGCACATATTGGTTTTAAAGGATTAAACACACACACACACACACACACACACACACACACCACACACACGTTGAATGAGTAGGAAAGGAAAATTGGATCTGGGAAGAATTTTCAAAAATTGTTTTTAAAACCAAAGAAGGTTATACATGAAATATTTATGTCTATATTAAAAGGGAAATATTGGCCTGGAGAAATGGCTCAGAGGTTAAGAGCGCTGACTGCTCTACCAGAGGTCCTGAGTTCAATTCCCAGCAACCACATGGTGGCTCACAACCATGTGAAATGGGATCCGATGATCTCTTCTGGTGTGTATGTACATATATATACAATCTTTTTTAAAAAGGAAAACACTTTTAACATCTTACCTACAAATTAGGATATTAATGAGTAATTGGATAACATACCTGATAAAATTTAATTTATAATATAAAGACTTCTTTATATTCATATTAAAATAAGAGAAATGATAAATAATAGGAAAAATAAATTGACAGAAATCATGGAAACATATTCAATATTACAAGCAATTTCTAATCAAACAACTTATATAAAATAAACCACAAATATTTTTTTAATAGTTTTCTCAAAATTATTAGGTTAAAAAGGTACCCTCAAACACTACTAATCAGAATGAACTAGTATAAGATGTTGGGTAAGAACTTGTTCTAACAATTCTAATTTTTTCAATATTGTCTTTAAAAAAATAAGAGTACTACCCAAAGTTATTAACAAGATAATTTTCATGCTAATTCTTATGATATTATTTTTTGAGTTATATAAATCACAGAAAATTGGAAAACTATCTGTAATTATTAAGTTCAAAAGTGAAAATCCTTAAACTAAGCAGTATGGTATCTTACTTTAAGCATAGAAAGTAAACTAACCTTACTTTTATATTGCATTTCTTAAAATCATAAGGTAAAATATAATATTCATATGTCAAAAACTTTAATGAAACACATTTAATGGAACTAGTCCTTTCAACTCTATAAAAGTAAGTCTATAAGGTGCTGTGTGTTACTAATTTTCATTAGTGACTGGAAAGTTTTTTTATTTTAAAATTGTCTGGTACATAAGATCAAATGTATTAACTGAATTTCTCCAATCACATGTTGTGTTGATTTGCTTCATTTTTTAGCCATTACTTATTATTGGGTTGTAAGAAGAGTACCGAAAGCCTTCCACTAAGGTGGCTGGTTTGTATATGTCTATTCACATTGTGTTAAAATTTATATTCATTTCATACATGTTAATGCATAATTACACTGTCTGAACATGATTTACACATACACACACACAAATGAATGATACATCATTCAGATAAAGTGAAACATCATTTATCTCTAATACTTATTATTAGAGGCCTGTTTAATTCATTACTTAAAATGTTAAGCTATATGTTGTTTGTGTTTGCTGTCTATAAATATGTTACATACAATACCATACCATATGGTTTTCATTAATATAATTCTCTTTGCAAAGCATGCAGCTAGATTTAGCTTTTATTTTGTTTCTGTATGTCAATTTGTTCTTTTAATCAAAAGTTTAACTAATCTTTAATTTTTAATAACTGTTATATTAATAATTTCTATCATATTTGCCCTGCCAGTTTACATGCCTTTTCCTGCATTATTGTTTCCAATTTCTTATCTTTTTTCACACTTTGACATCTATACTTTTCATGATAATTTTTAAATATATATATATATATATATATATACACACACACACATATATACACACTTTATGAAAGTTGTTTGTACAACTTTCTATGTTTCTGCATTTTGGGAAAATGTATAACTACAATGCAGGTATTATACTTTTCAAAATCTGGTCTATGCAAACAATTAGTTGAGCAAGTGTTTGTGAATTGTTGTCCCACAGTATTCACAGAAGACTGTTTCTAGGAACTTTCTGCAGATACTAATTTCCATGATTCTCAAATACTTCATATAGTCAACTATGATGATGTTTGCATATAACACAGACAATATTCCTATATACTTCCATGCATTGTGTATAACATCTAAAACATTGTAAATGCTGTGTAAATAGTTGCTATACTCTGTTGGTTTTGGAATTATGGCAAGAACAACTAACCTGGATGCGTTCAGGAGTAGATGCAATTCTTTTCCAGAGTACCGTTAACCTTAGATTGACTGTGACTCCTTGAATGTTAAGCCTTCTGTAATGGAAGGACAATGATTACAAATTACAATGATAATGATGAAAAAATATTTTAATTTTTGATATGTATGCACATGATTCTAATATAGTAAAAATCATCTGGTAGGAATTTTTTGATTTAAAGTTAATTAAAAATAGTACAATATTTTAACTGTTTATACTATAATAATAATTTCATAAAGATACAAAGGCAGTGAAATGAGGTCAAACCAAAATATTAATGGCAATTGCCTTGCAAGAATGAGTTTATGGATTTTTTTTCTTCATATTCTAAATTCTCTATCATGAATATGCATCACTTTACTCATCAAGGATTTGAAAATGACTAAAAGGAACTCTCCTAAATATTTTTCTTTTTATCTTTCAATGAAATGGTTGGTTTCTTTTTTTTTTAAAAGAAACCTCTAATAGAGAATTTTGAGCACATCAAGAAAATTGCTCAGAACAGCTAAGAGTCTTATGGTGAGAGTGACAAGGTTATTGTCCAACTTTGACGTGTTCTTCGTTAACGTTTCATTCATGCCTAGCTTGTCTAAATGGATTGAGATGAATTCATTATAGATGAGTAAATAAAAAAATTATTTCCTCTCTAAATTAGTGTAATGACACACTTCCATGATGAATTTTCTAAATCACTTCAGTTTATACCGTCCTCTCCATGAGTTCAATTATTTCTGTCATAAAAAGGTTTCTTTACATAGACAACCTTTACTCGTTTGTCACGGACTAATTTGACTATAAAGGTGTTAACATCGCATTTTAATCTGATGATAAATTACCTTTTAAACTATTTGAAATTTTTGAAATTGAGAAATATAATACCCATAGATGTAACCTTACCAATTATGAAAAGAATAAAACAGTAAAAAACAAAAACATAAATATAATTTTAACCTTGAAACCTGACAGGCATTTAAATAAAAGATGAACTATTTTGTGTATTTAAATATTCTCATCTCTCAGTGCTCTGTGTGGCACTGTTTTGATTAGTCTTTTTTAATACATATAATCTACTTTCCTCTAAATGTTTTAAAAACACATTTCCCTTTGTTAGCTCCTCTGTAATGTTTTACTCAAAATTTGCATTATCTGAGGAAGTTTCAATAATAAGAGAATCTTCCATTAACATTTTCTTCTTATTCATTTACAAATTTGACACCTTTCTCTAAGTTGTTGATCCACATTGTGGAAAAATTCAAAATATTTTTTATCTTTTACCTTTTCAAACTATTTTTTGTCTTTTAGTCTAAATCTCTCTAGAAAATGTCTGTAGACTTTATCACTAGTGTACCCAGCCATCTTATTTTAGCATACCATCAACTGACCAAATACCAAGATTTTTACATAGTACAATAAATAACTTACAAAACCAAAGAAAGACTCTTGAGGCTGAATTGTGCTATTTATTTGGGAGATGCAATGTAAGAATTGAATTTTCTAGTATTTTATAAATTCATATGCCTTGGGTTATCAATGATACATTTTCCTATACTGAGTTCTTTTGGGTTATTTGGTATGTCATTTTTAAAATTGCATTTATCTGGTGGTGACTCATGCCTTTAATCCTGGTACTCAGGAGTCAGAGGCAGGCAGCTCTCCATGAGTTCAAGGGCAACCTGCTCTACATAGTGAGTTACATTTCAGCCTAGACTACACTGTGAGACCCGTGTCTCACAAAACTCAAACAACCAAAACCAATGGAATTTAATACGTCCCAATCTCCTCTCACAAACACACATTTGTTTATACAATTTCTGTTGTTACCAATGCTGAATTGGTAAGTGTCTTAGGAAACAATCTAATAGTTTCATCAGGAAAGTCTTGTTATCTATTACCCATGAGTTATTGTAATTTACAACTTTGTCTTGTTACCAAGATAATGTTATTTTTCTTTAGTTAATCAAGCTATAAACTTTCTGTTCTTTCCCAGAGAAATAGAAATTTATTTTTTTACCTTGACAAAATTAAAGGCATGGCCAGACAATTCAATTCCTCTTTGCTACCTCAAGTTTAGTTTGAGCAGCATGTTCTTTCTACTTGCTGTGTGATTTGGCTGCTTTTCTGGGGTTTGGGGGATGATCATTTTTAACAGCTTGTTGGCCTTTTGTATTCTGATACATTCCCATTACTTATGTCTTAGTCATCCCTATATAATTTTGCTGGTGAATTATCAGTCTTTACCACTTCCCTGGAAAGGTTTCCCAGCTGAGCTACATTTTACCTGTAGCTTATTTCCCGTTGTTGACAAAACACTAAATTGGAAGAAATATAAAGTAGTTTGCTATTTCTTAGAAATTCGTTATATAAGTTTTACCTACATGTGTTGATGTATGGTACATTTCTGCAGTGAGGTATTTCTGGGAAACATCCTTTAAATTGAGTTTACAACAGCAATGAAAAGAGCACTAATATAAATCTAAATGTCTCAGAACTTTTCAAGGCAAAGTTCTCACAAAATCCACAAAAAAATCAGATGCTTTTGCCTGCAAAGTCGGAACTAGAAGGACCAAAATGAGGCCTGAATGGTTTTGTTTGACCAAAAGTTCAAAGATATGGTAGGATTCAGGGTAGGGTGGTTCAAGTGATGGTACCATGAACTCAGGTGTTTTCTCTTCTTGTTTTGTAATTTGAACCTCAGCATCAGTTAGTAGTGTTGGTAGTAAGATAGTTGTATCTGCCTTAGGAATATATTTATCCAGAATATAAGAAACGATCCTTTTCTATGAACACTTTTTAGAAGCAAGATGTTCCCTCAGTCTCTCGAAGACTTTTAAACTTCAAGTTGAAATGACGTCATACTTGGAGGGGTCCAGAATTAAGCATAGGCAAGATTACTCTTACCAAAAGAAGGTCTCCTTATCATTGGAGTGAATTTCAGTTTCTCTTTGGGCATATGGCTACATGTACTTAGGAAAACTTCTGATAAAATGCTCTAGTTTTAATAGTATAATGCAGTAGAGACAGTGATAACGGCAGGACAACACCCTCTGTTACCTGGCTTCTTCATCATAATTGGTCCCTGAAGAAATACACAGGGAAAGGAGAGCCCTTGTAGGTAAGCTTCCATGAGCAACATGTGTTTCTAAATATAGCTGGAGGACAAAGGAAGAAAATGACAACGTTCGTATTTTACCCTTAAGTTAAACAAATTGATAGAAATCCTTAACAAGTACTACTTCAGAAATTTGATTCAAGTTCTCAATACTTAAGCAGATAAAGCCGTAGTTATCTCTTCAGGGCAGTGCCATATTTTGATAAACACTGAATTTATCACTAAAATCTGTACCACAGGTTTCACAACTCAGCATCTTAATTTGTCCTCATTTTAGTCTTACTAAATCATTAAACATAACTGTTATATAAATTGAACTTTAAGTTGATTAGGAAACATTAGCATTCTTAAGGATGAGTCACAACAATACATTTTAAATGTATATTACAGATATATATTTAGTGACAAGATAATATTTTAACTGCTACCAGTTTAATAGGAAGCAGTCTTTTCTTCTTTTATTCAATATAAAAGCATAAATTGGTTTATGATTATAACTATTCATGAAGCCAGATGAGTATAGATGCCACCTAGAAAGAAATTTTCCCTATTTCAATAAAAATAAAGTAACCAAAAAATATAATCTTATGGCAGAAATTTATTTTTAGTTAAGAATTGTGAAGCCTTGGACAGATAAATGCTAGTTTCATTCCATTTGACTCTCAACTTCTCCTGGCAGATAATCTGCTCCAGTGTATTATATATACAATCTTCCTTAACATTTGAAAAGCAAAAGTACCATCTGTTTTTAAAAGACACTAACATTGTCAGCATGTAATTATTGTTAATATTCAGCATTAGTTCTCTTAGTAAATACTACTTATATTCACTGGGGCTAAATTGAGGGAAAAATTATTGATATTTCAATTATCATATCACTTATCTTTCTGAGGTAGGGTTACCTTGCTCAATATGACTTTTTGTGGATTCATCCATTTATCTGTACATGTCATAATTTAACTTTTCCTTATGGGTGAATAAAATTTCATTGTGAATATTGTCTCCATTGTCATTATCCATTCTTCAGTTGATGAACATCCAATCTGATTCAATTCCCTAGCTGTAGTAAACAGAGCAACAGTGAACATAGCTGAGCAAATATCTCTGAAGATACAGAAACCTTTATGTATATGCCTTTGATAGGGTGTGTTGAATGGTTGTTGCATTTTTAGCTGAGGAATCTCTACACTGAATTTTATAGTGACTGCACCAAAATTCATTCCCATCACCAACAGTAAATAAAGGATCCTCTTTCCTGAAAACCTTACCAACATTTGTTGTCATTTGACTTCTGGATGGTGACTATTCTGGCTAGAAAGAGAGGAAATCTCAATGTAGTTTTAACTTGCACCTCCTGAGAGCTAGTAGTGTTGAATACTTTTTAAAAGTATTTATTAGCAATTTTTCTTTCTTTTCTTTTCTTTTTTTTTTTTTTTTTGAGAATTCTATATTCAGTTCGTCTTATTCTTTGTTGTTGTTTTTGTTAAAAATAGATTTATTTTATATGAATTTATGTATATATGTGCCTATGGAGGTCAGAAAAGGACAGGGGATCCCTTCAAACTGCAGGTGCATGTGGTGGTGAGTCACCATGTGGGAACTGGGAACTGGACTCAGATCTTATCGAACAGTCACTGTTCTTAATCACTGAGCTGTCTTCTCCGGTCTGATGGCTCATCTTTGTTGGTTTTATCATTTTGGGTTTTAATTCTTTGCATATTGTAGATACTAATCTGTTGGAAACAAAACTGGAAATTGTTTTTTCCATTCTGTGGTATGCCACTCACTCAATTGAAAGTTTCCTTTGCTACACAGAATATTTTTGGTTTTATGAGATTGCATGCATCTTATTTCCTGTTACTGGAGTCCTGTTGAGGTAGTCATTACCTGTGCCTATATATTAAGTATACTCCCTACTTTTACTTCTAGACATTTTAAAGTATCCAGTATTATATTGATTCATAGTTCATTTAGCATAGAGTTTTTATGCAGGTTGAGAGACAAAGATCTAGTTTCACTCTACTTTATTTTGATATCCAATTTTCCCCATACCATTTGCTAAAGATGCTGTCATTTTTCCAGTGTGTGTGTGCGTGCACGCATTTATGTGTGTCACATTCAAACATCAGGTAACTGTAGATGTATGGCCATACAGACATGCATATCATTCTAGTCTATTCTATTGGTCTATATGTCTGTTTCAAGGTCAGTGTTCTGCTCTTTATATTGCTATGGTTCTGTAGTAGAACTTGATATCAAGTGTGACAATATCTCCTGCAGTAGACATTTTGTTCAGGACTGAACTGGAGTATCTATAGAACTAAGGGAACTAGAAAATGGCCACTGGGGTTAGAAATTACTTTAAGAGAGAGAGGAAGGCTTAATACAGCTTATTCAGAACCAGAAAGTGGGACTTTGGGTAGTGAAAAGTTTTAAGCAAAGATGAGTGTGGGGTTAGGCTAATGAAGAGGGAGGAAGAGTTAACCGAACCTAACGTTATATGAAAAAGCCTTATGGAAACTTGCTTAGTTTTAAACCAATTTTAAAAGCATAGTTTTTAAAAGGGAGTTAGCCGTGAGATATCCTGTATCTCTAGAGTGCTGTTTCTGAGACCCAAGGGGTGCTTTTGAAAACCCAGTGACAAATATGAGACACCTCTTTATGAGCTGTCTGTTGGTCAGAGCAACTCCAGTGTCCCACAAAACAATATAGGTTCTCACCACTCCTCTTGATTTTCCATCAAAACTTGTTGATAAGACCCTATTGCTGAAGATACAGCACACTTTGGTTACAAGAAATCAATATGGAGGTGATATGGAAAATTCCTCCCTGATGGATAACTTTCATAAGGCAGGGAGGTGTTATACATGCTGTTAGGAGAAAGGGAATCAATTGCTTACCCAACTCTGAACACTACAATCTGTAACACCAACCTGTCAGGCAAGATGTGCCTACTGGTACAAAAGTGACTTGACTGCTGTGAGGATAATGCACCATAGATCTGAACCATGTTCACAAGAGATCCATTCCTGTTATTGTAAACCCAATCAAAAACTCATGGCTGGGAAGATCTCTGAGCATAAGATTCATCTTAGCTAAATTGTCATGGCATTAATCCTACTTTCTAAATGTTTATGTTTGTACTCAGAAAGAAATGGACTAGCAGCTTTAATCTGAGGATTGGTTTACAATGAATAGTGATGAGAGATGTTCAATTTGCTAAGAATAACTGTTTAATGTTAAGCCTTTAATAAGACAGTTATATCACCCACTGGAAGGCTCAGTGAATATCATGGAAGAGGAGGCAGCAGGAGTGTAAGAACCAGAAGATGTGGAAAGAGGCTATGAAATGCTGTCTTCTGAGCATGAAGCAGCCAATGCACTCATTACCTCATAGCAATAACGGCAGGCTGCAATAGACCTACAAAAAACAGGCCTATCATGAAACATAGAGGAAGGCTTCCTACCCTTCACTGGTGAACTATTGGCTAACTATTGGTTCTGAGAGAGGGGAAATAAATCTTTGTGTCCAGTTGGGTTCCCAATAGAGGCCCACCAGGTTCCACTAGATAGTTCTAACTCATAGTCACACAGAGGTTGGATCTGGCAGGTCTCACAAAACATGCACACAACAACAACAACAACAAAATCTATGAATTCAAGGATGAAACTTGTAGGGAAGAGGGAAGTGTAACAGAGGTAGGAGGGCAATTTAGAGAAGTATGATAATCAGATGCATGATGTACATACCTGAAAGTTGTAAAAATAAATCTCTGTAAAATTCTAAAAACAAAGTTTCAATTTTTTTCTGGTATGAATGTGATTTTAATTACAGATGAGACAAAAATATCCTGGTGAGATATTTTACCAAAACATGCTCAGTACAGATAAGAACACTATATTTAAAAACACATTTCTAGTAAAACATCTTATAATTATCTAGTTGCCTACAGGTAATAATTAGTAATATAAAGATTGATCTAGATAAGCATGAAGGTAATTATGTACCCTTTGGAGAGTTAAAGTTATTCACTTAATCTGTGTCATGTTATATGAATAGATTATTATCATTCAGGCTTTATCAACATATATCACAAAATAGAGATGAAATATTTATAGGTCAATGATATGTAGAGGTACTTTTCACTAGTAGATATATCTAAAAGTCAATGAAAATGACTCTAAAATTGTTCCAATTATTATTTTTAATGGTGCAATTCTTTCTTTAAGCCAATGTTTATGAGAAACTCCAATGAAGAGTAAAGATGGGGATGTTGATGATAGCAGAGATTGTGTGATGCGTTCAGAAACTGATTTCTTAGCTTATTTGAACCCTTAAGTGGTCACAAGTCACCTGTTAAACACAGAATTCTTAGGATGGCAGCGAGACTCTGGTGAGTTTATTTTGTTCTAACAATTATATTTACTTGAGGCTCTCCACTGGGCCAAGAATTAGGAGGAGTAATAGAAAGCAACCTGAATAGGGTTATTTGGATCTCTGGGGTCTAACTTCTTGAGTTCTTTGTATATATTGGTTATTAGCCCTCTATCAGATGTAGGATTGGTAAAGATCTTTTCCCAATCTGTTGGTTGCCATTTTGTCCTATTTACAGTGTCCTTTGCCTTATAGAAGCTTTGTAATTTTATGAGGTCCCATCTGTCGATTCTTAATCTTAGATCATAAGCCATTGGTGTTCTGTTCAGGAATTTGTCCCCTATGCCCATGTGTTCACAGGTTTTCCCCACTTTCTAGTCTATTAGATTTAGTGTATCTGGTTTTATGTGGAGGTCCTTGATCCACTTGGACTTGAGATTTGTACAAGGAGATAAGAAAGGATCGATTTGCCTTCTTCTACATGCTGTCTGCCAGTTGAACCAGCACCATTTGTTGAAAAGGCTGTCTTTTTTCCACTGGATGGTGTTAGCTCCTTTGTCAAAGATCAAGTGACCATAAGTGTGTGGGTTCATTTATGGGTCTACAATTCTATTGCACTGATATTCCTGCTTGTCTCTGTACTAATACCATGCAGTTTTTATCACTATTGCTCTGCAGTAGAGTTTGAGGTCAGGGATGGTAATTTCCCCAGAATTTCTTTTATTGTTGAGAATGGTTTTTGCTATCTTGGGGTTTTTGTTATTCCAAATGCATTTACAAATTGCTCTTTCTAAGTCTATGAAGAATTGAGCTGGAATTTTGAATTCACAACTGAGAAAACTCGAATGGTCTAGAAGCACCTAAAGAAATGTTCAACATCCTTAGTCATCAGGAAAATGCAAATCAAAACAACCCTAAGATTCTACCTCACACCAGTCAGATTGGCTAAGATCAAAAACTCAGGTGATAGCAGATGCTGGCTAGGATGTGGAGCAAGAGGAACACTCCTTCATTGTTGGTGGGTTTATAAGTTGGTACAAGCATTCTGGAAATCAGTCTGGTGGTTCCTCAGAAAATTGGACATAATACTACCCACAAATACCACTCCTGGGCATATACCAAAAAGATGCTCCAACATAGAGGACACATGATCCACTATGTTCATAGCAGCTTTATTTATTAATAGCCAGAAGCTGGAAAAAAGCACAAATATCCTTCAACAGAGGAATGGATACAGAAAATGTGGTACATTTAAGCAATAGATTACTACTCAGCTATTAAAAACAATGACTTCGTGAAATTCTAAGGAAAATGGATAGAACTAGAAAATATCGTCCTGAGTAAGGTAACCCAATCACAAAAGAACACACATGGTATGCACCCACAGATAAGTGGATATTATCCCCAAAGCTCAGAATACCCAAGATACAATTCACAGACCAAATGAAGCTCAAGAAGAAGTAAAACCAAAGTGTGAGTACTTGGTCCTTCCTAGAAGCAGGAGCAAAATACTCACAGGAGCAAATATGGAGACAAAATGTGGAGCAGAGACTGAAGGAAAGGCCACCCAGAGACTGTCCCACCTGGGACTCCATTCTGTATACAGTTACTAAACCCAGACACTACTGTGAATGCCAAGAAATGCATGCTGAAAGGAACCTAATATAGCTGTCTCCTGTGAGGCTGTGCTAGAGCCTGACATATACAGAGGTGGATGGTCACAGCCAACCGTTGGACTGAGCATGGGTCCCAAATGGAGGAGTTAGGGGAAGAATTGAAGGAGCTGAAGGCTTTTGCAACCCTATAGGAAGACCAACAATATCAACCAACCATAGCTTCCAAGGACTAAACCACCAACCAAAGAGTACACATGGAGGGACCCATGGTTCCAGCTGCATAAGGTAGCAGAGCATTACCTTGTCAGACATCAAGAGGAAGAGAGGCCCTTGGTCCTGTGAAGGCTTGATGCCCCAGTGTAGGGGAATCAGAGGACAGGGAGATAGGAGTTGGTGGGAGCACAACTTCATAGAAGCAGGGGAGGAGGATGGGATAGGGGATTTCTGGTGGGAATATCAGGAAAAAGGATAACATTTGAAATATAAATAATATCCAGTAAAAATAAGAGACAAAAATACCCCCCCCCAAAAAAGAAAGTGACCTGAACTTCAAACCACATTTTTTTAACTATCCCTGTAATCCATGAAGGATATCTGATTGCTTAAAAGGAGTTCATTGTTCATAATTAGGCATCATTGAGATTTCCTTGTTGTATCTCTGACTCACATTTGACAGATTTGACACTATATAAAGTTAGCACTTATATATATTAGATATTATATATATTTATATATTAGATTGATTTTGTTTTCTTTTTCTTCATTTCACAATTTATTTTCCTTCTCTTCTGTACCATGTAGTATTGGAAATTCTCTTTAGACTTGAGTCTTTGGATGTCCTGAACTGAAGACCCTTTATATAGCAGGGGGACTATTTTGAGAAATGCAAAGAACCATAAAATTAATAGAAATGTTGCTCTGAATGTTGCTGGTGATACATAATGACTTCCCTATTCTACTAGTGTCTTCTATTGGTCACAGGTAACCTAATGCCAGAAATGGTTAAGGCATACTATAAAGAGGATCAGATGTAGAGGGGATAAACTGAAGATCACAACAGTTTTAGTTATGCCTTTTTTGTCTAAACATTTTTATTTATAAGAGCCTGATATTAATTTTTAAAGCTACATTTATCTAAAATATGTCATATTTCATACTGTAATAAGTAACCGTTCTATAGTCACTGTGTATCTATACATTCATATAGACTTGCAAAATATTATTGTTCTTTCACTTTACTATGAGGAGTATTATATCTAAATAGTGAGTATTATAGCTTGGTATTACTACCAAACCACAGACTAAGGTAATTATAAAACTCATATTCATAATCAATATTATGTAGTTTTCCACTCTACCTCTGAGTGGTATAATTTCCAATTCACTCAGTGTTCTCTGCTATAAATTTTTGAAAATTCAATTCTCAAGTGTTCTGTTTTGAACATTCTGTTGTGTTGATTCAGTCCACCTTCTAAAATTTGTCATTTGACTTGTAGAATCCTCTATTTTCACTGAATTATATGAAAAAAAGAATAAATTGTTTGTGTTTGGTGAGAAGCATTAAGTAATTTATTATTTTTATTTAAAGATGTGCTTTATGTTTAATTGCATGTAGCTGTGTGCTTGTGAGGTCAGAAGTTCTCCATCTCCCAGTTGCTGGAGAAATGAACTGGAAACTCAAATCATCTATTCGTACAGTGATTGGTCTAAATAACTGTGCTGTCTCTCCAGCCCCCAATAAGCAGTTTACAATGACAAATGTGCAATTATTGAGAACATAAAAAGAATCTTAATTCACACAAAGAATAACACTAAGAGTAATCTAAGATTTCCCCACTTAGTATAGTAGACAGTTGGAGGGAACAGTTTAGGTTTTACAGTTGGTAACCTCTGTGTGTTCACCACTGTTTTATTATGGTACAAGTCTTTTAATGTTCATAATTCACCTCCAGTGACATACTTCCTCCAACAAAGGCCACACCTCCAAAACTTCCCCAAATAGTGGCAACACTGGAGAACAGTATTCAAATGCCAGAACTTATGGGGACCATTATCATTCAAACCACAAAGGCATGTCAAATTTGATTTATCCATCAAAAAGTTTACTTTAGCTGTAGTGTGAATGGGGGGGGGTATTACAGTGGGAGATGAAAATAAAAATTAATTAGGAAAAGAATACAATTGTTCATATGGAAGGAGTGAATAATAGGTGAAATGACCAAGTACAGTTCCTAGAGTGGTTTTTGTAGTGTTTCTAAGTTTATTTGTGGTTCCTTTGCACTTTTCCTTGTCTTCTGAGTCTTGGACTGACCTCATTTTTCCAGAATGCCTTTTGCTCACAAGAAATTTTCATAAGTCTCAAGTTCAAAATAATCACCATTAGTCTAAAATAGAAACAGGTGACAAAACCTACTTCACAGAGTCCTAGAAGCACTGAAGAGAAAGGAGCTGGAAGACAAGGGAGATTTCCAGGGCAAATCTATATGTCTCACTTCCGACAAGTAGTCCCCACTTCATAACAATGCCATCATGTTATGAATAAATGAATAAACTAATCGTTCACATCATCAAAGCCTTCATGATGCAATCTCCTTCCAGTGACTGGACCCATCATTTGAGGACTAAAACCTCAACCGCAGAGCTTTGGAGGGGAAGACATCATGTCCAAACTGGGATGTTTATGTTGCATGTTATGGTCACAACTTTAAATAGCTACTCCTGTTAGTTACTTAATGTAAGTGGTTAAGAACATCAAACAATGTGGATGACATGGAAATCTTTGTTGAGAGAGTCTGTAAAACAGTGTGCCTTATTGGAGTTTGATCAGTATTAGTAGCATCATACCACATTGAGAGCTACTATTTTATGCTTTCAAGCATAAGATGTATTATAGATAATTAAATGATCTCATTTATACTATGTGTTGAGATAGTTCCTGAAACGTAATATCTTCCTTCAAAAAGTAATATCTTCAACTTATTTAATTATACTTGGGTTCCAGCCCAATTCAAAGCCATGTCTATGAAGGTTGGCATTGAGTCAGCTAAACATCTGAATGTTTCATTATTTCTAAGGAGGAAGTGAAAAGACTAATTTCCCTAACTAATAATTGCAGGTGCAGGTTTTGTTTATAGTCTTCCAAAAGGAAGTATCTCAGTGAAGAAGAAATTAAATGACATTGTTAGGAAGGATATTTGAATACTCTGTTTTTTTTTAAAATCCTGCTTTAAAATCCATCTTTCTTAAGAAATGAGATTAAATTATGGGATGTCTTCTTAATAGTAGCTTAAGTGGCTAGAAGGAACCAAATGGAAAGAAATTGTTCAAACATAGTCATTAGGTTATCTTAAGTATTTTTCAATAAGATGGAAACAGATAAAAATCTATACAGAGAAGGATAAATAAAACAACTAAGGATAAAATAATTGCATGCTCTAGTCATCCACTAGAGACAACCAGAATTTTTCTGTAGGTCTTTTACTTACTTATGTTTGAAAAGAACTTTAACTGAAATTTATTTATATTTTTTGTTATTGTCAAAGATTATTTCCAAGCATACAATTGGATAATGTGTCTCTTGAGGAGTCTGAACACTAACGAGCCATATAATTTGAAGGCCTCTTAGACCTCCAGTGTGGACAAAAAGGGGACCTTGTCTTCAGATAACAATTATCCATAGGAATAGTTGGTGACAAGAAGGGTTTTACATACCTATCTTATTTAGCTGATTCAGAATTTTATAAATTTTACTATTAATCCATGAAAGTTTTCATATAAAATTGAAGGATTCTGCTTTATTTAATTTTATCTTATGTGTATCAGTGTTTTGCCTATAGAAGTGCACCGTTTTTGAGCCCAAAGAGGCCAGAAGGAGGCACCGAATCCCATGTAAATGGATTAACATATAGTTAAGTATGTGAACTGCCATTTGGATGCTGAGAACTGATCTGAGATCATCTGCACGAAAAGCAAGTTCTCATAAGAGTTGAACCCTCTCATTTATATGAGTACACTGTAGCTGTCTTCAGACACACCAGAGGGCATCCGATCCCATTGCAGATGGTTGTAAGCCACCATGTGACTGCTGGGAATTGAAATCAGGACCTCTGGGAGAGCAGTTGGTGCTCTTAACCACTTGATGCTCCAGTGTAGGGGAATGCCAGGACAGGGAGACAGGAGTGGGTGGGTGGGGGGAGCACCCTCATAGAAGCAGGGAGAGGAAAGTTGGGCTAGGAGTTTTCCAGACTGGAAATTGGAAAGGGGGATAACATTTGAAATGTAAATAAAACATCCAACAAAAAAGGAGGTATCAATACAATGATAGAAATCTCCCCCTAAAAAAAAGAGTTGAACCATCTCTCAGCCCTAGAACCTCTTTTTGTTGGCTTTAATTTCCTTTCTCTATTTCTTTAAATTCTATCATGCTTTGCTGGCTATGTAGGTCCCATGAAACCACCTCTAAAAAGGTCAAATTCTTTCTGGCTATAGCAGATCATCAACTGATGCTTTGGAGAAGTAAACATACAATGTTTACTGTAAATTAAGCAGAGTCTGGAAAGCTGTTTCTGCAGGCACTTGATAGTAAGTATATTTGGCTTCATCAACAGTATGATCTGTCACAGATATTCTGTGCCTTCCATTCTAATTCAAAAGGGATAATATTTAGACAAATAGGTGTTGTTTAGTCCAGTGAAACTTCATTTATAGATCCTCAAGTCATCTGATAGAATTTAGATATTACAATTATAAGCACACAAATGTGAAAATAATTTTATCACATATGATATATAAAATATAATAGGAAAAGTAGTCCAAATTTGAAATATCAACTATGGTTTACTCATCCAGGTTAAGTGTCTTCCCATCATGTTGTAAGAAAGCTAAACCTCCACCATTTTATAACTAAGGTAATCACAAAGCAGGAATATGACATATGAATAGAAAGAAAGAAGGCTGATTAAACTGGTTCTTGAAACTGACTATATTGTCACACATATAATTGTATGCTCTGATGCATATAATATACTTTATATTAGTTTATGATTGACAAAATTCCAGCCTCCAAACAAAACACCTTTCAGGAAAACATTTTTAAGTTTTAAAGCATTACTCTTTTCACTATATATATTTATAGTGTACAATATGATGGTTTTGTTGTATGTAGAATTTAACAAACAATATAAAGTACTTAATATTTCCATCTGATTTTTAAAATTTCCACTTCCATAAAATTATATATATTTATGAAGTACTGAGTGATCAGTGTGTTTATAAATATATACTATTCAAATCAGGATAAATTAAAATACATTTCCTTGAGGTTTTTGTTCACTGAGTCATAGCTTACAATGCTGTTCTTTGGAAGAAATTTATCAAAATTAGCATATCTTCAAATTGTTCTAGAAACACCTGGAAAACTTGTTAAAACATAAGCTGCTAGGTACATCCACAGAGTTATAAGTTTCATGGACTTAGGAAAGGGCTCAAGGATTTCTGTTTCTATCATTTAGTCAGATGTGATTCATACACCACAAGTTTCACCATTTACAGTGTTGTTTAGTTTTCAGTGTCTTTATAGGATTGCGCAACCATCATCCAATCAGATAAAGTCCAGAACAGTTTCCTTGGTCTAAAATAGAAAATGTAACCAATTCACATTCACTCGCAGTTTGTTCTTTCTCTCTAGCTCTTAATGATCACTGACTGAATTTTTAACATCTATAGATTTTCTTATTTTGAGTTTCTTATATAAATTGAATCATGTTAGATGGCTTTTTTGTCTACCTTCTTTCATTTGATTATCAAAAGTCATCTCATATTCATTTGTTTTGTAACATATACTGTCATTCTTTTTATGACCAAATACTGTTCTGTTACATATCTATACCACAATTTGTTATTCATTCATTGCCTGGCAGACTATCACATTGTCCAGCTATTATGAATACTATTTCCATAAAATTTCCAAAACTTCCATTCTAATTTTTGGTATGAATATGTGTTTTCAACACTTTTAGGTATGTACCTAGGCATGGAACGTTGGGATATGTTAGCTCTGTATTTCAGTTTTGGAGAAACCAGCAATATCTTCTAAAAGCAGCTGTACTATTTTGTCTTTTCACTTGCAGAGAATAAGAATTCCAAATTTTCTATATCTTCATTAAGATCCCGTTATTGCCTGCTTATTGACATATCATCTTAGTGAATAAATACTAGTATTTCACTGTGGGTTTAATTTGTATTTGACTAGAGAACGGTGAGGAAGGGGAAAAAAAGAGAAAGAGATTAATGTAAAGTCAAAGGGATGAGGCCAGGATCAGACAACACTCAAATAGCAGGTCTTATTTAAAAACCTTGTGATTTGAATGAGATAAGGAGATATTGTGGAGTTTGTGAAGATTGAGAATGAACTCTTTCATGTTAATAGGATCACTTAGGCTTAGATTTAGATAATCAATGGCTAAAAACACAAGAATTGCAAGCAGGAAAATCCATGACTGTAGGTGACATGTGATGCTGATGTTTTTCACTTAAAATATCATATCTAACTAGATAGCACTAACCACACTATTAAAAATATATCACATTCCCTTAGATAATAATTCTTTAAGGTCATATGTTCTTACCCTTTTAACTTGCCACTGATTTTACAGATGAAAATTATAACAATGTTATAACATAAGATTTTTGGTGTCTAATTTTCATCTAGAAGAGATATAGTGTATATACATTTCATGTTCTGTCTTCACTATTTTTTACTTTTAAAATTTAGCATTTATTTATCTGAACATTATATATAAAATGTAGGATTCATCCTATTTTACTGTTATAGTCAAACATTAAAAATAATATGTATGAAAATGTATTCTAGAAAGTATCAAAATTATATTCAAGAAGAAAATTTGAGGTGCTATCCTTGGAGACCCTGTTTTGATTGTTTACTGTTGTGTTCTCAATGCATAGTTCTTAGAGCATAAATATTTATTGACTGTCAAAATGCTATTAGTCACTTGTACTTGGTATACGTTTATCTGAATTAATTTATTTCCATTCTAAAGCACTATATGAGCAAACAAGCTCTAATGAAAGGGCTTAGGGAGGAAAGAACAATGCTATAAATTAAAAAAAACGAACATGCACACGAAGAAGGTATGGTTCCTTCTTACTCTTGGAGACTAAACAATATTAAGTTCTACAGAATTCAGCTTAAAAGAAGCACATTCATACTGTCCACCAGAAATAGTCCTCAAAGAATGATTAGAAACTCAATAGCATATAAGATAAATATTGGTCCCACCAAGCAAGAACAAACACACCATCGAAATTAAAGTCAATTAAGCAAGTTTTATTTACTGTGTATAGGACTGATTCTCCAAAGCAGAATTTGAAAGAACAGTGTGTTCTGTTCAGAAACTTTTCCCCTGTGCCCATGTGTTTGAGAGATTTCCCTACTTTCTCTTCTATTAGATTCAGTGTATCTGGTTTTATGTGGAGGTCCTTGAACCACTTGGGCTTGAGCTTTGTACAGGGAGATAGGAATGGATCAATTTCCATTCTTCTACATGTTGACCACCAGTTGAACCAGCACCATTTGTTGAAAATGCTGTCTTTTTTTCCACTGGATGGTTTTAGCTCCTTTGTCAAAGATCAAGTGACCAAAGGTGTGTGGGTTTATTTCTGGGTCTTCAATTCAATTCCATTGATCTACCTGACTGTCACTGTACCAATACCATGCAGTTTTTATCACTATTGCTCTGTAGTATAGCTTAAGGTCAGGGATGCTGAATTCCCCAGAAGTTCTTTTATTGTTGAGAATAGTTTTTGCTATACTGCGTCTTTTGTTATACCAAATGAATTTGAGAATTGTTCTTTCTAACTCTATGAAGAATTGAGTTGGAATTTTTAATGGGGGTTGCATTGAATCTGTAGATTGTTTTTGGCAAGGTGGCCATTTTTACTGTAATAATCCTGCCAATCCACCTGATGACCCAGCTATACCACTACTGGGCATATACCCAGAAGACATTCCAGCATATAATGAGGACACATGCTACACTTTGTTCATAGCAGCAATATTTATAATAGCCAGAAGCTGGAAACAACCCAGATGTCCCTCAACAGGGGAATGGATACAGAAAATGTGGTACATTTACACAATGGAATATTACTCAGCTATTAAAAGCAACGACTTCATGAATTTCACAGGCAAATGGATGGAACTTGAAAATATCATCCTGGGTGAGATAATTCAGTCACAAAAGAACAAACATAGTATGTACTCACTGATAAGTGAATATTAGCCCAAAAGTTTGGAATACCCAAGATTCAATTCGCAGACCATGTGATGTCTAAAAAGAAGGAAGACCAAAATGTGAATGCTTCAGTGTTTCTTAGAAGGGTTAACAAAATACTCACAGGAGGAAATATGGAGACAATGTGTGGTGCAGAGACTGAAGGAAAGGTCATCCAGAGACTGTCCTACCTGGAGATACATTCCATGTATAGCCACCAAACCCAGACATTATTGTGGATGCTGGGAAGTACTTGCTGATGGAAGCAAGATAAGCTGTCTCCCAAGAGGCTCAGGCAGAGCCTGACAAATACAGAGAAGGATGATCACAGCCAACCATTGGACTGAGCATGGGGTCCTGGATGAAAGAGTTAGAGAAGGTACTGAAGGAGCTGAAGGGATTTGCAGCCCCATGAAGGGAGCAACAGTGTCAACTAGCCTGACTCTTCACCCCCACCCGGAGTTCCCAGAGACTGCACTACCAACCAAAGAATACACATGGAGGGACCCATGGTACTGGCCACATATGTGGCAGAGGAGGGTCTTGTTAGCCATCAGTGGGAGGAGAGGCCCTTGAGCCTGAGGGTGTTTGATGCCCCAGTGTAGGGGAGTGCTATGGAGGGAAGATGGGAGTGGGTAGGTGGGTGGGTGGGGGAATACCCCCATAGAGGCAGGGGAGGGGGGATGGTATAGAGGGTTTCCAAAGGGAACACCTGGAAAGGGGAAAATATTTGAAATGTAAATAAAATAAATATAGAAGAAGAAGAAGAAGAAGAAGAAGAAGAAGAAGAAGAAGAAGAAGAAGAAGAAGAAGAAGAAGAAGAAAGAGAGAGAGAGAGAGAGAGAGAGAGAGAGAGAGAGAGAGAAAGAAAGAAAGAAAGAAAGAAAGAAAGAAAGAAAGAAAGAAAGAAGGAAAGATCAGTGTGAGTAAATTCTTAGGCCACTTTTTATATGGAAAAAGTTTAAACGGGTGGTTTTCAAAGGCATTGATGATGTAAAGATTTAGCAAGAAAATGTTCTTACAGAAAGAGAAATCATAAGAAATTATTTGACAGATCATTTTGGCAGAACATCTTATTTCATCAGAGTAGTATACATCTGAGGTATGAGCCAAACTCCATAGAGTAGGGAATAGGTCAAATTTCAGAGACAGGTTAAAGTATGGTCAAGTTGAATTTTGTAGCAAACAGAAATAAACTTCTTTTGACCTTTTAACAAAATGGCTTTTAACTTTAAAACAGAGTTAGGATGGTCCATCATAGCCATGTAATCTCAGCCAAAAGCAAAAGTTTGTACAGTACTTAGTATCATACAAAAGCATTATATCCTGGCTAGTTTTGTGTCAACTTAACACAAGATGGAGTCATCTAAAAGGAGGGGTCCTGATTGAGGAAATGGCTTAATATAAGATACAGCAGCATGGCATCATTTTAATTAGTGAATGGTGGGGATGGTCACAGCCCACTGTGGATAGGACCATCCCTGCACTAGTGGTCCTGGGTTCTATAAGAAATCAGGCTGAGCAAGCCATGGGAAGCAAGCCAGTAAGCAGCACCATCCTCCCCTCATGACCTCTGCATCAGATCCTGCCTCCAGGTTGCTGCCCTGTTTGTTTGAGTTCTTGTTCTTACTTCCTTTCATGAGGAACAGATGAATAGTATTGTGAAACTGTAAGATAAATAATCCCTTTCTACTGTAAGATAAATAATCCCTTTCTTCCCCGACTTGCTTTTGGTCATCATAACAACAGTAACCCTAAGACGGGTGACTTTCCTGGAAGACATTTTATACTTTATTATGAGCATAATGGAAAATGTTATTGAAAAACCTAAGTCAGATTCTAACAATATTCATTGTAGTGCTAAGGAATTTGTAGTTTGTGATTACTAAGCTTTAGATAGCTACTTTGATCATGATGACATAAAAATACAACCTAAATATTTTAATCTTGCACAGGAAATTTTGGTTTGGTACAAGTATTCTAATGATTACTTTCTAAAGCATAGATAAGTCATTAAAAAGCACAGTCTTCTGTCTAAACATGAGAGAGATACATATTTATTGTCAGAAGTATTGATAACATAGACATCTCTTCTCAACCTCTCCAACAATGTTTACTTAAATGATGTTTTATTACAAATTCTGGCTATATCAGATTCTAATATGACTGCCTTATAGTTTTATTATATAAGATTATTAAGTATTTCATGTTTAATTTAATTAAAAGAAAGATTTACCTTATGATAGTTTGAGCTACTGTTTGTATAGTTGTTAATAACATTGTTAACCTGCATGACAAAAAGTGACATTCCTTTTTATGAAGTGATATCACAACTGATATTGTATGTGATGATAAAACAGTAGTAGTGGCTGGTCATCAGACAAAAGTAAGTAAATACCTCTTGCCTTATTATTTCAAATGACTCACAAATATTCTAGATTTTAAGTATATTTGATAAAAATTGATTGATATGTGTCACTGAGAATGGCAACAACTTGAAGAATAAAGTTGAGATTTTTGTCTTACGAATGTTAATTTTATCTATTCATTAAAAACATACTTAGTATCCTCTTATAAAGGAAAAGAACTCCAAATAATGAGACCTTTCCCATCATGTCCAAACCATAAAACATAAGATCAGTTATTAGGTTAGAAAAGAAAAATCTGGAGGTATGAGTAAGGAGCTGGAGGCAGTAAAAACAATAGATAGAAAAGAAAAGTCTTATTAATATCCCTGGCTGTCCATGCCAAAGATAATTGGACAATTTTTAACTGAGACAAATTATGACTTGCAGTGCAGTATGAGGTTGCTTGTACCTAAAACATGACAAATACCACTCACCACTGATTGCTAATCAAATGGGATTCACTTCTCAATGTCAGAATTTGCCTTTTGAGTAAGTACCATCTTAGGTTTGTTTTCTTGCCTTTGGTTTTTAGCATGCATGCACATAATTTTCCCATCTTTGTGGTATTTATTGCTTCAAATCTCCCCCTCCTTTACCTGTAATGAATATATGTTGACTTTGATGTTCACTGTAGTGATAAAGAGATTCACATGTGTTTGGTGCATACTGCTCAAGCCTGTGACATCTAACAAGATGTTATTTGTTAATAAACAGCAAAGAAGAAGCTCACAGATAAATAAATGCCATGGTTGCTGATGGATTAGGATGCAAAAAAAATGGCTGAATATAATCTCCACTACTTTGAGTACAAATATCAAAAAATTACTATGTATTTTAAGCAGTCTCTTTTAGATATTAAATAACCATTATAATGATGCTAATTAAAAATTCTAAGCATACAAATTCTTTCAGAATTTCAAAATACTTTATGCAAGATTATTATAAATTACTAATATTTCATGCATTCATAAAAAATACATGCAGATAAGTGTATATACATAGTTGATTTATAGATTACATTAGATATATAGATAGATGGACAGACAGATGATAGATAACTGTCTCTTATATCAAGGTGCAAGAAAAGAAAGATAATTATGTTTAATTCACTAAAATTTTAATCATGTTTAGCACTTTTTTTTGGTTCCTGGATGTTTTAACTCATGTTATATGTCCTCCAGAGTGGAGTTGCAAGTTGTGCGAAAGGCCGTACAACCAACAGCTTCTTGTGTGAATCCTTTAAACAACACTTTCCAATGTTGTAAATTAATATATTTAGGAGATATACAGATAGCCCATGATAATCTCAACACACTTAAAACATAGAATGCTTGTGATATGGGTCTAAAATCTCCTTTAGATCACTTGGGTTCATTCTTCTTGGAGATTACTTTAGAAACTGTAAATATTTCTAAAATATTAAATAATTCTTATTCCTGAGTAAACTTAGATTAATCTTGACTTGCTGTCGTATGAGGGACAATTCTAAGCTATTTTTACTGACATCACATAAAAGAGCAGTAATCTCTTGAGAGTTGTCTGCTTTGGGCATAGTATAGAATTCATTATGTTTGGACTAAGTGTACTTTTGGTACTCTCAAAAATCTCTCAAATTTGTGAAAAAGAGCAGCCATGTTCTAGCTAAAAGAATATTCTCTACCAACATCTAGCACCTTCTTGCTGTCTCCCAACACATGATGGAGCATCTCATTCTTCTCTCAGTGTGCTACAGCTTGTTCTGTGAATATCCTTCTATCCATCACCTCAGACACAAAGCACAGAAGTATATGTTTGCAGAAACTCCAATAAAACAATCTTTCCTTTGGGATTACAAGTGACTCTTGACTACTTCTTTAAAGTTTCTGTGAGTATATGAACTCAGTGTGCTAAAAGCAAAATGTCCTTTACTTCTTAACTACTAACAGAGCTTGCTGCAGATATCAAAGAACTGCTTTAAAATGCATAATTATTTCTTACCTTGTTTGTAAAAGGCATTGCTAACAAACTTCATATTCTACGACTACCTTGAAGATTTTTGTGTGCTTATATGTCTCACTAAATATTGCTATGGGCACACCAATGACCTCAGTCATGAGTACATTTGACACCAAAAACAAGGAAGCAAGCAAGCAAGCAAACTAAAAAACAAAAAACAAACAAACAAAAAAAACAGCTATATTTGTTAAAATGAAAGCATCACAGCAGAAACCCCATTTCTACCAACTACCAAGGGACTATGAAAAAGATGATTTTGAAACTGACTTTATGTGCTGATAATTTAAAATAAATATTATTACTTTTAGTTCTACTTGAGACAAAATGCCTTATATGATGGACTCCCAAAACAGCCTTGAATCAATCAACATAATGTCAAATAATACACCTGCAATTTTATAACTCTATAAGTATAAAACTATTTGAATATCCAGCCATGGTGCATAGCTGGTTGAGGAAAATCATTTAGAACTCCTAATGGACAATACCTGTCATGTTTCTTCATGTACTGATATATTTAAGAGTCTTTGCTGCAGTTCTACCTCTATTTTATATTTTGGGTTATCTTGTATCAGCAGCATATATAAAACCGTTCATGTTTCCTGTTATGACACATGTATAAAGTCCATATCTCAGAGCTGTATATCAAAGTGCCAAACATAATAACACAATAAAGGTCTATTTTGACACTAATATAGATTTCGTGTTTGCTTCACAGCCCCTTGGCCACACATTAAAAAACATTGTAGTACTTTGTAACTAACAGTCCAGAAGCAAAATCCACATGATCTGTCTAATATTTTGAGTACAATTCATACAATGCAGAAGTATACCTTGCTTTTCAACATTTTGCATTTTACTGTGTACCTTGTATTTTTAGTGTTAAAGTGCTATATTCTTCAAATTAAAAAACTGCCTGAAGGTAAAGTAAGAGGTTTCCTTAGGTTCTCTTAGTTTTCCAACAAATTTTAAAAAATATCATTTTCCAGGACTTTTCTAGACTTCTCTGCAGCTTACAACAGGGCTATATACTTATTCTTGCAATTTTGTAAGATTTATGTTGAGTCTTATAATGACACTAGTAGGCAAATTATATTGTTGTCTGTGTCACAGGTAATAACACCAAGACTCAGAGATGTAAAATGATGCTTTCAAAATTAGCACTAATATGGTCATATTTTGAATCTGGCAAATCTAATTTATGAGGTCACAGTTACTTTCTAGAATATTCAAAATTAAAATTATGATGAAAGTAAAAACGTGAGTCAGGGTCCTCAGGTCTATTAGTGAGTCCCTACTATGTGTTATGATTCCTGCCAGACAACATCAACAATCTTCTTTACTTTCTTTATCAGACTTATTAATTAAAGACTAATGTTACTATATTTTATAGATATAGCTTAAAAGGTTAAGCTAATAAATGTTAAGATTAGAAAAGTAAAAAGCTTTTCATTACAAAGATGATAAGAAAGAAATGCTAGCTATGGATTCTCATCCTCTCAACTGGGCTAGATGTTCATTCTGCTTACATACTGTCTTTAGTCTCAAACAAAACATAATATGAAAAACATGGTTGCTTAAATTGTATTGGTTATTTAATTCTTTATTCTTTTTTGTTGGCATTTATTAATTGTACAGAATAATGAACTTCACTATTTCATATATGTGTATAATATACTTTGATCAACTTCAATTCCCTGTTATATCCTACTCTTCACTATTTCTGATGTATCCATATGTTTGGGCTGAGAAAGCAAGACACTAAAGGGCTTTGTGTCAGGCAGAACATAGACTTCTGTTTCTAATGTTTTCAACCCACATTGAATCCATTTTAGCAGCATTCTGTCTTAAATTTTCTTGGAAATTGAGTGACACTGTTAGCATTTTGAAAGGCACTTATATGAATGCACATTATATCATAAGAATAGACAATTAGAGAAAGAGTCTAAGATAAAGTACTTATACACAGGCTGTAATTGCAGCTGGTAATTAAACTGAAGTGTTTCATTTTCTCACTTAGCTCATCAGTGACACTAGAAAATAAACAATTTGGAAGTGAAACCCTTGGGGGCAAACAATAGTAATTAATTGCATTTTCCAAAAGAAAAAAATCTTTCCCAAATCTATTTGGGATGACCTCTTGAATAACATACCCAGTGATTTACACTGTGAGCAGAGGGTAGGGTCCAAAACCAGACCTGATTGCACTTGAATATTCATGCCATATCCAGCTTAATTTATATTTTAAACCCATGTCTTCTGTCAAAATTTATTGCCTCCTACGGTAAAAGTGAAGGCAGATTTATATTCTGAAACACTCGCACCACACAATGAGATAATCAGCATGAAAAGACTTTACAGACGTGGAAACACACACTGTGGGGCTGTTACTAGTTTTTTCCAACTTGGACTCTCTTCAAGCATCAGGAACACTTTTTTCTAGATGTTTGGATGGTGAAATAAAAATCTTTGTGTATATAAATTCAGGTCCCCATCCCATGTGTCTAGTAGATTAGAATCATATAGGAAAGACTGTTTGCTTTGACATTGTTCACTTGGACAGAAGAGAGTTGTGTTCAAGCCTTGTGTACCTTTTCTTTGTCAGTTTTGACCACATGGAACAGACTTCAGTTACTTAACTCTGACTTATACTGTTTGGGTTGATGCTTGAACTGAAGTAAGTTTTATTTCTTTATCACATCACTTCATTTTGTCAAGTGTTGTAGCACTAGTTTCTCTACTTTGGTTTCTTATGATATGAACATGCCTACTGAATTAGATAGGCATGGATAAGAGCCAAGGTCCTGTAATATACTGTGTGTTATTCAGATTTTACCATTTGATAGTCTTTAATGCTTTAAAATGATAATTGTTTGTTAAGCTTGTGATTTTGCAAGAAAGATTTTAAGCCTGGAGTGGAATTTCTGTGTTATTCCAGGCTCATCAGATCTCAACAGATGTATACTTTAGCATTTTTCAAGTAGCATCCAGCTTGGATATGTGTATAGACTTCCCTGTTGCTTCCACTGGAATGGTGCTTTTTGGCTCCAAGCAATTTTTAAAAATTGTAGCTGGCATTTCAAAATGGTGATATGAGTATGGAATCTAAACTCAGAAAGAGACACCTAATGCAAATGAACACGCAACTTTGGTGACTCTGCTGCAAGTCCACTGGTTACCTCTAGAGACAAATCTTCATACATAAAAAAGAGAAACAAAACAAAAACCATGGTACCAAGAAGCATAAAAAAAATCAGGAACTGTTACCAAAATAATTGACTACATATACACATAATAAAATACGAGATCCTCAGTCCCAGTTTCAGTATTATTTTAGGAAATTAAATTACTATGTATAAATCAATGAAAACATTGTCTGATAGTGGGGATAACAGATATTGACCTCCCCTTTTCTTTTACTGACTACATGAAGTTTAATTTTTTTTTAATTTTATTAAGACTGTAATCTTTCATTTTAAAGGAATTCAATGAACACTTAATAGAATAAAAACTATAAGTTATATAAAACTAATCATTATAATATTTAGGAATCTGTCAACTATCTACCTATCCACTTGATAAAACAAGGAAAAAAAGCAAGAAGTACTACAATACAGGACAAGGACTACTTCTACAAAGAATAACTAAACATTTTCAAATGCTTTAGTACACTATTTTTCTAAAGTGCACTAAAAAATAAGTATTTGTTATTTATTAATCTGCATTTATATGAAATACATACACACACATATAGGTATAATAGACATCAAAGTAATGTAGTTCCGATGTTCTTATATACTTACAATCACATAAACCATTTCCTTCTTCTTGTTATTATTTTAAATAATTGTTTCTAATAATACTCCACCTCCACTAAGTAAGATAACTATAATAATAGTGGAATGTTTTGGCTACTATAACCCACTTTGGTTTCTCTCCATTTGTATGGACACTGTTATATTTTCAAAAAAAAAAAAAGCCCTATCATCTTGCATTCAAACAAACAAATGTAGCCTGTAGGTCCTACACAAAGAATTGTGTTCGAGCCAGCTGGGTCATAAGACAAATACCGGCTTTGAAATATTGAACCAATGGAAAATTCCAGATTCAAGTCTGACAATGACAAGGACTTTCCCCACCTTAGACTTCAGTACCAGGGCAGTCATTATGTCACAATGAAGATACCTGGATTTATTTATCTATATTGTCAAATTTGATATGGGGTGAAGGACATCTAGACATCCACTCTATGTATATTGAGGCCAATTTCAAAAAAGTCCAAGGCAGCACTGCAAGACAGAGTTAAAGTAGGTCTTGAGGATTAATGGTCAGCACAGCCAAGGTAATGGGGCTCCCTCAAATGCTCAGTACATATTGAGCCTTCAGAGGTCTTTCTTCTAGCCTTGGCAGCACTAAACATATTTGGAATCTTGTAAAGAATTTTCTGTTCTACATCAGAGACAGGATGATTCCATGTGATTCTGAATCATTAGTATCGAGCATAGAAAATATCCAAAGGTACAAACTCATGAAGTGGAAGATTTGCTTAATATCAGGGTCCTTCATGTCTGACACAAACACATATTTGAAAAGTATTTTTATAGGACATCCTCTTGTGTTCTCCACAATGTTCACCCTGGCCCATATGATTTCAGGTTCTCTCTGTTGTTGAAGTATGCAGGGCAACTCCCCTTAGGACCTGAGAGCGTTCTCTCTTCCTGAGATTTCATTCTCTCTTCATTCACCTGCTCAGTATTTTTTAACATTTGCAGGATTACTGATTACTACATATTACTCTCATAGTGGAGTTATAGATCATATCCTCCAGAAAACAGTTTTGACTTTCCTTTTTAAAAACTCCTTGTACCCATGGCCTTATACCTAGGTAGACCTCTGTGACACTAGTCCAGGCACAGGAACTATAATTGAGTCATCTCTTAGTGCCCATCACTTGATAATGCTTGGCACTGGACTGAGCTCAGACCAACACTGATTAAAATCACCATGCTTTAGGAAGAGATGCACATCTGAGACAGACATATCTCATAAAGGATCTGAGCTCTGCCATTTAATGGCTTAGACATGTTTCTTTATTACAATTAGTATGGTGATTAATACAAAGCAGGTATTTTAATACAAAAATAACCTCATTGCAGCATGTCTTCCAACTGACCTGTAAAATTTTTTCATTATCTGTTTGATATCAACATCTATTTCTTCCTAAGCAATTTTATGGCAACCTAAAGTCTCGCAGATTGGTTTAGCTTAATGGTTGAATTTCAAATGTATTGATCATGAATATGCATTAATTTGGCAATAAGAGAGTTCTATAAAGAGCTATATTTCTAAAAACAAAATATGGATATTTACAAAAAGTATTTCCATGAGAACTAAATAGTTGTTGAAACATTTAACTCTTCTTTTATTTCCTTACAACCTACTAATTAATCAGAGAAAATCTGTCCTAATATAGCCCATCCATTGCATCAGGGGTCAGACTAGATGAGATCATAATGGGTTGGTTCCCAAAGTATTGATTATGGCTATTGAAGAGGCTCAGACATTTTAAAGTCAGCTTGACATTATAATAGAATAATCAAAAGAGCTCTTAAATTGAATTCTACTTTGGCTTGATTGTCTTTAAAAGCTCACTCTGATATTAATGCACGGATGTTCACATCTTTAATTTGGAATGAGGCCACTGATACAATAGAGGAGATGAGGTTCCTTAATTTTCAAGTACACACATTCTTTTTTTCTCATTGATCTGTAGATAATAGATCACTCCATTGGCTCCACTGCAGCATTCGCATTTAGTCTGCCTAAATTCAAATTGGCCAATAAATGGAATACCTTGACCTGAAAATCACATAACTGAAGACTCTTAAAAATCGCAAGAATACTGGGTTCATTCTATTTATTATGTGAAATGTATAATTTCTTTATTTCTCTAAAATACTACTCTACAGGTCATTGAAATAGTATAGAGCACTATAAACACATATACATCTTTATTCTCTCATGACTGATCAAACCTCTTTTATCTTTGCTAATTCTTTCTCCAAAACCAAACCAAACCAAACAAAAACAACAGAACATTGGTCAATATGGATTAAGACAAAGAACTGTCATTATAATATTGACAGTACTAATGTGACCATTTTTGGTCAACAACAGGAAGAGTGAATTTAAAATTAATATGTTAATAAAGGACAAGATGACATGATTTTAAAAGTAATATTGGTTGCCTCAAAATATATCATTCAAATAATAGCATACATACATGTATGCATATATATAGTAGGATATGTGCAGTTTTTAAATTTTAAACATTTTTGTATATATACAGTTTGTAAATGATCTTTGTAATTCAATTTCTTGGAAAGCAAACAATTGGTTATTTCACCTTAGAGTTTCTTGAGATTGAGGATTATGATTTTGTTTTTATAATTGAATCAATCCTTTCTTACTGGAAAGAAGATTCTAAGCTGGGAAACATTGCATTACTTTCCCTAAATGACTAATTCAAATGGATGAAATTTTACCATTGAAAATATTTTAAAGCATAATAGAAGTATTAACAGGATAATTACTGCTTTATGAACATTTATTATTTGTTATTTTAAAATGTAAAACACTTGCATAAAGTCATTTACACCTTGACCAAGGCAAATATTATAAAGGCACACATTTAATTGGGTCTGGCTTACAGTTTCAGAGATTCAGTCCATTATCATGCATGAATTACCTAAGGTTGAATCATAAATACTACATGAATACCCAAAAATTTCCTGATTACTGTTTATAGCAAAAGCCTTTCCCTAAATATAAAGTGGTTAAATTTATTCAATTTAAAGGCAGACATAGGTTCACAGTTTACAAAGTACTTATAATTAATAATTGTAGAAGTTTGACCACATTAAAAGTAATTAATATTTTTATTTGTTGCAAAGCATGACAATAGCCATTCTAGGAGAGAAATTAAATCTTCAGTTTATTTGCATATCTTGAGTATATTAATTTATTATGTTGCCATACTTTATCTTAACCTAAATTCTGTTTCCATGCTAAATAAGTTATTTGACCTCAATAATCTTTCAATTATAAAAATGTTAAGGTAATCATGTCAAATTTTATGGATTTATCTTTTGTCTTAGTTTGGGTTTTATTGCTGTGAAGAGACATGGTGACCAAGGCAATTCTTTATAAAGCAAGCATTTAATTGGGGCTGACTTACAGTTTCAGAGATTCAGTCTATTGTCATCATGATGAGAAACATGTCATCATACAGAATACTTGGTGCTGGAGGAACCAAGAATTCTACATCTTGATCTGAAGGCAGCAGAAGGAAGAGACTTTTTCACAGGCAACTAGGAGGAGGCTCTGGATCACATTGGCTAGACTTGAGCATATATATATATATATATATATATATATATATATATATATATATCCTCAAAGCCCCACCTCCACAGTGACATACTTCCTCCTTTCATAAGGGCCAGACCTCCTAATAGTGCTACTTTCCATTGGCCAAGCTTATTCAAACCACCATACTTGTATTCAGAGATCCCACATTTTAATCTCTTCTATAATTCTTACCATGATGATGTTGAAACTGATCTAGCACTTATTACACAATTATTTTGTTCACACCTTACTGTGCTGGATAGAATACAATGACAAAAAGAAGATAAGGCATAATCCTTGTCCTCAGAAGAGAGGAGGTATACATAGCAAATGTAGTATAGCACATAAGCACTACAATGGTGGTAAGAACTAAGTTGCTTAAAACAATTCAATGGGAGATTTTTCTGGAAGTGTAAGCAATAAAAGATGCTTCATAGCAGTATCATTGGAACTGAGAATTCAAGCAGCTGTATCAGGAGATCCCAAGGACACCCTCAGAGTTCAGGGGCACTTACTGGAGTCAAAAATATTTTCTGCTAGGTAGGTTATTACCAACTCAGTACTGAGGGGCTTGATTGGTATAACATTATATAAACAACTTCTGCCTACTACATATCAGAATTGAAAATTCAATGTTCATCACAAATCCTGTTGTTTGCTTAAATAGTTTATTTAAGTTCCCAGACCTTTCTAAAGACAATGGTATGGTCCCACTAAATTTTTCTCTGCAAAAGAGAGTAAAATCTGTCTTGATAGAATTAATTTAACATGTGAAAATATCAAAGAAGATACAGGATTATGAGAATTGGTTCAAAAATGTTTCCTTCAGTGTGATATTTGAAATGTCAAATCCCAATTTCTGACACCTTAGATATTTGCTCACACCTCTGAACAGGTGTCATCCTGTAGAGTTCAAACAGTATATGTACTAAATGTAAAATGCCTTACTTCAATCACCTGCATTATTTATGTAAATGTATATGCATATCAAAATATTGGTCTTGGCCCAGTGACTTATTTTCAGTGTGTCCAGTTATAGATCATAACAACTTTCAAATTTTATAGTTCAAAGGTCTATGTTCACAGTGCAATGGAGTGTCTAGTGTCCTTAGTGGTAGTATGTACTCTCAGGGATGACATTTCAGAACATAGTACATTCAAAAAGTGCTGAACACAAAACATCACTTTTGCCACTACCACTTACTGCATTACCTATACATCACGGGATTGTGTTCTTTCCCTGACCAGATTAACATACGCTTTTACGGCTATCAAATGTTATTCTTCGAAAGGGTGAAAACTGTAACTGTTATAAATATTTTATTATAGACTGCTATGTGCTAGCTATTCATTATTGAGTTTAGCTTTTCTGGAATGCTGATATTTCTCTACTGCTAACTTGAAGACAATCTCTGTTTCAGTAAATACTCTGGTTTATGTTGATTCATGAGCTCATACATTCACTGAAAGCCAATATAGAATATATTAATCTTATTAATGTAATTTGTACATTGTGTGTAAATGAATGAGGCTTTAAGTTTAGAAATTTAGCTACTGAAGTGTACTGCACTATTAGATTAATGGAACTTAATAATATAAGCTGAATATTTGTAAATATGTTATCTCTGTCTTGCCTTTAGAAACATATCAGAGAATAAATACATTTTACTTATCTTTCCATTTGTTTTTACTCTTAGAATGAGAAATTTCAAATGTAAAATTTTAGTGTAAAATATGTTTCATTGCTTTGTCTATTTTATTGCTGATGATTTAGTACTTTGACAAAAAAGTTATGCCATATATTAGTGACTTAAGACAATACAAAATACTATTTTACATTTTTGGAGGATATAAGGCCAAAATTGGCTCTATTAGACTAAAACTCTAAACTTGAGCAGGGGTACCATTCTTCCTGAAGACTCTACAGAACAACCTGTTTTGTTACCTGTCTCACTATCAAGAGTGCCTCCATTCCTTCACTAAGTGACTCTTCCCTCTATCATTTAAGGATTACATTGACATTTCAGTGCCCTTAATCAAAGCTTCAGTCCCTGAATATAAAAGAACATTGTCACAGTTTCTAGAGACAAATATGTAATCATCCTTGGTTAGAAATACTTTTACCCTACGACACAATCTATACTGTTTTGCCTGACCATAAATAATGTGAGTTCTGAAATACAAATCCCTAGTGTTCGACCAAAATTTGACCTTTCAGATCTATTTCACAAACAATTTAATATATGACAAGTAATGTTTAAAATAAGAAATAATAACAGCAAAATTTGGCTCTGTGGAGATCTCTATTTTAGAAAGGGGAAATATAAATTGATTAGTCAAAATAGTAATAGTTTTAAGTATATGGTGATAATGAATAAAAATAATGTAAGGCTAATAGTGGAGCATGATGGTGCATATAACTTGAGAGATTTTTATTTTGTCACTTAGAAGAATTGGTCTCTCTGAAGAAGCAGTATTAATGGGGTTTAATATCAGTCCCAAAGATATGCCTGTTAAAAAGCAAACACACAGCATCACCAAAAGGAAACACAAACACACACACACACACTTTCTGATTGGAATATCACAAGACTGGAATGAGTCTAACATAAATTCTTATATTAAGAAATCCAACTCCAACATACACAGTAAAGTAAAATCAGAAATGGCACCATGAGAAACTATACCTGACCTTTCAACAATGATGATCCATTGATGGAGATGGTTCAGCAGTTATTAGCATTTTCTGCTCTTCAATAGGATCAATGGCTCACAACTGACCACAACTTCAGTTCTAGGCCACCAGATGCCTCCCCCCAACACTTGCTATCTTTTGATGTTTCCAGGCACTCGTGTTGCACATACATGCAGGCAAAACTTTCATACATGTAAAATATAAAGAAGTCTTCAAAATATATTTTCTGCTACAGCAAATACTTTATAATAAAATTTCCTTTAACATCCCTCCTGTTATAATGATAAACCCCTCTGATTTGACTGCTATGTTGTTTCATGAGTCACTTAACAATCTTATTAAAATATAACTGTATTCAAATTTTTCCTTTATTATTTCCAAGTCATAATCTTTCTGACTATGATCTTATATGGAAGTAAGATCTCCATAGACATGATTAAAGGAACTTGGGATGAAATCTTCCTGAATATATATTGGGAGGGCTCTAATTTAAACCATGAGTGCCACTGGACAGTGGTGGTATATGCCTTTAACCCCAGAACTGGGGAGTCAGAGAGGCAAAAAGATATTTGTGAGTTGGAGGACAGCCTGGTCTACCAAGGTATTTTCAGGGCAGCCACACAAAGAAACTCTATCTCAAAATATCATAAATAAATGATGTTATTTTAAGAGATAGAACAAGACAAGTCATAGAGAAGCATGGAATGGAAGGCCACATGATTTGCCCATAAGAGAAGGAATGCCAGTTTGCCTGAAAGTTACCAGTGGCCTGGGGAGTGTTGTGGAAAAGATTCTTCTCCTTGTTCCAGAATAAATTAATCCTATAGGTACCATGATTTGAGACTTCTGGTCTCAACTCCTGTGAAAGAATGAGTTGCTGTTGTTTCAAATCACTTAGTGCATATTATTTTTATAGCAGCCCAGACACATAATTTTTGAATCAAGACTTATTTAAAATGAAAGTACAAACTTCAGAGATATTTGAAGCACCATAGATGCAGATTCATTTTACCAGCCAAACAATACAATGAGGCTGTAGGACGAGAACACAAATCAAAAAGAATACTTATCTAAAAGCAATTTCAAAACTCTAGCTTAGACCAGATCTAGTAAAAAGTACCTGGAGCTTTACAGTAAACAGCTGTGATTTTATTCTGTATAAATAATTATGGTCTATGGAAAAGGGTGATTTTTTTATATGACATTTTAATTTGTTCTTGTACATAATGATTCTAAACTACCAGAAGTAAGTAGTTGTTATATAATTGAATATTACACAAAATATGGAGTTTGTATTCTGGTACACTCAAAATTGTAACTTAGCTAATGATTTTCTAAGAAATGTTGAACTCCAAGATAGTGTCCCCTCTTTTTCCTCCTCCTCTTCTTCCTCCTGCTCCTCCTCCTCTTCTTCCACCAGCTACTGACCTTATTTTCTGTCTGCATCTATAAAATGTATGGAATTCAGATTCTCATATAGCATTGTATGATATGACTGTTACACTCTCATGATCCCACAAGACAACTTTGCCTTACACTGAGAATAGAGACCAAAGAAAATTAGGAAATTCCATGGAAAACCATAAAATATTTTTGGTCACCAGAGGTATAAGTAAACTAACAGTAAAATGAGTAAAGCTAAGTTTCATGTCCCTGGCTAGCAGCTAATTTTGATGCTAGAAAGTCACACAATTTTATTAAAAGAATAAATCAATTAGAGCAGAAATAATAAAGGGCTTGTTCAAACCTTTAATATAGCTACTAATACTTGATAAAACTGTTTAAATTAAGAAAAGCTTAGTACAAAGGCAAGTCATTGTGAACACTATACACATCGCTAAGACAAAGATCTTCAGTAAAACGAAATTGAGAAATGTAGGGTTTTATTTAACATGATCCATAAATTCAGCCCCAAATACTTTATAGATTTCTAATTCTTTTATCATACTGGTCTTGAGTCCCTAAAATCCTGCTTTTTCTCTCCATGTTCATAACAAAAGTGAAGCTGTAACACACGGTTCTTGCTTAACATTGTCTCCCCCGCTTTCAGGACAGCTTTCTTCAGGTTGGTATCATCCCCTGAGAATGGAACTTTTCTCTGCTACTTCTCTTTTCCCAACAGGGGAATCATGCACTTCAGGAAAAGGAAGTTCCTAAGAGTAACAAAGTTCCAGTCTGCTGATCATGAATCTCCTAAAACCTTTCAATCATCTGTAGATATGACACATTGTTTATTTGTATGCCCAGGAGCAGCCATTATTCGGGGACTCATTGGCCCTTTAGATTTTTCTCCAAGACCTTAAGGGGTGCTTCCAGATTAGTCATGGTAATCTGTTTCAGGCTTTTTCTCCTCTTTATTCCTTAGCAGCTTCATACATAGTGAGAATCTAGTCCTTGTCCATTCATTAAATCAATCTTAGATTGTTCAATAGTTAGCTACGATTTGTTTCTGTAATAACTAAAATCCAGAATTTCTAGTCATTGCAACTCGGTGTTCTATGTTATCATGAGTAGCTCAGTTTGAGAGAGGTTGCTATTGCTATTCTCTATGTGTAGATCAGGGACTTGCCGCTTAAATCCCTACTCTCCAAGGTGAGATTATAAATGTTTCTAAAGCCGGGCAGTGGTGGCTCATGTCTTTAATCCCAGCACTTGGGAGGCAGAGACAAGCGGATTTCTGAGTTGGAGGCCAGCCTGGTCTACAGAGTGAGTTCTAGGACAGCCAGGGCTATACAGAGAAACCCTGTCTCGAAAAACCAATCAATCAATCAATCAATCAATAAATATTTCTAAATCCCCAACCTATGTCCATATTGGCTTAAGTAATAAAATATACCACCAAACCTACAGTCCTTGTGGTGAAGATAAGTATGTTTCCTAAAGAAAAATTGCGTGAATTCTCCTCTCACATGATCAGGCTCAATAATTCTAAATTTATTTTTTTAAACTTTAGTTTTTATTTTATTTATTTTTTCTTTTTTGATTGGCTATTTTCTTTATTTACATTTCAAATGTTATCTTTTTTCCTGGTTTCCCCCCCATGGAAACCCCTATCCCATCCCCCTCCCTCTACTTCTATGAGGGTTCTCCCCCACCCACCACCCACTCCCACCTCCCTACCGTCGAATTCCCTTATAGTGGGGTGTACGTTGAGCCTTCCCAGGACCAAGGGCCTCTCCTCCCATTGATGCTCAACAAGGCCATCCTCCGGTACATATGTGGCTGGAGAAATTCATCTTTAGGAGGAGGCAAAATCTAGGAAATCACAAACTCAAGGTTCTGGATTACATGAGATGGTATTTAACAAACAAACAAGAAAAAAACACCTGCATAATCTTTCCTCTGTATCTGTCTGGTGGAAGAACCAGGGCTTCTGTCTGATTTATCAAATACCTTTTATTTTAGTTTATGAGTTGTAACCATGATGAAATTACACAATCAGACCTTTCTCTTTTTGCTTTCTTTTTTCTTTTATTGGTGTTGGGACAGGGTATATTTGCTGCATGTTGTTGATACAGTAGCAAAAAATATCACCTCATTTTGGAGCATGGCCTCTTGATAGCCTAGTAATGCACTCAAAGGAAAAAAATACCCCCCAAAAGTAATTGAAATAATGTTGATTCTGGGAAAGTGTTTACATGGAAGGTTTAAGTCAATATATAATGCTGAAATTATTTTTAAAGAACTTTTTCATAGACATTTGCTTTTTAAAATTGTCTAATCCAGGCAGTCTCAAAATTCTTGCCTTTTCTAGCATCCAGATGCTGCCTGGACCCCTTCCTTTGTGGGCAGTGGTGGTGAAACAGGCTTTGCTTTATAAACAGGTGCTCTCTCATATGCTGAGAACCATGGGCCCTTTTCTGTCCTGGATGCATTTCTTACAAGCTCTAATATTTTCCCTTACTCAATTCTTACCCTCATAATTCTGGGAAATAAAAAGTGGTTGCATTCTTGGCTCTGGTTTATTGGCAGCCAAAGATTTATTTTAATAAATACATAGTGACCACATACTGAAACTTATTAATTACAGTAATCATAATAACAAGTTAAATTGTAAGACATCGTTGACTTCTTAAAATATTGTAGCATAAACTTGTCAGTTTTGATCCAAAGTTACACAGAGAATTCTTTTCAAAGATTTCCCAAAGGTTCAAGGGCCACATTTCAGATTTATAGCAATGAAAATAGAAATGAATCTGTCCACTTGGGGCAGGAGGACCAAGCTATGAGAAGTGATGAGTGCTCAGCAAACTTGCCAGAAACTGATTTATAAACCAGAATACTGATTCATTAAATGAAATTGGAGATGAATCTGGTAAGATAACCGACATCCATCATTTGAACAGGGTACTCCCTCTTAATGAATAAGTCCATCAAACTAAATTGCAGATCAGAAGGACTAGCCACAGCCAGAATTAGTGAGAAGAAAAAGCCATATATAAGGAGCCTTTCCTCCGACTCAGTTTGCTAAATTTGTTCCTCATTCTAATATTGTAGTAAGGTACTTTGGCATCTGAAAATGGAATGATGTCACCCTTGGGCAGTGTTTGCCCTTCAGCTGACTTTTGTCCCTTTTCTCAAACACATCCTTGTTTAAAGAAAATAAGCACTTAGGGCAGAGATTACTTTGTATTTTTGAAATTTATTCTGAAGTTCCTTTAGGGTATAAAGTATAGAATCCGTTTGTTTTGGTTTTTTTTTTTTTTTTAATCTATTACTTTAAACCCATCAGCTGTCCTTTAATAAGCTATCTTTAGTACTTTTAGCCTTTCATAAACCCTGAAACCACACAGATCTGAGGGGAGAAGGTATCACAATGGAAAGGCATTTTGAGACATGGGAGCCCAGGAACCACACAATTCTGAGAGGATGCCTCCTCTGCAGATCCCCAGAGGATGAGGTGTCCCCAGTTGAGCTGAGAAAAAGACTCTGCTCTGCTCCTTCTCTTTGCTTCTCCTCCTCCTCCTCTTCTTCCTTCTTCCTTCTTCTTCTCCTTCTCCTTCTCCTTCTCCTTCTCCTTCTCCTCCTCCTCCTCCTCTTCCTCTTCCTCTTCATCTCTTCTCTTCACTTCATTGCTTCTTGTCTTCTGATGAGTCACACTAGGTAGCAAATCTCATAAAAGAGATTTATTGATGAATCCAGAGAGAGGAGGAACAAATCCAGGAGTGGCTGCCTATGCTCCCAGGAGGGAGCAGACAACAGGGACTTGGACAAAGCACAGTGTTTATATTAGGGGTTCTTGGAGGGTGGAGTTTTCTAGGGTAGAGATTTCCAGGGTGAGGATTGGTGGGATTTCAAGTCATGAGCTTGGTGAAGTTCAGGGATTGGTGGCTTTTGTTAAGACCTTTCACCTAAAATTAGCATAATCTGGGGAAGGTCTTGTTGAGGGGCTGAAGATGACCTTTGTGACAGTTACAGAGACTGGAACTTAATGACAGTTACAGAGATCTGGAGGAGGGGCTGGCTGCTCAAGCTCTTTGGGGCCTGGCTACTTTCCTGCCTTGAGGGTTTACAGGTTTACAATGTATACAATATTTGCAAAAGAATTCCACCTGGGGAAAAGCGTTTCCTGCCACTTGACAGGAGTGAATATCCAAGTACTGTATTTTTTCAACAGATGAATAAGCATATCTGTTTCAACTTAATATTTATTAGCTTTAATTTTCAAGAGGTGACCATTTTTGCTATTCAGTTTAAGGTCTGCATATTTACTGATATCCTCAAAAACAAGAAAACTCTTCAGAGGAAAAGTTAACAAGAATGTCCTGTATGGAAGCTTTCAGTCAGATCCCAAAGACAAGTGTAAATAATTATGGGGAGAATTAAGAAATCATGAAGCAAATCTTGGAGAACCTACAGGAAGAAAAGATCCTGACATGGTCAAATGTTAAAAAAAAAAAAATGTTGATTCTAATGAAAGACTTCAAAGAGTGCATTTAAAAACCCTTCTCTGAAAATTCTGTTATGGCAGTAAACAAACATACTCCTCCATATCTCATATATAATTGGAAAAATGACTAATGACTTTAGCTGTTTCTTTTCTCTTTACTTTTCTGGGTGAGAAAAGTGATTTGATACTTACAGGTCTTTGTTCAGTAGAAACCAGATGTCAATAATGGATAGGTTCTTGTTCTTCTGACAAAAAAAAAAAAAAAACAAAAAACAAAAAACAAAAAACCTTACTGAAGAAAGTGTTTTTGTACCTGCAGGGCACAGTCTGTTTTGGCATGGAAATCATGACAGCAGTGTTGGGAGGCATCCACAGTCAGAAATCAAAGAGTGGGAAATACTGTTATTGGCTTGCTTTCCTCCTTTTATTCAGTCCAAAGCTGCAGTTAATGGAATGGTGCTGCCAACATTTAAGGTAGAACCTTTGACCTCAGTAAATCTAATCAAAATGATCCCTCAAAGGTGACTGTAGTTCCTATCAAAGTGGCAATATTAACATCACTGATGACATAAAAAGAACATATGGAAATGTAATATAAATCCTTTATGTCCTTTGATAATCCACATAAACTCTCGGCTACCTGGATACAGGAAAATTTCTATCATATGTTTTCCCTCAGAGGTGCCACCATTTATGGTATTCTAATTAGTGAAAACTCAATAACTAATGCTTCAATAAAATTAACTGACAGGATTTTTATCTATTATAATACTTTAATATACTTAAAATGGCTAACATGTGTTTTCATTGGTTGCTATGTAAACAATGGAAAAGGACTCTCACTATAATGTGTGTGTGTGTTTTTAATACATTTAAATTTCCAAGAGTTAAGATATTCAAATTTTTCTGTAACCAACTTATTACTCACCTATGCCTCCTTATGAATTTCTCAGGGTGAACTAAATAGGCAGTACAACCTGTGTGCCATGTAATTACTCAGAGTGGTGGCTGTTATGATTGAACTTTCTCAGATGAACGTGGGTCTCATTTGTCCACTATTAGTGTTCTTTTCTTGCTACTACTACTATCTTCTGAAAAATAATTTTCAGTTTTTTCTTGTTAGTATGATACTTAAGGAATTCGGCAAAACTTATATAACTTCTTTTAAATAAAAAATTAACATGTATTTGATGGGTACAAATTCCATATATATTTTCAAAGATTCATCTGTTCCATGAATTCAGTAGTGGCTACCAGGCTAAAAGGTATGGTACTAGACAAAATCTCAGCACAGAAGATGGGAAGTTGTCCCAAAGCCCACTCCATCCAAGAAGTTATTCATAAATGGGGTCTGTTGGAATAGAGAAAATCAACCACACTCCAAGTCAGAACACATGTTCAGAAATAATTGGACAACCACATTAAACTGATTGCTTTAGAAATTTTTTTCTCTCATTTTTGTGGTTTTTTGAAGATAGGGTAAGAATATGAAGTTGGGTGGTCGGGAAGTGGAGGGTCTAGGAAGAACTGGAGGAAGTGAAATAATATAATAAAATATACTGTATAATTTTTTAAAAGATTTATTTTGTATACAGTGTTCTGCCTGCATGAACACCTGTCTGTCAGAAGAGGGCACCAGATCTCATTCTAGATGGTCATGAGCCACTAATCTGGTTGCTGGAATTGAACTTAGGACCTCTGTAAGAGCAATCAATGCATTTGACTTTGAGCCATCTCTCCAGCCCCTGTATAAAATTCTTAAAGAATAAGTAAAACATTAAATTATACATACACACACACATACTGTAACATGTTGGTAGAATTATAAAAGTACCACCTTTTTATTGATTTCTTTTTCATTTGACACTGAATAAAACTATTTTTAAGCTTAAAAAAGGCCATTAACAATTAGAGCTGGGGCTGTCTCTGACTTGGACTTTGTTGCCTGCCTTTGGATCCCCTTTCCCCTAACTGGACTGTCTTGTCTGCCCCAGTAGGAGAGTATGTGTTTCATCCTGTTGTTACTTGATGTGCCATAATGGGTACATCAAGATCTAAGTGGGGCCCTCCCTTCTCTGAGGAGAAGAAAAGGGGGGAAGGGAGTAGGGGAGTTGTGAGGGTGGCACTGGGAGGAGAGGAAGGAGGGTGCTGCAATCAGGAGGTAAGTGAATAAATAAATAAATTAATGGGAAATAAAGGAACTGTGACAGCTAATCAACTCCACATAGTTCAAGAACGTCAACATAAGACCTGACACGGTGAACTAATGGGAAAGAAAGCAGGAGATACAGTTGAATTCATTGACACAGAAAAGGAGCCTTTGAACAAAACCACAGTTGTGCAGGCACTGAGATGAAAAGTTGACAAGTCCAACCTCAGGGAACTAAAATGTTTCTGGGCAGCAAATGATATATTGTCATTCATGCTAATAAGCAGACTACACGTTGAGAGAAAAATATTTGCCAGCTATACATCTGTTAGAGGGTTAGTATATAAACTATACAAAGAACTCAAAAAAAAAACAAAAAAACTAAACATCAAGAAAACTAACAACTGAGTTTTAATAATGGAGCTGAAACTAAATAGAATTCTTTTCTTTCTTCCATTTCTTCCTTCCTTTCTTTATTTTACTTTATTTACTTATTCACTTTATATCCCACTCACTGCCCCTCTCCTGGTCAACCCCTCCCACAATTCTTCCCTCCATGCCACTCTCCCCTTCTCCTCTGAGTGAGTGTGTGGCCCCTGGGTTTAACCCCACCCTGGCACATCAAGTCTCTGCAGGGCTAGGCTCATCCTCTCCCACTGAGACCAGACAAGGCAGCCCAGGTAGAAAAACATATTCCACAATAGGCAACAACATTGGGATAACCACTGCTCCAGGTGTTCGGGACCCATGTGAAGGCAAAGCTGCACACCTGCTACATATGTGCAAGGAAGCGGTAGGTCCAGCTGGTGTGTGCTCTATGGCTGGTGGTTCATTCTCTGAGAGCCCCATGGGTCTAGGTTAGTTGACGCTGTTGGTCTTCCTATGGAATTCCTATCCAGTTCAGTGAGGAATTTTTCAAAAGATAAAATTTAATAAATGAAACATCTTTATCCATTGGGTAAATTCAAATTCAAATTACTTTGCGGTTTCATTTCATTCCAGTCAGAATGGCTAAGATCAGTTGTTGAACATGTATGCTGTTTACATATTGTGGCTATTGTGTAAAGAATAACAATAAACACGGATGAATAAGCATTCTTGTAGCATTCATGTCAGTTACCTGGAACATGTGGTAGAACTATTTCTAGCTTTTGAGCATCTTCCATACTGTTTTCTACAGTGGTTTCACAAGGTTACACTCCCACCAGCAGTGAAGAAATGTTCTACTTTCCTTTCCTTACATCCGTGTCAGTATTTGTCATTATTTAAACTGATGAATGGACAAAGAAAATGTGATACATTTATACAATGGAATATTGTACACCCATTAAAAAAATGAAATTATGAAAATTGAAGGCAAATGGATGGAGTTAGAAACAGTCATTCTAAGTGATGTAACCCAAGCCCTGAAAGGCAAATGTATCATCTTCTCTACCATTTTTTTTAAAAAAGAAATATATTCAAAATGACCTAAGTTAAATGTAGAACATATTCCAATGTAATCCACTAAATTCTGCTTCTTTTTGAAGGAGAGTTTTAAAACACATGAAACTCTAGTAAGTTTCAAACATACCAAACATACTAAGTATACCTCAAAGAAAAAGAGGGTAATCTGAAGTCAACCAGCTGCTCTCGGGATCTGGTATAAGATGCAATTCAAAACTGCAGTGAAAATTTGGCCAACAAATAAGTTACTATACCAAAAAAACAGTGTTCAGTTTTCTGAGATTTTAATCATTCAGAATCATGGGGGAGGGGGTGGTAACTAAATTCAGATATCCAGGAAGCAGTATAAAATTTACATTCATTTCTATCTTTCTGTACTTAGAGGATTATAAATTGTATCCTAGAAACAGATCTAAATATACAGTAGTTTATCAAGATGGATAATTTGTGAATTACATAAATAGACACAGGAACTTATAAATTCTTACATATATTATATTCTGTTTGCTTTTCCATATATTTCTTCTTTTAGCAACATTTAACAATGTATCCAAGCAGTTATCCTTAAACTAGTATAAATCGGTTGCCTAGCCCAATAAGAATATGTGAATCATTTTAAAAGACATTAAAATCACAGGTGAAAATTAGAAACCTATCTCAGCAATGACATGTCATATGCAAAGAAAATGAATTGAGTACTTGAAGCTTAGCACTTCTCAGCTTCTCTTGAAATGATTTTGCCAGAAAATGGCATAACATTGAATTCACTGATAAGAAAAGCAATGAATTTCATAAAATAAGCATATTTAAATTTAAAATACATTTAAGATTTCAAGTAACAAAGAGAAAATTTTCCTCGAGGGTTAGTGAAAATATGAAAGAAAATGTCAACTAATCACAAAATAAGATAAATCATATCTTACTGTCTATGCTCAAATTTAGTTACGTGATTGTGTTTACAACATAGGTAAAATCTTATGTTCTTTCCTTTCAAGAAAAAAAAATCTAATTTTTATATGTGGAAAATGGTACCATTATTCCTCTTTCATCCCTTACGTATCTAGAACTGATCACAGACCTTGAGAGAAAGCTAAACTTGACCTATGCTTGCTTTTGTTTAAAAGCCCATACCATTCCCAGGGTCTCTCTCTTGCTCACTCGCTCTCGCTCTGTCTCTTGCTCTCACTCTCACTCTCTCGTTCTCTCCCTCTCCGTCTCCCTATCTCTCTCTCCCTCTCTTTCCCTTTGCCTCATGTTTATGAATCAAGATGTAAGCTCTCATTACAGTTCTAGTACTTATGTGTGCCTGTCTGCGTGCCTGCCTGACTGCTGCCATGCTTCCCAAAACCTTATCATGGAATTTAGCCCTTGGGAACAGTGAGCTTCAAATTAAATACTTTAATTTATAAATTGCTTTGGTGATAGTACTTGGCATAGCAACAGACAAGTACCTAAGAGAGAACTTGGTACCAGGGGATGTCATATTGCTCTGACAGGCTTGACCATGCTAATTTTTAGAGCACTGTGGAAGACTCTGGGACTTTGGACTAGAAAAACAATAATTTAATGCTATAAAAAAATGGTTTAATGGGCCATTCTAATAGACACTTGGAAGATAGTGGTGCTGAGATCAATGTGGACTTTTGATGCCAGCTCAAGAGGTTTCAGTGGGGAAATAATATTCAACTGGGCTAGAGGCCATGCTTGTGATATTTTTCCCCTTGTCCAAAGAATATTCATGAGGATAGATTGAAGTTAGGGATTAATTTTGTTGGCAGAGGAGATTTCAAGACAGTCTAATGTTGACTCTTTCTTGGTGCAGATCTACAGTGCAATAAGTATGGTGAAAGAAATAAAAAAATACAGTTTGAGAAGAAAAAGAGCACCACAAAATTTAACGTTTGAGCTCTTGCACTGAAAGAAATTAAGGAGAGGCCTGATGCAGAATGAAATGACAGTGGTGCCCTCAGAGCAAGATCCCAGCCAGCTGATCCTGAAACTTTAATTCAAGGAAGGGTCCAAATTTCATTCCAATGTGGGAGCCAAACTTGACATCTTTGTGTACGTGGTTCTGGCTTTAGGTCATGATGGATATAAAAATAAAGGAGTTATGGAATCATCCTTTGGCTAAGTAAAACTGCTGAGGTCAGACATATGGCAGAAGAGTCTTATGAAGGCCCTGAGAGGCTATTACATGATGCTGTGAAAGTTTAGTCTGATTACATTGGAGACCCTGGGATATTGACGATATTAGAGCCCTGGGATACGTGCCACAGAAAGCTTCATTCAGAAACCAGAAATTCAGGAACCAGCCCAATAAAAAAGTTTGTTATAGTCAGCAAAGCTGGAAGAGTAGGGCCATCAAAGTTTTGACATGAGACATGGACATACAGTTTTTGGAATTTTCCCTGCTGGGTTTTGGTCTTGTTTTGATCCAGTATTTCCTCTCTGTGCCCCCATTCCTCCATTTTAGAATAGTAATGTATATTCTGTTCTATTGCATGTTAGAAGTATATCATCTGCTTTTTTATTATTATTATGCAGGGTGTTACAATTGAGAGATTACCTTGATCAAAAGAGACTTAGACTTTGGACTTTTGAACCATGTTGAGATTGTGAAAAATGATGAAGACTTTTGAAGTTATACTAAGTGCATTTTTTATTATGTTATGGCCACAAGCCTATGGTGTTCAGAGAGTGGAATGTGATTGTTTGAACAAAAATGGTCTGCATAATCTCATACATTTGAATACTTGGTCTTCAGTTTGTAGAGCTGTTTTGGAAGGATTATGAAGTATGGCTTTATTAGAGGAGGTGTGTCACTGAGGAGGGGAACTTTGAGGTTTCAAAAGTCCATGACATTCCCAGTTTCTTTCCCTCTGCTTCTTGTGAATAAATACGTAATTCTCAGCTGCTGATCCAGAGCATGCCTGCCTGCCTGCTGCCATGCTCCATGATGCCCATATAACTCTACCCCTATAGTACTGTTTTCTTTTATAAATTGCCTTGGCCATGGAGCTTTCATATGGCAATAGAAAAGTAACTGAGGTATATTACCCATTTTTTTATGTCTCCTTGTTTTTTCAAAAGTCTTCTTAAAATTCTTTTCTACCCCTTTATTCTCTACATAGATGATAGAAATCACCAAAGATTTCTTTGTTGAGTTAGACCTCTAAGGGTGATCTTTTCCCTTTTACCTAAGACCACATGATAAACATCCAGACCCTAATATTATGATAATATGAATAAATTCAGTATGTTTTAGAATTAAAATGTCAGTCCAAAGAAAAAAATCTTAGGTTGTTTTCTTATGAGATTATTAAAATTGAGATAAAATACTCATGCTATGAAGGAGCCTCTGAAAAATATTTCAAGGGTCACTGATGTGTGGCATGTACAGACCAGTCTAATTGTCACTGGTTTTTACTATAAGAGATTATATTGATAAAACTCTGATACTGAAATTAAATAAATGCATGTATACTGCAGAGGTCTTAACAGACATTAATATGTCATTTAATATATTCCAAAATGTATATTTTGAATAAAATGTATTTATTCATTTGTAATGGTTTTTAAAGTTTGCTAAACTCTTTTCTTGTAAATGAGCATAAATGAGGGTATTTTTAGTACATGAGTGGCTAGGTGTTTTGTTACAGTGATATGAATTCTAAGTAACAAAAATTGTTATATTAAATTCAATACTGTTTATCAGTTATAGTTAAGATAATTCATAAAAGATAATGAGTCCATCAGTCTGTGTCAAGTCATCTCCAAATGTGTATGTGTAGGGTAGAACTTGTCAGGACCTTTGGCGCTAGAGGTACAGTTGGGTGCTACCAGATATAATTGCTAGTAACCAAACTTGGTTTCCCTGGAAGAGCAGCAAGTAGTCTCAATAATTGAGCTATTTCTCCAACTCCTAAAAATACTGTTTTTAGTAGTGCAGAAAGAATATTTGAGTAAAAAGACATTATGTACAAATATAGAAAGGTTATGGGAAAACCCAAAAAACAAACAAACAAACAAAAACAAGGACAACAAACAATTAGAGAGACTTGGTTCTTATTTCCACTGTTAACTTCATTTTTGGAAGAGGATCTCAATATCTGATTCATCTGTGGGATTTTATCAACTTAAATTCTACACCGGAAAAACTAAAATCAAATCTCCAGGGATAGAAAACATGCACATGCTTAGTTGAATAAACTCCCTACATGATTCTGATATTCAGTCACAGTTGAGCACTTCCAGCCCAATTGATTGGAAAAAGAGAAGCCCTTGATGAAGATAACAAAGGACTTGAGAGGGGGAGTTCTAATACCCTCACCTCACTAGTTGATCGTGGTAATATTAGTAGGACAACAACATACAAACTAACAAAATGAGCCTCAATTTGAATATGAAAGAGTTGAATTGATAGTTTTCAAAAATTACCATTTGCTACAGTATTTTGAACTGACTAAAGCTAGCTACCAAATCTGATAGGATATTTCTTATTCTAATCTGAATCTAACTAAATACCTCTTGGACCACAAATAAAGCTACTTTTGCTAGACAACATATTAAATAATCTAAGTTTTGAAAAGATGGAAATGTGAGATGTCAGATGTAAAGTTATTATGTGGGTGGATGATGGCTAAAGCTCCTCCTATCTCTTGATGTCAATAAATACACTATTTTTCTCTTCTAAAATTCATGTACGGTTTATTGCATGCTTGGTGCATTCTGTATATAAAGACTCTTCTCACTTATTCTAATTCTGAAAATGTGCTAGTTCCTTGGTGTGTAAGAAGAAAAGCTACACTTTGCCATAAAAAAGTGATGGATGTTTGAGTGGCTATATTCAGCTGTGAGCAATAAATGCTGAGCTCGGCAGAAAGTACTATAGGCAAAAATGCAAGTGATTTACTAGCTATCTAAAGCACATGAGATTTGTAATGCATGAAACCCTCAGGCCCATCACTTCCCTTCAGTAATGGGAAACAATTTTTTTGGTGAAAAATGATATGCTTAATTTCAACGTTGTGTTGTAAAGCAAAAAGCTAGCTAACACACACAGATGTGTGTATGTGTATTATATCTTACTTTTGTACAGGGTCTTTAGATCATATTGGAGGCACAAGTGATCTCTTAAAATGTGGGAACAATAGAGGATGTTAGAAAAATATCTATTAATAGACATTTATTAATTTTTGTGTGTTTTGCCATGGTTCATGGGATCAAATGATAAACTAACACTGTGATAGAACTATTATATTCTGATAGACTCTCTTGAGAACTGATTCTAATAACTTAGCACTCTTTAAGGTGGGTATGCATCCTGGTGATTGTCATAGTTTCATATGGATACTGAAAACAGTGGGCTTCCAAGGAAAAAGAAAAAGACCTGAGAAAAATGGTCAGAAGGTATAATATTACCCCCACATTGATATAGAATGTAGTCATAAAAGACCATCTACTCAAATATCACCTCTGTAAATGATTAGTAGTTTGAACACCAGAAACTTTAAGTGTCTCATTGTATAATCCTGAAAAACACTGACCCTTTTGACAGTTTCAATGTGAAAGATAAATGCAACCCCTTTCTGAGCTCTTTGAAAATAAAGTCTGTATTTCAGAATAAATGTTGAACAATAATAACGATGATGGAATAACTGATACAATGCAAATTTTAAATGAAGGAGAGTAACTTTCTAATTACTGGCTACAGTTTATTCTTTGTAAGTGTAATTAGAAAGAGACCATGTTCCTTTAATTAGAAAGTTAATTAGATTGTGACCTCTTTTCCTGCCTTATTGTCTTTGACTGCAGGCTGGGAGTAAATTACAAATCCCAAGACCTATGAGTCTATAGCCCCTCCAAAGCCAGATTTGTTATAAACAAATATAGGACCATAAGCAACAGTACTAGGATTTAAAATTGAGTTGGGGACTTCCTATAATAGCGAATAGTTTTATTAGGAAAAGCGTTTATGCAGATAAATGAAGGAGCTACTATTCTGGATCAAACCTAGGCAGGGAGCTCACTAAATTATATTCTTCATAATGTTGATTCTGCTGCCTAGTGGCTCTTGCATTTTACTATGTATGAAGTATTTGTTAGAACAAATATTTCTCTGCCTCATATATAAAATTCTTATTTCCATGAGTTTTAGAGTTACTGAGAAAAGCTAGGCAAGTTTTTGTTGTTGTTCTTGTTGCTGTTGTTGTTGTGTGATAGCTCAGATTGTTGATGAACTTTAGGACTCTTCAAGTAAAGAAATACATTTGACCTTCCCAGTTGCTGGAATGTCTATAATTTACTTTAAACTATTTCATTATTGACAACATATGACAGACTATGTGTGTTACTTAGTTTATACTAGATTGCAAGATAAAGTTGCATTTAATAATTTCCAAAATTATACCCCTATAATCACCTTCACATAATATTAGAGCTGTACCAGAGGTTTTGCTATTTCGCAGTGATTTTTAAATGAGTTGTTAGCATGGTTAGGGTTTTTTCTAATTGTTTTTAGCAATAATAAAAAAAATGTTAAGAATGAGTTTCTACAGTTGGAATTAGTCATGTCCACATGCAAAATATTGTAGATACTCTCTATTTCTGTAGTAAAAGGGTATACAAATCAAACGAGGCATCACTCTTTAATGTTAGAAATGGTACTATTAATTTTATTGTTCATTCTAGAAGTTTCTTAATGGATTTACTCCTATTAGTCTAATTAGTTAAATCATTTCTTTAGTATCATATTTGCCTCAGGTAAAAAATTCCATGTAAAATGCTATTGGACATCCTTTTCAAGGTTTGTGATTTAATAGTCTGAATGTTTTGTGAGAGCTTGTTAATAAATTTCTAAAGAGAAATTTGTTCTGAGATTTTCCTACATTATAATCTAGAAGCAAAGTTCCTCAAGGTAAGGACTACACATGCACCACTTCTAACTAGTAGCATTTTTCTAAAGGAAAAGTGTATATGCAGTATTTGTGCAGAAAGATTTTCCATATTCCAATTCCCATTGAGCTGATGTTTGTGAAGTAGTTTATGCAAAGAGAGCTCTTCAAAAACACTTTACAAGATGCTATGATATTATTTTCAAACTCATAGAAGAAAGGTTGTAGATGTAAGAGGGAAGCAAACAGCATTAGTAAATGAATCTGTAACATCTCAATTGGGCTATGTGAAATGGCATGTGGAACAAAACAGACACACCGAATCACATAGAAGCAAAAAAGTGAAGAAACAGTGATTTTATGTCTACATTCTCAGTAAGTTTCCAAGGGAAATAATAACTAAAGAGAAATAGGCAATTGCCTTACTTGGTAATATAAATTGTATTTTGTCTAGAGAAGTAAGTGCACTAACTAGCACAGGCAAAAGCACTGTCTACAACATATTAGTATACTGGGAAATTTGAAGAAATCCTGTTGCTGTGTTCTCATTTAGTGTAATTTAATGTCAGATGTTGCTAAGTATATGCTGTTAATACTGAGCAAAATAAAGAGCTCTAATCCTTACAATGTTGGTTGCAAATATTTTTCAATAAATTCCTGAATTTGTATTGAGGGTGTTTACATTCTTGTGATGCTATAGTTTCAATTTCACTTACTAGATGTGAGATATATATGAATAATTTGATGGCTTAGTTGCTGGATTCTACAGTATACCTTAAATGGGTGTCATTTAAAACCATAATCAGAAGAGAGCACTCTGCATTGGAGGTAGTTTGGGAATCAGTTGTTAGTTGGCTCTAGCCTTTACTTGCTCAGATAGGGTACTAATATCTTGAAAAATCTGCTAATTTTTATAATATCAACTTGATTCTCCAAAAATATGCTAATAAAACCTTATAAATGGCTCATGTAAAAATCATTTGATATATGTCTGCATATGTGTCATACCAAGACTAGGGCCAGTAGTGAATGAACTCACTAACTGTATTTATGGCTGTCTTATCTATAGAACAGACCAACACAAATCATTTAATACATGGACAGGGGAGATGGCTCAGTAGGTGAGACCACATTCTGTGCAAGCATGGGAACCTGAGTTAAAATCTCCAGCACACATATGAAATTAGGCAAGTCTATGCATTATTATAACCTGTGTATTGGGGAATAAAAAAAAAAACAGATTCCAGGAACTTGCTTGCTAGCCATTCCAGGCAAAAATAATAAGTTTCTGCTTTAAAAAAAGGACTCTGTCTCAAGGAAATAGTGTAGAGAGCAATACAGGAAGACACCCAATGTCCCCTGATCTCCACGTGCTCATCTATGCAAATGAATCACCTACATTTATTCTACATATAACACAGATGAAAATTAATTAATATGCAGTATAATATCAAGGGATGTTGAGGTACCATAATGAAATAAAAGTTAGGCTAAAAGAGTGAGAGAGAACAATAAATTTATTTATTTTTGAAGTTCATCAAAATATAGTCCTATCTCTTTTTTAACATTTTAAGTTCAATGAGATAATATCCATGCATTTACAGCTTAACAAGTAAACAATTGAGAAAATTTGAAGTCTTCAGTGTGGTGGGATAGCCTGAGGTAAAGCATGTGTAAAATATATTGTAAAATATTTGACACAAGATAGATGTCCAGTAAATTATATGTTCTATTCTATTGTAATTACCAACACTGTTGGCATTAATGTCTTTTCATAAGTACCTGACTCATGTGCATATTTGGGAAACAAACCCAAGAGAAGAATGTTTAGCTAATAACGGTAAGTCAAAAAGGAGCTACTGGTTATAAAGAGGATAAGAATTCTGTATATTGCTGCAACAAGAGTCTGAGCTCTTATTATTTCTTTCATGAGATAATTATTATGATTATTGCTGTAGCGTATGCTCCCTTGATTATTGATTCAGAAAATATGTGTGATAATAGCTAGTAAAAATAATATCAGCTGCCAGCATTAACTATTTATGTATCATACTTTACTAATTGCTTTGAATTCACTACTGCTTTACATTCTCACACAAATCCTATAATGAAGATATTAAGACATTGTTTTAAGTGATGTATCCAGGAGCACTCAGACACTTATTATCAGATCTAGGATTGGACATTAGAACAGTGTGAAAACAATAATTATGTCATTATTCATTAAATTTACAATAAAATATTTACAAAAGGTAAAATTGCATCATGATATCTTCTATATACTTCACTTAACATTATGGAATTAATAACTAAACTGTTGTCCCAGTCTCTGAAGTTGAAATGTGCATGTAGCTATCATATTGCATGCCATGATTAGAAACTCCCATGTAGACTCATTCATACAATTGTAATTCATCACAAAAGTATGTTTAAAACATGGAGATTTGGGAGCCAGAAAGATGTCTCAGTGGTTAAGAACACTGACTGCTCTTCCAGAAGTCCTAAGTTCAGTTCCCAGCAACCACATGATGGCTCACAACCATCTGTAATGGAATTCAATTTTTTCCTCTGGTGTGTCTGAAGAGAGCAACAATGTACTCACATACATAAATTAAGTAAATAAATTGTTTTTAAAAACGTGGTGATTTTATAATTTGGCTACTACAGCTTACTTAAAATTTGAACTTCATATAGTATAATGTCCTCTGTTGGTACAAGTAATACAAATTATTGGCCATGAAAACAAAAAACAGATAATTAAGTTATAAATGTATTATAAAGTAAATATCCTTTTTTCTTCTTTAAAGATGTTCATCAAAGTATTGTCCTATCACTTTTAAGTTCAATGCACAAATACCCTGCCTTTGCATCTGAAATATGATAGTACATGACAGTTGGCATTTTAATTCATTTGTCCTTGAGAAAATTGTATCATTAAAAGATGGTACAAATTTTAAGGATTTTTTGTAGATATTTTATCTGATGAGGTTTCCCAAGACACTTTGAATTTTTTTTGAAAAAGTAGAATTGGTCATGTTCAATTTTATTTCTGTAAATATTTTTGATATCTTCTTTTATTTATACTTCTTATATTTTGCTATATCAGTGGATATTTTTGTAGATTACTTAGAATTGATTCTTATGAAGGACTGGAAGAGACTAATACTAGTGAATCTCAACCATAATTCTCTCTAGCCAGATCCCTTGCTCTAATGCTGAATGCAATGTTTAGCATGAAACTGACACTTATTTAGTATTAGTCATTTAGAACACTCACAGAATTAATAAAACATATCAAGCTACTAGCAAATAGAAAACAGAAAGTTGACCTTGTACTTCCTCTTGTTTGTTTAGAGTTTAATTCAAGAATAATTAGTTGCATACAAATACTAGATAGAAATATAATAGAGAATGTGTCATAATTTATATTTTCTAATAACATTTATCTTTTTATTACATTTTTATTTGGTGTACATATGTATGTGTGTACATGCATGTCACAACATGCATGAAAAGGTCAGAGGACAAGTTACTCTATTGGTTTGGTAAGAACACTGTCTGAAAGCAGCAAAATGATAGTTACCAGAAGCTCTATAAATTGGAGTTGGGTAGGTAGTGCCAAGACAAGATTCGTGATCCCTATGGCTCAGCAGAATCAAAAGTCTGATTTAGAATAAAGCTATTTTAAAGGGGAATTAGTGCATGAATGAGTTGCTTTCCATAAGCCCCTCTATCATAAATTTTCATTTACTCTAAGAAAGATATAACACTAATTGCCATTCAATGTATAAAAAAGGGTTCTCTGTAAATGACTGTGAATAATTTGAGATTTATTCATTTAGTTGAACTTAAGAAGAGTTACCCAGAGCTGGTGGTACATGCTTTTAATCCCAGAAAGTGGAAGGCAGAGGCAGGTGGATCTCTTAGTTGCCAGTCTGGCCTACAGAGTAAGCTACAGGATACTCAAAGCTGCACAGAGAAACCCTGTCTCAAAACACCAAAAAGAAAAAGAAAAAGTTAGAAAATGTTGTGATGTGAAAGAGGTTGAATAAGCACAATAAGAAATTAATCTCAAAGGGGATTCATGAGGTTTTTTTTGTTTGTTTGTTTGTTTTTTTTTTTTTTTTTTTTTGTAGAGTAAAGATAGCGAGTAGGAATCAGAACATCATGGGTAAGGTTACAGTATATTAGCACTGTTTCTTTGGCAGATTTTTTGTAGCAATGTGACAAAAACTATTTTGAGAATGACTGGTGAATTAAATAGGGAGTAACTAACAGGACAGAAACTTAAAGGGTATACATTAACAAAACAACTAGTCATGGTCAGTATTTGAAAATTACTAGTGACATTAGACACGACTACATTACATTACATCTAATTACATTAGACACGACTAGTGGATATGACCACAAATATGGCCATTGTCAAGACCAAGATACAAATAAATGAGCAAGAAAGTATGAGAAAAAGAATAGTAAGATGGTTTTTATTCACTGTACATCCCAATCATTGATCCTGTTCTGGTAACACTTCCCACAGTCTTTCCTGTAACCCCCTCCCCTTCTCCTCTGAGAGGCTGGAGGACACCTGGGTATCCATATGCTAGGTTCCTGTCTGCAAGCATAACAGAGTATCATTAATAGTGTCAGGGACTTGCTTTACATGGGATGGGTCTTAAGTTGGGTTGTTTATTGCTTGGCCAGTAATGTTTTTACCTGTCTAATAAATTAATGGGTTATTCAATTCTGATAAACTGAATAAAATTATTCAGTTGCAATAATTTCATGTTAGTGTTTCCTCAGTCATCAGAACAGAACATTCCTCAAGAAAACTGTCACATTGGAAAACTTTTCATCATAAAGCCTATGAATACTGTAATTTAAATAATGAGGCCTCTGCAACAAGTTCTGAGTTATTGTCTCCTCTATAAGTTATCTTTTCTTTTTCTAGCTAACTGTCATATTCAACTAGTAGTCTCTCTTTTTTCTCAAGTTACTTTCTCAAGGTTGACTCCAATGTTCCTACACAGGACTTCACAAATGTTCATATTGGCTGACCATTATTATCAAAATTAGAATTGTATGTCTACCCCATACTGACTAACAATACACTATTTTAAATTTAAAATAAAAGATGAAGAATGGCAATAACAATAAAATGAACGAAGAATAAAAAGAAGAAATATGAGCAGCCTCAATTGATTCTGCTGCCTTGCTATCCCCTCCCTCTCCCCATTAAGACAGATAACAACAAAGACCTTTACTCAAAATCCCCATTATCACAAATGCTTCTATTTATGATGTAGCAGCACTACAATGAATGCAAACAACAGCAAACTGTGAGGCCAGGAAGGCCAAAGAAGCACAAATCATTTGAATAAACCTTAACAACTATTCCATGATATTGGCTGACATAATTAATTCACTCAAGAAACTCTTCAGAAAAGCTTTCTATTTTTCATGTACTTCGTAAATAGTAAGTGTGTTAGATGACTACCTCTCATTAAAATGAAATGCTTTAGATAATTAACCTATAAAAGAAAGGGTTTACTTAGCTCAAAATAGCAATGATAGAGATAATATGGCAGAGTAAATGGCTGATCGCAGGGCCAAGAAAAAAAGAAGAAAAGGAAGCACCAAAAAATCCACAGTTCTCTTCAAGCACAATCCCAATGATTTAAAGACTTCCTGTGAATCTACTTCCTAATGGTCCCATCACCTTTTACAACTTGTAAATGTAGATGCCACATTTATTTCCTCAGAGAAAGTGATGAGATGAACCTACCTAAGCTGTGTGAATATATGACTTAGGCTGAGCACAGAGCTTTTCCTTCTCTGTTTTAATTATTCCTAGGCCTAAGCCTGGAAGCTTTTAACCTTTGTACAATCTATTCTTCCAAGCTGACTGATTCAATCCAGCTTCTCTCAGCTTCTCACTGAAATGCTCTGCTTGGCATGTATACATTCCAGCTGGATCATATCTTTGGATGTGATCCTGCCAGAGCAGCTGCGTTGCTGGATTAAGTTTCCTGTTCAAGAACTGACACTTTGGAGAACTAAACTATAACCCACAGACCTTTGGAGCCGCTTATCCAAGCTATAGTACCAGGTAGTTCCACCTCAGCATATGTGAGTTTTTGTTTGTTTGTTTGTTTGTTTATGTTGCTGTGGTTCAACAAGACTCTCCAGTGATATTCTCCAGTGTTATAATCCACCAGCGTGGGCTCCAGGGTGCTATATCTGAATATTTATGTCCCACCCCAACTCTTATGTCTAGATCCAATTTCCCATATTATTATTAAAAATATTCAATATTACTAAGAAGAGGGCTTGTTGCAGGTGGTCATATCATAAGATAGGACCATCAAAAACAGGATTAATGCCTTTATTAATGAAGTCCAAAGGAGATAGAAGTTCTGATTCTCTCACCATTGAGATAACAACAGAGTCCTTTATTCAAAAGCCTTTTTCCATGCTTACAATCATCTGATTTGTAGCATTACCTTAATAACCCAAATAGACTGAAGCAGCTGATAATATTTCTAAGGTCTGTGTTGTTTTCAAGTTAATTTAATTTAACATTAGTAAATATAGGACTTCTAGGAATGGGTCTGTTCAATGACTCATGTATGATAACTCCCCTTTTCACGAGTCAATATGCATATAGTTAGTACAGGTTTATATTGAGCTATCATTTATGAGTGCCTAACAACTTGGCTATTTATAACAATCTTCCTGAATAGCCTGACTTAATAACCTTATAAAACAGAATACACATTCTAGCTTCAAAGACTATTTCTCTGAATCAGTATTTTCTGAATTCTTACTAGTTTGCTTGCAATTCAATGTCTAATATCTCCTTTGATTCACATTCCTGGCATTATATTTACCTTTGGGTTTCATTCTGTCAATGGAAATATTACATCAATCATTTAATTCTTGCATTAGCTCATGCACACACATGTATGCACTCACACATATATACCCTGTTACACAAACACATGTGCATATATATGCACATACTCATTGTCTTAGTTGGTGTTAGTATTGGTGTGCTGAAACATCATGACCAAAGCAACTTAGAAAGGAAGGGTTTATGCTTACATTCATACATTATTATAGTCCATCATTGAAAGAAGTCAAGACAGGAATTCAAACATGACAGAAACCTGGAGAAAGGAGCTGATGCAGAGGCCATGGAGAAGTACTGCTTACTGGATTGTTTCCCATAACTTGCTCAGCCTACTTTCTTATAGAACCCAAGACCAACTTCCCAGAGGTAGCCCTACTTACAATGGGCTGGGCTCTTCCATAGCAATCATTAATTTAAAAAAAAATGTCTAACAATAATGGTTGCCAACCTTACTAATGCTGCAATACTTTATAACAGTTCCTCATGTTGTAGTGACTCCCAACCATATTTCTACCTAATAATGTAATTTTGCTACTGTTAGAAATTATAATGAAAATATTTTTAGAGATAGAGAGTTGTCAAAGGGGTCACAACCCATAGGTTGAGAACCACTGCCCTACAGTAGATTTATGGAGGCATTTTTTCAAATGAGGCTCCCTCTTCTCTAGTGACTCCAGCTTGTATCAAGTTGACATAAAACTAGGCAGCACACTTACATACATTTATATACACACATACACATATATTCACATACATTCACATTTACATACATACATATACACAATCATTCAAATTTTGGCCATTAAAATCATGTAATGTACTACTGGTACTATGTGTTGGTTTTTTTTGTCTTTATTTGCTTTTCATTTATAACAAAATCAGTTCCATAATGATAAAATACTCAGAAAAGTAGTGGATTTGAAAACATGAACAGATTCACTTATAAAAATGCATAGTGAAAGAAACTGTGCCCGTTTTAATACACGTGCAAAGACAACTTTGCACCAAGTGAGTATGTAAACTATGGCCTTATTTGTTCATGGTATCCAGCACTAGTCAGTTCTTTTCACTAGGTTATCTGAGGACATCCTGTATCATTACCATCTGGGTGCTTCATATTGAAATGCGTTCCATAGTTTGCTACAGATTCAGTGAACCAAAGTTTCTGAGAGTGACACCAGAAAACAGAATCCATTTGGGTATTTTCATGGCCACTAAAATTAGAGAACACTTATCCCTTACAGCCATTAAAAATATAGTTTATATCTCTCTAGAATTCTGTAGAGGCAGTCGCCATGTGCAACCTAATAAACCCTATATTTACATGTCAGGTCCAGAATCTATAGATTTCAGCTATTTAATTTTATTTAATCATTTATCCCTGGAGATAAGTTAAGGCTGAGCATTTAAGCAAATATGAGCTAATCAGATAGTATGAATATAAATATGACCTGGCCTATCAGGAAGAAACTTATCATGAAGAAAGGGAATAGGTTGTAATTCAATAGCGTTATTGTCTTAGATGTACAAAGCCTTGGGTACTATAGCCGAAAAATGGGGGAGAGAGAGAGAAAAAAAGAGAGGGAGGAGAGTAGGTACAAATACACACACACACACACACACACACACACACACACACACACACACATATTAGTTTACCTTTGCTGGTTTTTGTCACTACTGCCTTAAAGGCACTCAAACTTTAAGGGAGATGTGTTGACAGAATCTAAGGTGTTATAAGGTCATCTCTCCATGTCATATACAGAAACAATTAATTCATTTCTCTAAAAGTATTTCTCTCATACAGTTCAGAAAATGGATACACATTGATTTTATGAAACCACAGTAATAATCTGGTATTTGTCAACTTTGGGTGTGGTTCCTCTTAAATAGTCCCACAAGTGCAGTCATATAAATAAGACACTGCACCTAAGAAATATGCCTACAATAAGAAACCTCTGAGGAAGAGAGATGGGACTGCTGTATCCTATAATCCTTATTTTTACTTTCAGGAAGGAGAAAATAGTAGAGAGAGAAGAATTAAGAGTCCAAGAAAATGGCATTGAACAAGTGCAGATAGGATAAAAAGAGACTAATAAAAGAAATAGAGTGCAGAAGAGCTAAGTTGTCTGGCAGTTCATGAGAACTGTTATCTGTGTTTTGACTCCCAATTTCTGAGTCAGAATCTACCAATAACAGCTACTAAATAGACCAGACTAAATATCCCATAGCACCCCTTTTTAACAGTGCAAAGTGATAGAGAGAGTGACCCGGTTATAAAAAACAAGGTCCCAGCTTTGCTATCCAGTGTTTTGAGGTTATTGTTGTTGTTGTTTTGTTTTGTTTATGTTTTTGAGAATAACAGGAAGCCTCAAGAAGTTCGATGCAGGAAGTAGATAGTTAACCAGGGAAAAAAAACTTATATTAGTGTAGATAAGCTGGGAACAAAACCCTCATACTGGTTTCCTATAAAAACGAACCAAAACCACGAAAAAGCCGAGCATGGTTTGTAGAAATCCCAGTGCACAGATTACCACTGTAAATCATTGCACAACCAGCTCTTTTGCAAAGTGCAAAGCAATCTGCTCTACATACCTCAGATGCCTAAACAAATCAACACAGAGGGAGACTTTTAATCATTTCAGCAACCAGGGCACACTAGCGCTGTTCTCAAAAAATGCTGGAAGGTTCCTGACACCTGTGCTCACCCTAGACTGTACTTCTTGTGACTTTGTAGTGGCAGAGGTTTTGATTTGCTTGTTGGTTGGGGTTGCCTCAGCCTAGAAGCAAAAGTGTTCTGACACGAGAAAAATCATGTATGCATTCTATTCCTCAAGTCCATCAGCTTAACTGGGACTGTCTTAGTTGTAGGTTTTGCCTAGATCTACCTTTCATTTTTAATTTCTCTAAAATGAATGGAGATTGCCTCCTGAACTTATTTATTAATATCTCATTTGAAGGTCCTTGCTCAAAAACCATGTGGTAAGCAGCATCACTGAGACAAAGGAATTTGACCATGTTTATATGCAGGAAAGATGACAAATTAGAAACAAATTAGCATCAATATGAACTGCTTATAAAAGGGTCAAACTACAAACACAACTCCAGAAATGAGTCTTCTTAATCACTACATTTTCCAAAACATTCTACTGGAAAAAGTAATTAACAACTTCTTATGTTAACTTAAAAAGGGTATAATTACTGAAAAGATATTATATGCAGATAAATAGTATTTGCATGTTAACACATTTTTTTATCTCACAGATCTGATTCATTAACTCATAAAATGAGGAAGTGATAAGCTATCTGGCAAGTTTTTAGAGTGATAAATGTCTAATGTGAACCTGTTAGCTCTAAATTTCAATTTATTTAGATGGAAATTCAAAGTATCTTTCTATACTTTAGAGTTTAGGTTTAGGCTCACGCCACACCAATCACAACAAAAGTCCAACACTTAATCACTGACTTGTATCACGATGGCAGGTACTAGACAGCGGTATCTGTTTTGATCACCAGTGTATCTAAACAATTTTTGTCATGCTGTGTGCTGTTAATAAATGCTTTCAAAATGAACAAATGTATAGACCTTATTTTTTTTTGCTAACAGGCTTACTATTAATTAATAACATTGCCACATCAACTTACAGGCATGGACATCTTTTGGGGGATAGAACTAACAATAATATATGTTACTGAATGTTAATACCTCAACAGGATGTGTTGAGGGGGGTCCCAGTTATCCCATTTTTTCCAATGTATTTATCTCCTCACAAATTTCGACTGTCTAGAAGATTGGAACAAACATCTTTTTGTCATGTATCTTAGAGCTTTCATGCACAGCTGCCTTCCACATACGACTCAGGGAATCTTTCCTTTTTGTCCTGATCTTTGATTTTTAAAAAATTGGATTTATTTCACTGAGAGAAGTGGTGTGCCAAAGGGTGTGCGGAGGTCAGAGGACAATTTGTGGGATTTCATTCTCTCCTTCTACCGTGTATTGGGCATTGGCATTAACAACAAGAAAAAAAAAATGGATTCAACTTTCCAAATTCTCTGACTCTGTCCTAGTCTTTCTTTTGTGTGCATAAGTGCTGTGCCTGTATGCATATCTGGTTAGCACATTCTTTCACTCATAGGGTCTTTTTTATTATTTTATTGGTTATTTTATTTATTTACACTTCAAATGTTATCCCCCTTCCTAGTTAAACCACCTATCCCCTCCCGGATGACCCAGCATAGGAGAATGCTAGGGCACTGAGGCAGGAGGGGGTGGGTGAGTGGGGGAGCACCCTCATAGACATAGGGTCTTTTTATCAAGTTCTAGAGAGTAGCCAAGAGCATTGGCAATAGTCAAAAGTGTTGGTTGTCAATGGAACCCATGTAACTAACACTTCAAAAAGAGGCAACTCATTCCTAGTACAGGGGATTTTATTTATTAGCACATCGTATTGAGTTGAGGTTTTGTGGGATAATACCATTAAAATTCTTTGCATATGTTCATGTATTATTTTAGGAAGCTTCTATAGTAGTAGCTTTTAATTTGTACCCATCTTCTGGTCTCACCTTCAATTTATAAAAATGATTTCTCTTATAGTTTAAGATTTTAATTGTATCATTTCCCCCTTTATGTTCCTACCTCCAAGCCATTTCACGAACCTCTTTTTGCTCTTTTTCAAATTTATGACTACTCTTTTCATTGTTTCTCTCTCTCCCTCTCTCCCTCCCTCCCTCCCTCCTGTCCTTCCTCCCTCCTTTTCTTCCCTATACACCTATGTACAACCTGCTCGTTTTATAATGTTATTTGTATGTATGTTTTCAGGATGACCATTTGACCATTGGTATTGGATAGCCAAGCTCATCCCTATTAATTCTCCCATTCTCAGCATTTCTTACTTGTAGACAGTTTTTTTCCTGTTGATTAGAAGACTCCAGGACTCTACAGCACCTCACCCATATTAGCATGTCCATTCTGTCTTTGTTTATCACACCATTGTGTTAATCCCTTGATGAGGGGTTATGGGTGTGGCTTCAGACATTCCTAGGAGACAATCTCACAGCAGACACTGTTCCTCTGGGTCCTATAATCTTTGATTTAATTATTTAGCCCACCCCCACCTTCTGTAAATTTGGCTAAAAACCTTGTCAATCTAGTTAATCTTTTCAAAGAACAAACTCTTTGTTTCATAGATAATTTGTATTTGTGTTGGTATTTTAAAATTTTATTAGTTTTATACATGACTTTTATTATCTTACCCTATCTAATTACTCTTTTGGTGAATAGTGATGGGTATCCTTGGTTCTCAGTTTTACTACATCTAGAATTAACTGAAATCTGCAGCTGGGTACATCTATGAGATATTTTTCCTGATTGGATTATCTGAGGTGGAAAGACCCATCCTAAATGTGAATCATTTGAAGTGGGAATATTCACCTAACATCTGGGCATCTCTTTCCAGTGGCAGCCTATTTAAAATGTTAATCCCAAAAATGGGAGGACAAAAACCACCAGCTCAAATCACCATTGAAAAAAAAACAATTAAATAAGGCAAGCATTTTTATTTGTGTACATAGACAGGCTGCCTTCCTCTAAGGCAGGGTTCAAGAAGTCAACATTGGATGTGAGGAAGAAAAGGCTTTTATAGAATTCAGGAGTAGGGATTTTCCAAATGAGGGATTTGACAGACAAAATAGGTGAGGTAACAAGAGAAGAATATATCTTTTTGATCAATTTTTCCTTTAATGTTTATGAAATACCCTTCTGATAACCTAAGACAGAATCTATCATTGATGGTGCAAAAAATACTGTTTTCCTAGTCCAATCTGTTAAACTATTACTGAGGAATAATTGAGACCATTGATACTAAAAGTTATTATTGAAATATATTCATTAATTTCAGTTATTTTATTGTGCTGGTGGTATTTTCTTAGACCTTTTGGTTAACTGTTACAGGAATATATATATATATATATATATATATATATATATATATATATATCCTTGTGTTCTTTTGTTCTTTTGACTATGTTTAGTGTCCTCTTGAGTATGCTTAATCTTCTTTTCAGACCAAAGTACTCTTTCTAGTTTCTTCTGTATTGCTGGGCTTATGATAAGTGCCTTAAATCTGTTTGTGTCATGGGAAGTTTTTCTTTTTCCTTCAGTTATAACTGATAGCTTTACTGAATATAGTAGCTTGGGCTGGCACTTGTGATTCTTTTGAAATTGTAGAACATCAGTCCAGACCCTTCAGGTTTTCAAAGTTTGCATTTAAATGTCAGGATGAAAACACTCACTTTTAATTCTAGTACTTTGGGGATTCAGAGTCAAACAGATCTCTGTGAGTTCAAGGCCAGCTTGCTGTACATCGAGAGGTTCAGGCCTACCAAGGTGACATAGTGAGACCATATTTTAAAAACCAAATGAAACAACACAAAAAAGTTAAATGTTATTCTGCTGTGTCTGCCTTTATATGTAATTTAATCTTTCTTGAAGCTTTCAATATATATTTTTTTTGTTCTGTATATTTTGTATTTTGGTTATTATGTGACATGATGGGTATCTTTTCTGGTACTGTTCTATTTTCTGTGTACCTCTTGCACCTTAATAGGAATTTTTTTCCTTTAGATTTTGGATAATTTCTTTAGGGTTTTGTGATTAGCCATCCAAATTTCTAGTAAGGATATTCATGTTAGACTTGGCCATGAGAAAAACTCTAAAATAACTATTCATGCTTTTGTATTATATAACTCTTCCTATTTACTAGCTAGATAATATGGAATTTTTTCCTCTTTTCTTTTGATGAAAGTCAACTTTGTTGTGTTTATAAACTTCTATAAAGTCACATATAAGAAATGGAATTAAGATGCAACCACTACAAAAGAAGTTTTTTGTCTTAGCATTCTATCAGTTTATAGTTTAATGTTTAAAATAGCATTCTTTATCTCTTGTACAGTTAAATACACATTTAGACTACAGTTTTGTCTATTTAATAGAAATTAATGAACACTTATGTTCACACAAATATATGCACATCTATGTTTCTAGTAACATAACTTATTCTTACAAAAATGTAAAAGCTTTCTAAAGAGCCTTCATTGTATGAATGAAGAAATAAATAATATTTGGTAAAGCAATATAATATATTTTTAAAAAGAATAATTAATTGGCATATATAATAAAATGGTCAGATTCAAAGGCATTGTGTTGAGTGAAATGATTAATTTCAAGAATTATATATTCTATAACTTCATTTATGATATACTCTGGAAAAGGCAAAACTAGTAGTAGATATGGGGGGCACAGAGATGGCTCCACAGTTAAGAACACATATTGTTGTTGGAGAGGACCTGGGTCCAATTCATAACACCCACATGGTCGTTTATTGCTATCCATAATTCTAGTTCCAGAGTACCTGACATTTTAATCTACCCAGAAACAGGCATGCATGTGGTTCATGTACATATATGAAGGCAAAACATTCATATCTATAAAATGAAGATAAATCATAATAAAAAACTACAGCAGAAAATAACTGAGTTGTACTTTTCCATAATTATAAATAGGAGGAAATGATGCATCAAAAGAAAGTTTTGTGGTGTAATATAACTATCCTACAAGATAATGATGGTTTTTACGTAAATTTATATAAGGCAGCATACACAGAGTCATAAAGTAAAACAAATATTGATAATGTGCATGAAATTTAAAAACTTAAAAACATTTAAAGTCGTAAAACTGCTACATTTTGTTCACTATACATTTACAACAGAGAGAGGTGCTTGAAAGTGTATTAATCAAAATGCTGTGGTCTATAGAAGGACTTCAGAATAAGAATTTATTTCATCTGCTATTTGAGAATGAAGCCATTTTGCCTTTTAAAATATTACAAATTTTATTTTTATTTTGAATTGTTGAAAGTAGTTTTTGTTTTAAACTCATTTTCTTACCGCATTTGGTAAATATAAGGATCCAAATTATTAGTGGTTATTTTTATACTGTATGTTTCTGGCAACATTGACTCCATTTGCTTATGGTGAGTATTATATTACTTCTGCCAAGCTGGAAAGCTGGGAAGTTGAGATGACAATTATCTAAGTGTTAAAAATATATAAAATTAATAGTTTCATGCCTAAGAGCCTCTTCGTACATGAGATTAGTACACCATTTCCATTTTCATTTTGTAGTATAATTTGCCTCTTCAGAAAGCTCACTTTATTCCATTCAATTGCAAAGCTGGGATGGTTGATATGCCTATAATAAATTTAGAAAATTAAGTTATTACTCCAATGAAGTTTTCAAAATTCCATTCACTCACAAGTACTTTTGTCATAATATTCATAATAGAGAGAATAGAAAGACAGATACTATCAATATTTCTCTTCTTTATCTGAATTCATTTTCTTAAGCCTTCAAAGTTAAAATATATCACCATACCATGAACGAACATATATGTGCATGTAACAGAAAAAGAAAAAAATGGACAGCATTGTAGCCATATCTTTATGCTCTCTACTTCACATGGAGAATATAATTACCCTTTCCTATGCTAGAATTTCAACAAAAGAAAATTAGTCAATATATATTTTTAATTATTTATTTATTCACTTTCCATCTCAATATCAGCACCTTCTCTTGTCAATACTCCCTCATGCTAGCTCTTCCCTCATTCCCCCTTCTCTCTCTAAAAATGTCCCCTCTGGGTGTCACCTCCTACTACCCTATGCATCAAGTGAGGAATTAGGTTTATCCTTTCTTACTGAGGCCAGAAAAGGCAAGACAGTTCATTTAGGAGTATAGGATCTAAAGGCAGGCAGACAAGAGGATCAGGGACAACCTCTGCTTCAGTTGTTGAAGGACCTGCGTGAAGACCATACATTTGCTACATATGTGCAGAAGGCCTAGGTCCAGCCCATGCTTGCTCTCTGGTTGGTGATTCTGTCTCTGGGCACCCCCAAGTGTCCAGGTTAGTTGACTCTATTGGTCTTCCTGCAGAGTTCTTGTCCTCTTTGGGTACCTCAATCCTCTTCCCAAACACTTGACAAAGACTCCTCATGCTCCATCTAATGCGTGGTTGGGTGTGAGTCTCTGCATCTGTTTCCATTATCTGATGGATGGAGGCTCTCAAAGGACAGTTACATGTGTTTTCTGTCTGCAAGCATTACACAGATGTCAGGGATTGGTTCTTGCCCATGAGATGGGTCTCAATTTTGAGCAGTCATTGGTTGGTCATTCACTCAGTCTCTGCTCTATCTTTGTCCCTATATATCTTGTAGGTAGGATATATTATGGGTCAAAGTTTTGTGGGTGGGTTGCTGTCCTTATCCCTCCACTCAGAGTCTTGCCTGGCTGCAGGAAGTAGCCACTTCAGAATCCATATCTCCCACTGCTAGGAGTCTCAGCTAGAGTTGTCTCCATAGACCTTCTGGCCTCTCCCTATCCCAGGTCTCTGGCAGGTCATAAAGATTGCCCCCCCAGCTGATTTCTATTTTCTGTCCCCTGCTATTCATATATATAACCTCCTCCATGCCCAACTTCCCTCCTTATCCCCTCTGCCACAAAGTTCCTTCATTCCATCAACCTCCAATATCTGTTTGTTCACCCCTTCTGAGAAAGATTCAACCATTCTCCCTTGGGCCATCTTTGTTATTTGGCTTCTTTAGGCCTGTTGATTATAGTGTAGTTATCCTGTACTTTATGGCTAATATCAGCTTATAAATGAGTACATAACCATACATTGCCAAGTTCTGCAGGGCCATGCCCAAGGGAAAGTGTGGCACTGTGCTTTCCCTTAGAGCACAGCCAGCAGGGTGTGGCTATCCATGAGTGTTGACCATTGCTAGGTATAAGGCTTATTTGTTTATCTTATGTCCCTCACTCAGGTGTAATGTCCTCCCTGCCAAAGTTAATGACTCCATGATAATCAGAGATAGCGTGAGTCAGAGAAGCAAGGGTATGTCTATTGTCCTTAACAAAATGGTAAGTGCTGTGACATTCAGGACTGCCCTTAAGGCTCTGGGAAAGAGCTCTAAAAACATGAGTTCAAAAATATATAAGGAGTATTTCTCAACTATGCAAAATATAAATATGCAATATGAATTATATGAAGGCTTCACAGATGTAAAAAACAAGACAAACAAAGCAAAATCAGAGACACCTGCATGAGGAGCCAGCTTATCAGAAAGATATTAAGGAAGGAGATAAAAAGATTTGGGGAGTGGAGTTCACAGGGCAAGATCCCACCCACTAAGTTCATTGTCTGTGTTTACAATGACAGACAGATCTCTGAATTCATTTGTAATATTAAAAAAAAATAATGCACTTGCTGTCTTTTCCTAAGAATCAAAAGGTGAAAGTAATAAAATGCTGAGTTGTGGAATAACCAAAAGGGAATCTGGAGTAAAGGAATGATTTGATATGTAAATAAAAGACTGAGCTCTGGTCTGCAAGAGAGAGCTACCCAGAGAGAACTGCTTGGAGAGTGAACATAGCTCTTTAAGAATTTTCTAACATGATTTCTGATTGTGGTTGGAGAATTCAAGAATTGTGTTTCTAGCAGCTTTTCTACTTTGTTCAGAAAATCCAAGAATTTTTTTTTTCTAGCAGCTTTTCTGACTTTGGTAGGAAAATTCATGAGCTATCCAGAGAGCTTTTAGAATTTTTTCTAGCATGAGATAGCTATCTCTAGCAGAGAGCTATCTCAAGCAGAGAACTGTCTCAAACAGAAAGCAATCTTAAACAGACTACAGAGCCAAGTACTATCTACAGAGCTGTCTAGAGAGCCACCTTGAGCAGAACACAGGGCTATCAGCTTGTATCCCTGACTTTAGTCTTTTCTCTTGCCACTTCCAAACATCTGTCCCTTTATCAAGACCCCCTACCAAGACAAGGCTGATCCTTGGCAATCCATGTCCTTTTAAGTCTGGGTTACCTCACGCAGGATGATATTTTCTAGTTCCATCGATTTGCTTATGAAATTCATGATGTCCTTGTTTTTAATGGCTGAGTAGTATTCCATTGTGTAAATTAGCCACATTTTCTTTATCCGTTCTTCAGTTGAGGGGCATCTGCCTTGTTTCCAGCCTCTGGCTATTATGAATAAGACTGCTATGAACATGTGTCTTTATAAGAGAGTAGAGCATCTTTTGGGTTTATGCACAAGAGTGGTATAGCTGGGTCTTGAGATAGAATTATTCCCAATTTTCTGAGAAACCACCAAATTGATTTACAGAGTAGTTGTACATGTTTACACTCACTCCAGCAATTGAGGAGAGCTCCTCTTGTTCCACACCTAGGCAAAATGTATGTGTGCTTTTTTTAGTTTTTGATCTTAACCATTCTGATGAGTATAAGGTGGAATCTCAGAGATGTTTTGATTTGCATTTTCCTGAAGACATTGAACACTTTTTTAGGTGCTTCGTGGCCATTTGAGATTCGTCTGTTGAGAATTCTGTTTAGCTCTGTACCCCATTTTTAATTGGGTTATTTGTATTGTTGGTGCCTAACTTCTTGAGTTCTTTATATATTTTGTATATTAGCCCTCTTTCAGATGTAGGGTTAGTGAAGATCTTTTCCCAATATGTAAGCTGTCATTTTGTCCTAATGACAATGTCCTTTGACTTTCAGAAGTTTTAAGTTTCATGAGGTCCCATTTATTAATTCTCAACCTTAGTGCTTAAGCCATTTTTGTTCTGTTCTGTATGTTGTCTCCTGTACTGATGAGTCTAAAACTATTCTCCACTTTCTGTTTGTTCGTGTATCTGGTTTTCAATTTAGTTCTTTGATCCACTTGGACTTGAGTTTTGTGCATGGTGATACATATCAATCTATTTGCATTCTTCTACATGCAGACATCCAGTTAGATCAGCATCATTTGTTGGAGATGCTCTCCCTTTTCCATTGTATGGTTTTGGCTTCTTTGTCAAAAGATCAAGTATCTGTAAGGATTTATTTCTGGGTCTTTGATTCAATTCTATTGACCAACCTGTTTGTTTCTATACCAGTAGCATGCAGTTTTTATTACAATTGCTCTGTAGTACAACTTAAAGTCAGGATTCTTTTAGCTCTCCTAGGTTTTTTGTTTTTCCATATGAAGTTGAGAATTGTTCTTTCAAGGTCTGTAAAGAATTGTGTTGAGATTTTGATGGGCATTGCATTGAATCTATAGATGGCTTTTGGTAAGATGGTCATTTTCACTATGTTAATCTTATCGCTTCATGAACATGGGATGTCTTTCTATTTTCAGATATCTTCTTCAATTTCATTGTTCAGTGACTTGAAGTTCTTGCCATACAAATATTTCACTTGCTTGGTTATAGTTATACCAGGGTATTTTATATTATTTGTGGCTATTGTGAAGGGTAATATCTCCCTAACTTTCTTCTCAGACCATTTATCGATTGTGTAAAAGAAGGCTAAAGATTTCTTTGAGTAAAATTTGTATCCAGCCACTTTGCTGAAGGTGTTTATCAGCTGGAGGAGTTCTCTGGTAGAAATTTGGGGGTCACTTATATATATCATCTGTGAATAGCGATACTTCAACTTCTCCCTTTCCAATTGTATCTCCTTGATCTCCTTTACTTGGCTTACTGCTCTAGCTAGAACTTCAAATACTATATTATATAGATAAGGATAGAGTGGACAGCCTTATCTTGTCACTGATTTTAGTGGAATTGCTTCAAGTTTCTCTCCATTTAGCTTGATGTTAGCTATTTTCTTGCTGTATACTTCCTTTATTGTGTTTAGGTATGTACCCTGTATCCCGGATCTCTCCAAGACTTTTAACATGAAGGGGTGTTGCATTTTGTCAAACACTTTTTTGGAATCTAATGAGATGATCATGGGGTTATTTTATTTTATTTTATTTTTTTAAATGGTAGATTACATTGATGGATTTTCATATATACATTCACACCTGCATTCCTGGGATGAAACCTACTTGACCATGGTGGATGATATCTGTTTTCGAGTATTTTATTGAGTATTTTGGAATCAATGTTCATAAGGAAAATTGGTCTGAAATTCTTTGTTTGTTGTATGGTGGGTTCATTGAATAAGTTTTGCAATGTTCCTTCTGTTTCTATTTTGTGGCATAGTTTGAGGAGTATTGGCATTAGCTCTTTGAAAATCTGGTAGAGTTCTTCACTAAAACTATCTAGCCCAAGGTTGGTTGTTTTTGTTTGTTTGTTTGTTTGTTTGTTGGTTGGGATACTTCCTTAATTTTTAAAGGTTATTTTATTTATTTACATTTGAAATATTATCTCCCTTTCTAGTACCACCTCCATAAGTCACCTATCCACTCCTCTCTCCCCCTGCCTCTGTGAGGGTGCTCCCCAACTCACCCACCCACTCCTGCCTCAGTGGCCTAGCATTCCTTTATCCTGGGTCATCAAGCCTCCACAGGACCAAGGGGCCTCCCTCCCAGTGATACCAGATAAGGCAACTCTCTGCTATATTACAAGCTGGAGCCATGTGTGGTTGGTGGTTTAGTCCCTGGGAGTTTTGGGGAGTCTGATTGGTTGATATTATTGTTCTTCCTAAGGGGCTGCAAACCCCTTCAGCTCCTCCAGTCCTTGCCCTAACTTCCCCATTGGGGTCCCTGTGCTCAATCCAATGTTTGATTGGGTACATCCCCATCTGTATTGGTCCAGCTCTGGCAGAGCCTCTCAGGGGACAGCCATACTGTGCTCCAGTCCATAAGCACTTCTTGGCATCAGTGCTTCTGGACTCTGTATTTGGTGTCAGCAGATGGGATGGATCTCTAGGTGGGGCAGACTCTGCGTGGCCTTTTTTTTTTTTTTTCAGTTTCTGTTCTACTCTTTGTCCCTGCATTTACTTTTTGACAGGAGGAATTCTGGATTAATATTCTTGAAGTGGGTGGATGTTCCCATCCCTTAACTGGGGGCTGTGCCTATCCACTGCATACAGTTTCTATAGGTTCTCTCTCCCCTTTGTTGGGTATTTCAGCTAATGTCCTCCTTGTTAGATCCTGGAAAACTCTTTGGTCCCTGGGATCTGGAACTTTCTAGTGGCTACTCCCAGTTCCCCCTCCCCTACTGCTACATACCTGCTTTCAAATTCCTGATCCTCCGTCTCTCCATCTCCTCCCATTTCTGAACTGCCCCCTTCTCCCTCCCCCTCCTCTCTCCTTCCCAGATTCCTCTCTCCCTCTATTTCCCAGAGATTATTCTCTTCCCCCTACTGAGTATTATAAATGAGGCTATTATAAACACACTTGAGCATGTGTCCTTGTTAAATGTTAGAGCATCTTTTGGATATATGTCCAGTAGTGGTATAGCTGGGTCTTTAGGTAGAACTATTTCCAATTTTCAGAGGAACTGCCAATCTGATTTCCAAAGTGGTTTTACACCCACCAGCAATGGAAGAGTGTTCCCCTTTCTCCACATCCTCACCCACATCTGCTGTTACCTGAGGTTTTTTTCATACTTTATTTACATTTCAAATGTTTCCCCCTTTCCAGATCTCCCCTTTGGAACCTCCCTATTCCTTCCCCCTCTCCCTGCCACTATCGGGGTATTCCCCCAACCACCCATCTACCCACTCTCGTCTTCCCTCCTTGGCATTCTCCTATACTGGGGCATCTAACACCCTCAGGCCCAAGATGCCTCTGCTCCCCCTGATGGCTAACAAGACCCTCTTCTGCCATATATGTGGCCAGCACCATGGGTCCCTCCATGTGTATTATTTGTTTGGTGATCCAGTCTCCAGGCGCATTGAGGGGTCGGGCCAGTTGCCACTGTTGCTCCCTCCTTGGGGCTGCAAACTCCCTCAGCTCCTTCAGTCCCTTCTCCAACTCCTCCCTCTGGGACCTCACACTCAGCCCTATGGTTGCTGTCAAGTGACTCTTGGGTGTTCTGAACTTTTGGGCTAATAACCACTTATCAGTGAGTATATACCGTGTTCATTCTTTTGTGACTGAGTTACTCGATCAGAATGATATTTTCATGTTCCATCCATTTGCTTGTGAATTTCATGAAGTCATTGTTTTTAATAGCTGAGTAGTATTCCATTGTGTAAATGTACCACATTTTTTGTATCCATTCCTTTGCGGAGGGACATCTGGGTTGTTACCAGCTTCTGGCTATTATAAATAGCGCTGCTATGAACATAGTGGAACATGTGTCTTTATTACATATTGGAGCATCGGAGTGGAATAGCTGGGTCCTCAGGTAGTATTATGTTCATTTTTCTGAGGGTCCGCCAAACTGATTTCCAGAGAGGTTGTATCAGCTTGCATTCCCACCAACAATGGAGGAGTGTTCCTCTTTCTCCACATCCTCAACAATATCTGCTGTCACCTGAGTTTTTGATCTTAACCATTCTGACTGGTGTGAGGTGGAATCTCACACCAGTCAGAATGGTTAAGATCAAAAACTCAGGTGACAGC
>JADRCH010007386.1:297541-397333 GCA_019843965.1 Rhynchomys soricoides | reverse complement strand
GGAGTGGAATAGCTGGGGCCTCAGGTAGTATTATGTTCATTTTTCTGAGGGTCCGCCAAACTGATTTCCAGAGAGGTTGTATCAGCTTGCATTCCCACCAACAATGGAGGAGTGTTCCTCTTTCTCCACATCCTCAACAATATCTGCTGTCACCTGAGTTTTTGATCTTAACCATTCTGACTGGTGTGAGGTGGAATCTCATGGTTGTTTTGATTTGCATTTCCCTGATGACTAAGGATGTTGAATATTTCTTTAAGTGCTTCTCAGCCATTTGTGATTTCTCAATTGAGAATTCTCTGTTTAGCTCTGTTCCCCATTTTTGATAGGGTTATTTGTATCTCTGGAGTCTAACTTCTTGATTCCTTTGTATATTTTGGACATTAGCCCTCTATTGGATGTAAGGCTAGTAAAGATTTTTTTCCCAATCTGTGGATTGCCGTTTTGTCCTACTGACAGTGTGACTGCCTCTAATTCCTTGGGTCTTGTAAAACTATTCAGATAGTTTAGCTGGTCTTGATTTAGCTTTGGTAAGTTTTGAAAATCATTCATTTCATCTAGATTTTCCAATTTTGTAGAGAACAGGCTTTTGAAGTAAGACTTAATGATTCTTTGAATTGCCTCAGTGTCCACTGTTATGATTCCTTTTTCATTTCTGATTTTGTTAATTTGGGTACTGTCTCTGTGTCTTTTAGTTAGTTTGGCTAAAGGTTTGTCTATCTTGTTGATTTTCTCAAAGAACCATCTCCTGCTTCCATTTATTCTTTGTATTGTTCTCTTTGTTTCTGACTGATTTCAGTCCTGTGTCTGATTAATTCCTGGATCTACTCTGCCTAGGTATGTTTCCTTTCTTTTTTTTTTTTTGTCCCTAGAGCCTTCAGATATACTTATATTAGTATTAGATCTCTCCAATATCTTTATGAGGGCATCTATTGTTAGTACTTTCCTTTTAACACTGCTTTCATAGTGGAAAAGAATTGTTTATATTTGGTTCTCTCATAGAATATCTTGGTTTCTCAGTGTATAGTGGTTGAAAGTTTTACTGGGTATAGTAGTCTGGGCTGACATCTGAGATCTCTTAGAGACTCCAAGAGAGTCTCTATCCAGGCCTCTCTATCTTTTAGAGTCTCAGATGAGAAATTGGGTGCAACTTTCACAAGTCTGCCTTTATATGTTACCTAGACTTTTTCCATTGTAGCTTTTTAAATTCTCTCTTTGTTTTATATATTTAGTGTTTTGATGATTATGTGATGGGAAGGTTTTCTTTTCAGATCCAATCAGTTTGGTGTTCTGTAAGCTTCTTGTACATTTATAGGCATCTCTTTCTTCGGATTAGGGAAATTTTCTTTTATGATTTTGTTGAAGATATTTTTTTGAGCCTTTGAGCTGGGAATCCTCTCCTATTTCTATCCCTATTATTCTTAGGTTTAGTCTTTTCACAATGTTCCAAATTTCTAAGATGTTTTGTATCATGACCATTTTAGATTTTACATTTTCTTTGGCCAATATATTGATTTTTTTCCATTGTATCTTCTATGACTGTGATTCTCTCTTCGACCTCTGTATTCTGTTGGTGATCCTTACATCTGTACTTCCTGTTTTCTTTCCTAGGTTTTCCATCTCCAAGATTGCCTCTGTTTGTGTTTTCTTTATTGCTTTAATTTCCACTTTCAGGTCTTGCACAGTTTTATTCATATCTTTCACCTATTTAATTGTATTTTCCTGTACTTCTTTATAATTTTTTGCTTCCTTTTTTAATGACTCTACCTGCCTAACTATATTTTCCTGTATTTCCTTAAGGGATTTATTTATGTCCTCTTAAAGACCTCTATCATCTTTACAAGATTGAATTTAGGATTCTTTTCTTTTTCTTCACTTTCATTAAGATATCCAGGTTTTGAGGTAGTAGGATAGCTGGGCTCTTGTGGTGCCATGTTGCCCTGGGTCTTATTGATTATATTTTTATGCTGTTCTTTAGGCATCTAGTTTTCCCTGGTCTTGGCTGGATGATCCTGATGGTATCAGGATTTCTTGAGAAGGTGAGTGTAGGCGAGGACCAGACAATCGAGGTCAGAATATCTGACTTTGATGGCTGTGCCTCAAGTAGACTCCACTGGCAAGGGATTGGTGAAGCAATGTTCCAAGCTGGTAGTTGTTCCTGGGGTCTCCACAGGACTCCACAGGTGGGGTCCTGCAAAGCAAAAAAAAAAAAGTTACATTACTTATACCATATGCAAAGTACAAGAGGACATCTAACATCTAAACTGGAATAAAAAATAAACATTAAATATATTGACTAGCTTCTCAGCTGGGCAGCTTGACACACAGCCTGATAGGACAGAAGAGCGAAGAGTGAGCCCAGAGGTAGACAATGGAGCTCAGGGAACTGTGTGCACTTCTGCAGGCTATGTCCTGGGCCAACCCAACTGGGAAGGGATTGGTGAAGCAGGGCTCCAAACTGGTTAGTGTTGGGGCTCCCAAAGGTTTACAAGAGAAAGCAGGACATTCTTGGGGTCCTGGAAGACTTACCCAAACCTAAGCGCAAGCCCAGAGATAGACAATGGAGTTTAGGGGACCACAAGCAACTCACCTCTGCAGGCTGTGTTTCAGGCAAACAAACTGGGATAGTGGGCAGATCTAACTAGGATGGGATTAGTGGGACAGAATTTCAAGCCAGTTAGTTCTGGAGGCCCGAACATTGCCAGAACATTTCCACAGGGAGGCAGGATGCTCTAAGAGTCCCACTAGGATCCTACATACTGAGAAGTGAGCCCAGAGCTCGACAAAAAGGTCAAGGGACCTGCTGCAAGCTGGGAAGCTAGTCAATATATTTAATGTTTATCTTTTATGTCAGTTAAGATGTCCTCTTGTACTTTGCATATGGTATTGTAACATGTTTTGGCTTTTTTGCTTCATTGAGGGATCTCCTAAAAATGATTTTAATTAAAATAGAGTTATAAATGACCATGAATCGGGGACTGTAGAAGAGTGATACATAATATGCACGTCAGAGTAAACCAGCCTCATAAAATTATTCAACCGGCTGCCAAGATGGTTCAGTGGTTACAAATGCATAGACGATTGGAGGTTGGCTTCCTGGCACCTATGTCAGTTGTCTCACAACCAACTGTAACTCCAAGGGAGACAGAGTCCTCCTCTGGCTTCAGCTGGAACCTGAGCTTAGATAATGCACATATAAGCAGATACATACATACACTAAAAATAACAATAATTATTTTTTAAATTTTTTTTATGGATCTCCAGGCGGCACAGTCTCTGAATGGCCTTTCCTTCAGTCTCTGCTCCATACTTTGTTCCTGTTTTTCCTTTGGACAGGAGCCCTTCTGGGCTTTTTTTTTATATTTTTCATTTTCTTTTTTTTAATCCAATAATAGTTACTATGTAGTACTTACTGTACACAAAATTAATTCAGTGAGATATTTGCAAACAGGTTCCTACTTTTATAATTTTCACTTGAAGTGCTTCTCTATGCATTTGAATGCAATCTTTTTATATATATTTATTTACATTTCAAATGTTTTCCCCTTTGGAATCTCCCCACTCCATTCTCCCTCCCCCCACCTCTCTGAGAGTACTCCCCACCCATCCACCCACTCCTGTCTTCCCTCCCTAGCATTCCCCTACACAGGGGCACCTAACACCCTCAGACCCAAGGGCCTCTCCTCCCGTTGATGGCCAACAAGACTCTCTGCCACATATGCGGCCAGCACCATGGGTCCCTCCATGTGTATTCTTTGATTGGTGGTCCAGTCTCCAGAAGCTCTGGGAGGTCTGGCCAGTTGGCAGAGTTACTCCCTCCATGGGGCTGCAAACCCCTCAGCTCCTTCAGTCCCCTCTCCAACTCCTCTATCCCAGACTCCATGCTCAGTCCAATGATTGGCTACGAGCAAATTATGTAAGTGGATACTGAGAGGTGAATAAGCTATGTTTAAAGACAGTGTGTGTGTGTGTGTGTGTGTGTGTGTGTGCATGTGTATGTGTGAATATTTCATGCTTCCATTTTGGATCAAAATATTAACACTAGCTAAAATAAAAACATTTTCCTTTCATAATAAAATCAGTCAAGTTACTGATTTTATAGAAGAATTAATGTCTTCTACCAATATTGTTTTCTCAAACACTTCTTAATGGAGAACTCTATAATTGTTATTTTTTTGTTAAAAATTACTTAAAAGAAAAGTAAAATATGTATAGCAAATGTTTTTGCTGCTGTTTAAATGAATTTTAAAGAGATATTACCTTAGCCTTTTTTTTTCTCCTTTGAGGTCTACCTTCATTACAGAGGGTGGTATTTATAATGGAGTGGACTGTTGAAACTATATGACTAACAGTTCACTGTGAACAACAATCATAAGAAGATGTATACGGTGGAGAGGTGGTTGTAAACAACTGGTCAGAAATTCATATTTCTATGTGTCACAGTTTGATTTCTCCTGTTTTCATGAGAAATTTTGCCATGCTTGTTTTCTTTCAAAGTTTTTTATACACTCCGTCTTCTGACTTTGTCACATCTCAGTTCCCTATCTTCTCACAGATGTTGTTACTCATAGTATAAGCTCTGTGAACCTGGAGAGCTGCTTAGGACAGTTCCAAAATTCAATTCCAGTTACTGAGTGTCTATGACATCTCATATTCTAAGACAAACAAAAGGTTAGGGTGAGTTTATGGTAAACACAACTGACTGAACCTAAAGTGTCAGGGAATAGGCCTCTAATTTCATCAGACTCTCTAACATAGAAGAAAAGTAGGGATAAAGAGAGGCCACCAAATCTTGGCTATCAGCTGAGGGATAAAGGAAAATTGAGGAACTTTCTGGGTGGACAGTTGGTAGACTTTTAGAAGAAAATAACAGCACATATTTTAACATGACGTTAATTTCAACAATTGCTTTTCACTTTTTTCTAAAATAATTGCTGTGATTTTTTTTGTGTTCTGTTCTACTCTATTCTCGTTCTTTATCTTTTAAAATATCCCATGCATGGTTGTACAAACAAAATAATATTCCTTGATTAGAATATAGTATTTGATACTTTATTTTTTGTATGTATTTGTTTATTTGTATGTGTTAGTATGTACGTATAGGTACACAAGTTTCACAGAATATATGGGAGGCTGAAGGATAATTAGTAGGGGTTGATTCTCTCCTTCTACCATGTGGTTTAGAATTGAATTTAAGGTTTTAGGTTTGGCAGCAAGTACGTTTATCAGTTGAGCCATTTCACCAGGGCCATTCATTTTAAATATAAAATACAGTTATTCACAGAAAGACATCCAGGTTTATACTATAACTCCGCCATTTGGTGACTAACATAACCAGAATCTCATGATTCCATCTCTGAAATGTGAATATTCTTACTGAATGATGCAGGATATTATAGAGGAGAATGTTCATAAAACTTATACATGCTTACAAACATACTAAATGTGAGTATGTTTCTATTTGTGTTAGACCTGGCGGTAGATTATTTCATTTATATAGCACAGATGATATGTATACTTATTCTTTTCCTCAAAACATATGAATAATTTTTACCAAAAAGTCATCTTTTGCTAGCTGTCAGATTTCTTTTAACTTGGGAAATTAAATGCCTATGGTTATGCTGGTTTTCTGAACATACTGTTTTTGTTTTTGTTGATGTTGCTGTTGTTGTTTCAATATTTTCTTTTAAAGATTTATTTTGTTATTTACTCATGTGTATGAGGAACAGTATATATACATGCATGAAAGTGCCCTCTAAGGCCAGAAGATGGTATTATATTCCCTAAAGCTGGAGTACAGGAGGTTGTGAGCCACCCAATGTTAAGAATTGAATTCCAATTTTCTGAAAGAACAGTAAATGTTCTTAATCACCACCTCTCCAGTCTCATAGTACAGTCTTTATATTACTTTGATGAACAGGGTAATCTTCAGAGATTATTGGGAAGTAGTATACATGGTGATTAACAATTTGAAATTTGAAATGACCTTTGATTCAAATTTGGCTTCTGCTATGTTCTAAATTTTAATCTCAGACAAGTTATTCAATCCTCCTAAGCTTCATTTCCTCATCTACCATAAACTGATATAATAATAATAATAATAATAATAATAATAATAATGTAGAGAATAAGGCACATTAAGATTCAACAAGTATTTTCTGTAATAGGTCAGACACTCAATGTTTAAGGCATTATAAATTATATCATATAGTGTGTCTTCTGAAAACACACTCCCAATTATGTCTATAATACAAAAGGTTTCTTAGATAATAAATGAATTCATATGGCTGTGCTTCAAAATATTTTTGTTTCAAAAACAAGCAGCAAGCCTGATTTAGCTCACTGGCTCTAATTTGCTAACCACTAACTTATATTAGTGCTTAGCATAAATTAATTAGTACAAATTAAATTTTATGAATTCTGTGGCATCCATTTAAACCTATATAGTATTATTACTGAAGAATAGCTAAGAGTCATATGGAATTACACTGAATTACTACAGAAACTAAAATTACTAAATGTTAAAACTACTATGGTTTGAAGATTATGATCTGGTGAACAGGTAAGTGTAGTCAGTAATCAGGAAAGAGTTTGCAATGCTTTCAGACCAACAACATTAATGATTGATGCTAGGAAAAAGAAACAAACATCAGTTAGATGAACTGTTCTGTATAGTGGGTCCACATAGTGTTTCGTCAAAGCATTGATTCTCCTCTTAACCATTATGTCATACAGCATGCATGTCTTGTAGAAAGCCGAATGTGCTCAACGTGTCATATTAAATTCCTTTTCTTTATAAGCCAGGTGTGGTAGCACACACCTTTGTTCCAGAACCTGGGGCCACTGGAGGCCAGCCAGATTTGCAGACCAAGTTACAGAAGAGCATGGTCTATGCAGAGAAATGCTATCTCAAAAAAAGCAAAAATAACAAAAATTTCCAATTCTTTTATCCCTAACATAATTAATAACATGATTATATTTCTTGTTTTATAATGTTCATTCTGTTCAGATGGAAAAATCCATTGACTACCAAAAACCAGCTTTGTATTCCTATCCTAGTCATTGGCACCACTCTAACTATGGAGCTGTCAGCATTTTCAGTCTAAATGGTCATTTCAGGACTTTGCAATTCAATCATAAAAGTTAGCTGCAGAGACAAGCTTCACATCCATGTCCAGAACCAACAGGAAAATTTGATTATATTTCTAAAAGGGAGAGAAAAGTACATGTGACCATTATAAGAAAAAACATAAAAATCATTGTAGAGGACTCTCTGTGCATCCTTTTCTGTTGTATGACAATGATGATTTAAGATTCGTTCCTGCTCTGCCACCTCTGCTCTCCACTGCACCCACTGAGGAATCCTACAGACTTTCAGTGTTAGATGACTTTACAATAAACTTCCTTAAGGCTACTCTTGTAGCGTGAAATATTAAAAAATTGCAGTCCACGCTATCACCAGCAAGGCACTGGCTGGCCTTGCTCTCATCTTTGGCGGATTCTCTGACTCAGAGCTCTGAAATCTCTCCATTCAGCTCGCTAAGTTCCCATCCGCAGGTCTCTGCCACGCCAGCCCCACACTTCCAAATTTCCACAGCCTTTCATGGTGCACTTCTTGCAAACCCATGCTTTGCCACTGAACCTTTCTCTCTGGAACTCAGTTGAGTCACCACGTAAAGGAAAACACCACTCAAACTTAGTTCACAATTAACAACTAACGTAATCTCTGGATGCAACAACTAACGTCCTAATTTATAACATCCTAATTTAGATTTAACATCTAAGTTAAATCCTCAGGTAGGGATCCAAACAGATTTGGAATCTGGGTCTCCACTACCTACATTTTTACCTCCATGCACCTGTCCTCAGCCCACTCTCCTCTCCTCTTCTGCTGTCCCCCTGTCTGACCCAGAAGTGCTGCCTACTCACCCAGTGATTGGTTTCCTTAAAATCTTTATTCATTAGAAGGGTCACATGAAATCACCTGAGTATGTGATTCACTCCTCATTCCAAGTATCCTCTTGGGAAAGAGGATCAAAATGCAAACAGCACCAGAGCTATCTACAACATACTCTTCTGTTTTAGTTTGAAACACAGTTACATTTTGAATCCCCATTTGTCAATGGGAAAAGGAAATGCCAGCCATTTACTGTAGCCTTCTATGCATTCAAAATTAGAATCATTCTTCCGCCATAATGCAGCAACACAGGGTATGACCTGCATGGGGCTTCGTGTTTTATGATTGAGCATTAAGAACTGGCTTGCGAATGTAAAGACATTTCTTTGATGTGAGGTTGAATTAAGGAAGCTTAATTAACATTTTCTAATTAAATACAGCATAGTGAACTCAATCACATTGTACTATGCTTTGATGAGATTGCTCTGCCTTTATTTAAATAAACAAGATGGCTTGCAGGGTTGAGAGCCTGAGACATAACCATGTCTTTTCTTTCTCAGTTGCTTGCTTTGTCCTTCAGAAATAATTTTAGCTCCGGTTACAATTGCAGGAATTTTATAGAAATGCGTTTTTCAAAAATATTTAAAGTAGCCATGCACGCGTCTGCAATCCCTGAACCTGTGATGCTGAGGTAAAGCTATTACTGCAAGTTTGGAGGCCAACCTAGGCTGCATATTTGAGACCTTGTCTCAGAAAACTAAGGAAACAAAATGAGTAGTACTTTCTTATTTAATACTTAACTTATGTATACTCTATTAATTAGGGACAAATTTTAGTTGTACTCCTTCTTAGGTAATTTTATACATGAAAAGTGTAATGTGTCATATCATGCATAATATGTGATATGTGGTATGTGATTTCTGTTGATTCCATGTTCAAAATGTAAGAGTCATCACTACCTTCTTTTCCCTTCTCAATTTTCACATCCATCCATCCATCCGGCAATTCTTATGTATCTGACTTGAAAATTATTTAATATCTCATCTCTTCTTACTTCCCTAGTTATTATCACCCTGCTATACAGTACTTCTCAAAATTTATCTGCTACAAAACTCTCCATTTTATATTGCAAACTAGAATCGTCTACAAGAGCAGGCCTAAGTAAGTCCTTTCTATTCCCATCTCCTCCTTCTCATGCCATAAGAGTCTCAGTAGTCTGCTTGATGTTCATCTACTATAACAGCTGATCCTCCTTCCCAGGATTTCATATTCACTTCTCCTCTATCTGAAGTGTTCACTTATTGCATATCCTCCTGGACAGCTTAGCATTTTACTTCCTTCTTTCTCAAACATACTCATTTCACTTAGAGCTTTCCTGATTCCCCAATTAAATTTGAAAAGCCACTCCCACTGCAAATGTAGCCAAATTGTATCTTCCTTTCTTTTACCCATGGATCTGATTATCTTTGGAACACATTATATAACTTTCGTCTATTAATATCTGCTCTAAGATGCAAATCCCACGAAGAATGAAAGATTTGCTTTGCTCTTTTTTATATCCCAGATACCTAAGGCAATGTCTTCCACTTGAAAGTCACTCAACCTGAACAATTAAAAGTATTATCTAGACATAAGGAATTTTATTTATGTTTAATTATTTACCCATTACAATCTAAGGATCAAACCCAGGGTCTTGCAGATGCTCTACCATGAAGCTAAACTCTAGATTCTAAATTTAAAACATAACTAAAAATAACAAAGCTAAACTCTAGATTCTAAATTTAAAACATAACTAAAAATAACAAAGCATTAATAATAGGTAACACTATTAATTAACAAAGCATTAATAATAGGTAACACTAAAAATAACAAAGCATTAATAATAGGTAACACATGCTAAGTAGTTTTAAAAGCATTTTAATTTAGAAGAAATGATTCTTACAAGTAATTTTTTAAAAATTATTAACATTTTATAGTACATATTTTACAAGATAAAAGGATAAATAATGACATTAGATTTTTACATGTTTTAAAGAAATAATGCATATTTTGCCACAGAGTTAAAATAGATTTAGCATAAATATATAAAGAAATATATAAAGTCAGATGCATAAATACATAATACAATCTGCTGGCTCTGTTTTTGTTGTGTATATGATTGCAGGGCTCATCCCTGGGGGTGACTAATTTCTCCATCTCTCAGCAATCATTAGTTTTCTATAGTTTTTTTGCCTATGAGAGGGATGCCATAAGATTCTTCCCCTTCTTCATTAGCATGTCATTGTTCGAGTCTTGTTGAGAAGACCATTTGAGAAAAGGAGTCATCAATTTGAAAAGGAATGGGAAACTATGAAGGGGTTGAATGTAAGAGTAAAAATAGGAGAGAAATATAATTGCATTTTAATTAAAGTATAGTTTTCAAATCCAATTAGCATATGAAAAATTAGCATGGAAAGAATCTTCATGATTTAGTTAATAAAATGTCAAAAAGAGATAAGCTTCCTCACAGATTTAACTAAGTGGTTCACATTTAAAGAAATTTGGTACACTGATGATAAAAGAAATTTGGACTATTTTTTCTTCAAATCTTTGTATAGTATTATTTCTACTTACCAAGATTTATTAGCTATGCTCACTTAGGAGCTAAGCAATAAGCAATCATTTATTCCCTTTCATCTCTGGTTTATAGAACTTCCTGCTTTGAAGATGGTTTCCCAAAAACAAGTGAGAATGTTGGGAGGGAGCAGGAAACAGAAGTTTCCTTAGATATTAAATCCCAATCAAGTTAACAAAAGGTATTCTTAATTTATATTCAGAATTTCATATAAGATCATTGGGAATTTTAAATAATGATATTGAAGTCACTAAACATGGCTTAATAGCAAGAAACATGCTACATGCATAACAGGAGAAAAAAGATTAGATGCCAGCTTCTGACTCAAATTAAAATAATAATCTTTCTATTATCATTATTTGCAGACTGGAATTTAGATAGGAATAAAAGTGAGAGCTAAATATAATATGGACCACATTTCATAGGACCTAGAAATCATACTTAATTTTAAAATTATGCTTTCTAAAATAACTGTGTTGCAGAAACCTTTCTTGAAAAACATAATTCATGGAATACAATAGTATGAAGTTCTCACTGAAACCAATCTATGCCTTTGTTTTGATGTTCTACAGCATAAATTTTATATTTTATCTGCTCCCTAAGAAGAATTACAAAACATTCAAGTACTTGGAATTTCCCGTATGAATTGACCTCAATTAACAAATTAGAATTTTCATTCAAAAATTAATATTTCTATTTCATAAGCTACATTTTACTTGTATATTAAAATATTTCAGCATGAAATGATAAATTATTAGTTTTTCAGCTTAATAAAATAGCCTAATCAACTCTCAAACATCCCACTGACAAAAACATATAATTTATCTGAATTAAAACACCACACTCTCTCTTCCAATGAGAAAATGAGAAAACTTGAAAATTTTCAGCTACATCACTTATGTTTAAATAAAATCATAGGACAAATGAAGTAACATGAGTCTCACAAATCCTTTTCCATTTTTTTCATCACTTTAAACAATGCCTTTTATTAAGGTCAATGAATGAAAGCTTTTTTCCAACAAAGCTACATCTAGGTTCAAAGCAGATTCTTCTGTCTTTTTGGTGTAAGTTTTCAACCAAATTCTCTCTTATCAATAATTAAGTTATGGGGTTGGAGAGATGGTTCACTCGTTAAAAGCACTGACTGATCTTCCAAAGGACCAGGTATTGACATATAATAGATGTATGAGCGAGTACAATTTTAGGTAAATATACAACCATATGATGTTTGGAGGCTTGTTTTTTTTATTATTTTCTTTTCTCCCTTCTCTCCAGTTGAAACCCCCTCCCCATTTTTTCTGTTTCTCACTTCATATTTTTAATCTCAAAGATGGAAGGAGAAAGACCACAGACCTGACTCATCATAGCCAAATTAATTAAGCAGCAATTAATTAAAACAAGATTTTTTTATCCATATACACGGCTTCCCCTAAGACAAGCTTTGAGAGGTCAGTATTAGACATGAAAAAGATGAGGTTTTTATAGCTTACATGTAGGGGCTTTTTAAATGGGGGGCTTGGCAGGCAAAATAGGCAGGGTTACAGGGGAAGAATATAAGCAAACAAATTATTTGTAATGACCCCCTGAAACAAAGACATAGGGTAGTCATAGCAACAGACATTCATAAAAACCTTTTGAAACAAAGGTAGAGTTGCAAGATGATTGTAGACAACATTTTGAAACAAAGCCATGGTTGCTGTTTCCTGGAACAGCCAGTACAGAACCATTTGTATTTAAGGTTACATGTGAGACCTAGCCTAATCCTTGAGAAACAGAGATTTAATAATAAACAGGTATGAGCCTAGTTTTTCTTTATTATAAGATGATTTTTAAGTCTCAGATGAAGGCATGCTAGTTCATTAGTATCACATGCCTTCTACCATTCCCCTTTCTAACCAGACTCCCCCCCCCCCCCATGGTTCCTTTGTAATTTCCTGGGTTTTATGGTTTTATTCCATGCTATATACTAACACCTGAAGATTTGGAACTAGTGACCACAAATTTTCGTGTGTGTGTGTGTGTGTGTGTGTGTGTGTGTGTACACGTACACACTGTATTTGTCTTTCTGGGTCTGAGTTATTTCATTCAACACAATCTTTTCTAGGTCCATCCATTTACCTGCAAATTTCATGATTTTACTTATCTTTACAGCTGAATGATATTACATTGTGTATATTTACCACATTTTCATTATCTATTTCTTTATTTAAGGACATTTAGATTGTTGCCATTTCATGGGTATTTTGAGTAAGGAAGCAGCAAACATTATTGAGCAAATATCTGTGGAGTAAGATGTCAAGTCCTTTTTCAAAGACATGAATGGAATTAAACTATTATGGGATGTTGTTGCCCAAGCAATTAAAAAAAAAAAAGATGTCAGGTCCTTTAGGAATATGCCAAAGGATAATACAGCTAAGTCATATGGTAGCTTTAATTTTAGATTTTTCAGGATACACTCTACTGATGTCCAGGATGCCTGTACCAATTTACATTCCCATCAAAAGTGAACCAGTTCCTCTTCCTGCAGAACCTTGCTAGCTTTTGTTGTCAGTTGTTTTGTTGATCTTTGCTATTTTTACTGAAGTGAGATGAAATCTCAGTGTTGTTTTGAGTTGCATTGTCCTAATTACTAAAAATGATGAAGACTGTTTGAGGTCTTTCTTGGCCATTTTAATTTCTTCTGTTGAAAATCTTTGTTTAGCTCCCTAGCTCATTTTTTAATTGGGGTATTTGTTTTCCTTGTCTCTGAGTTTGTGGGGTTTTTTGTTTGGTTGTTGGTTGGCTTTTGTTTTGATACCCCCCCGCCCCCCGATATACTGGATATTAATCTGTCACATTTACAGCTGGCAAAGATTTTCTCCCAGTCTGATGGTTTCTTCTTCATTCAATTTACTCTTTTGTATAGAAGCTTTTTGGTTTTTAAGTTTTATGAGGATCCAGTTGTTAATCATTATTCTTAATTAATGTGCAAATCGAGTATTGTTCAAAAAGTTCTTCCTTGTACCTCTATCTTATAGGATATTGCCTATATTTTCGTCTAGTAGTTTTAGTGTTTAAGGTTTCAAAATAAGGGCTTTGTTCCACTTGGAATTAGACTCATATCTATCAACTTACAAACTTGTTTTTTTTTTTTTTAATGTGCATGTTTGATATTAAATACCACACACTAATCTTGGTTTCTTGGAGAATTAGTCCTTGCTTTTATATGTGTTAGACAAAATGAGATGTAAGATACACACACAAATATGCACATGCATGCATTTATATGTTGTATGTGTATGCCATGCAATCCATGTCCTCAAAGAATTATTATATGATTAAAGAGTGTTCCTAATGAAGAAAGACAAGACCCAAATCGTTTTTATTTTTCTTTCCTTTATCATTTACATTTATTGCTACCACAACTTAACCAAGACTTGAGCTTGGCCTCATGTGCCCCATCACCTCAGAGTTAAGTATATTGGAGTCTATAATCACAATTGTGAAAACTTGTAACAGAGTGTGGCCATAGCTTTAAACTGATTCACACCCACAGGAACCAAATACCAAAAATTCCTAACAGCTGGGAAATTCAATCCCAACCCACTCTTGCACCTTTCTAAATCCTCATTAAGTGTTTCTTAGCCACTTCAATAAGGCAATGCTTTCTTTAGGACTAACAAATTCTTGACTGTTACTAAAATGAGCTAAGAGTTCCCACTATTCTCATCAAATTCATTCTGCTAAAGCAAAAAGATGGTTATTTAATCCTAATTATGCTAGCAGCATTACATCAGTAGCCTACAGAGAAGATTCCTGTTTTCCAAACTGTATGACTAATTTATTCTGTACTACTTAGCAGTACCTGCAACTGAGAATTTAAGGCATGCCCCAATTTACTTGTTTTAAGTCACTAAAGATTTCCCACCCAGCCATTAGTACCTAGGGCACAAAACCTAAGCATCCAGGTCTCTAAGCCATATAACTCCTCAGAGCATTCACGATAGGCCAGACTCCAACTGGGGTCAGACATGGATATGCTCATTATAGGGGCATTGGCCTCCCTAAGTTCTAACTTTGACATCTTTGGTTTGTTTCTTCTTGATTCAACAGAAAAAAATTCAGGGATTCTTGATAAGTTATTCTCTGCCAGTGAAAGAAGCCAATTTTAAGCAAGAGTAAAGTATATAAAGGCAGGTTTATTGAGAAGCTGCTTTTTGGTGGTTTATTGCTCCCAAGGAAGGCCTGAGAATTCATTTGCCATGGGGAGGGAGACAAAGGGGAGTAGGGAGAGACTGAGCATGTGTATGTAGAGAGAAAAATGCCTAGGGGGGTGAAAGAGAGAGAGGACCAAAATGTCTTGATTATATAGGAAAGAGCTTGTGGGGGAGGGGAAGCCTAGACCTTGAGGTGAAAATGTCAAGTGGTGACTGAGGGATGCTGGGAGAACCTGGAGGCCAGGCCCACTTTGGTATGTTAAATATGCACCTTAATGGTTTGTCCCAGGTCTGAATCCCAGCCATTCCCAAGTCTGTTAAGCAGCTAATCATTACGAAAATGTGTTTTTAAAATAGATTGGGTGGTTTTGTGCTGAGTTCAATGACCTGAGTTCTATCCTGATGAACCGGAAGAAAGAACTGACTCCTGCTAGGTATTCTCTGACCTCCACACATGCACTGTGGAACTTGAGCACAAACACAAAGACAGATAGACAGACTCTCCTTCCCAATCCAGACACAAATGAATGGATAAAAATTAATAAATGTGTTTTTAAAGACAATATAACAACCTTAAAATTATAGATATATGTTTTAAGTTAGACTACTCTTTGTTCCCAGAAGGCCTATGCTTTCAGGCCTTTTCTTAGTTCAGGACAAGCATTCTGCCTTTCCAAAAAGCAATCAAAAGGTACTGATTGGTCTGCACTCCCAAGGTTTTAGTACAAATTGAAAATGTGGCTGCTGGTCCCAAATTCCTCCCCAGAAGCTCTGATGATAAAATTCATGGGATGACATTGATGGACATTCTTTTTCAAAACGGGCTTCTGTCTGCTATGAACTACTTAAGAGATGACGACACAGAAAAGAATAAAAAATTCAGACAACAATTTATAAAAAGGAAGAAAGAAAAACCTTAGGGAAAACACCCAGAAAAATCTTCTTCAGTTATCTTATTTGTGAATTAAAGGCATAGGGGGATTGAAGGAATGAATGCAATAACTTCTCTTAAAAGTCTAAATACTGGCTGGGTCTAAAGACAGTGGTAGACCATGTTCAATACCTAGCATTACAAAAAGTATGAAGCATGTCTATAAAAATGATTTTAATAAGTAATAGGAAGAGTTTAAAAGGTCTTCATTAATTGTGGGTGACAATACCATCTCACAGTATTAGTATCTGGTTTAGTAGATAAAGAACTAAGCCTTTGTTAAGTAACACACATTGATAATACACACACCTCATTTCATATAAATTTTAAACCTAATGTTGAAGGAGAGTCTGCCAGGTAAAATTATGATTCTTTATACTTATATAAGCATAGAGCTAATAGGTTCCAAAACTGTTAAACATTTTACCTTTGATTGTATGTCACATTTTCTTTTCTCATTCAAACAAGGTGTAACATACTTTCTACATTTTTTAACATTTATTTACCTTAGAAACTCTTATTAAGGTCAATAATTACTTCTTGAATGTTGAGAAGAATATGCAACCAGAAGTGGTTCCTAAAATCAGGATCAAGTTTTATAATTTTCTGGCTTCAGTCGTTTTTCCTTGTTTTGTTTTGTTAACTTGTTACCTTGTCTGTTTATTTGTGTGTAAGTGAGCATAAAGTTAATTCTCACAAGACAAAAAATATCTGTGCAGTATTTCCTTATAGATATAATCTCTGAGATTTTTACACTATCGTTAATGATGTCCCAGGTGTCCTTGAATCGAAAATAGCAGGATTTACAGTTCATAAATTTTTATTTAGTTGCAGCCATTGTTTGCAAATAGCTTTACAGTCTGGTGAAGAGGCAAAGAAATAAAATGAAGATGTAATGAACTCAAATAAATGGATTAAATTTAGAAGGTACACTGAGGATAAAGCATAGGCTTGCAATTTTAGTCAGCTTTGCATTATTAGTACAATGAAATATCTGCAACAAGGAACTTACTATGTAAAGTAAGCTCATGCTATTAGAGGTTCGAGACTATGACATTGACATTAGCTTAGTTTTCAACTAGGCCTCAGTTCTCAACATGGCAGAATGCAAAATAGAACCAACAGGTGACTGCAACTCAAACCAAGAGCAGAAAGCAGAGCTAACATCTCATAAGCCACCTTGAGACTTCCCACCCTCTCCTCTCTCCCCAAACTACTATCACCTCCCAATACTGCTACCCTGTGTACAATGACTTCAATCACAGTATACTTCAGGGAGACTAGGTAAACCAGACCTAAACCTATCAGCAGTTTGGTCATTTGGGAAGATACTGGGGAAAGTATATAAATATACAGCAGACAAAATATAAAATCTAAATTGTTACTAATACTAACAATTTCTTGTAGGGTTATTGGGGTTCCACATCTGCTCCACCACAGGGCACAGCCGCTGAGGAGGCAGGATGTGGGGAGTTGACCAGGCTTAGCCCACGCTGTCATTGGGTAGGTGTTGGACTGAGGGAAGCCACTGGACACTGCTCCAGGAGTAGGGAAGCATTGTCTGAGGAGCTCCTTAGGGGGTCCACAAGCCTGCGATGAGGCCAGGCCATCTGGTTCTCAAGCTCTTGGACACCTAAGCACTGCTGGAAGCTACAGAAGAGCTGAGAATGGAGGGGGGGCCCACGAGCTAGATGTAGCAGGAGCTGAGGGGGAAAAAGGGGGAGCTCTGGCTCGTCCCACAAAGAGAGTCCTTAGCTTGGTGGCAGCAACAGGCTTGAGCTTGGTGGCAGTGTCTGGGAGCACAGAGAGGCCTTCTACTGGAGATTAGACGGTGGCTCTATAGGCCAAGGCCTCTCCATGCCTCCCCATGGCAGATCTCAATAAAAAGAGGCAGTCCATGTTTTAAAGACATTTATTGTCATGGCGGAAAGTGGATGAGTAAAACCTTACCCTACTTTTCACAGTGGGCCTGAGGTTAAATACCTTTTGCAGGGAGGAGTGTCTGGAAAGGAGTGTTTATTGGCTAAGTCCTCCAAGCATTTAGGTACATCTTAAAATGAAGATCTGTCTTGAGCTTATGTGACCACAAGTCAAGTCCTCTACATGTGGAGGGGCTTGGGGCATTGCCTTTATATGACTGATGGCCACAAATCTATGGGGAGCTGTGGCTAGTGAAATGCCTACTGTCCCTTCAGGATCTCCTGGATGTCAAGCCTTAGCTAAACCAGGGACCAAGCTGCCTTTCACAGTCCCACAATTTCGTATCATCATTTATTGAACCATTACTCTATGTTAATTTATAGTACACTTAGCACCTCATATAATAATTAGTTCATCTGATCCTTATTAAAACTTGCATTTAAGTGTATATCACCTAGCTTGGCAAAAGAAAAGAGCTTAAGTGGCATAACTTGATTAATATAAGACAAAAAAAAAAAAAAGAGAGAGTTCTTTTTTTGAAACAGGGGCCAAGATTTCAACCAATACATTTATGTTTTAGAGTATAAGTTGCAAATTGGTGTTGAAGTACCAAAATCACTCTAGGGACCTGTTTTTGCAGCCTACACAACATGTTTCAAGAAAATCTGGGTGTGAATTTTTTTTTATAGGTGGAACTGTTAACTAGAGTCACCATGCAATTTTGTTTTACCCCATCTTGACATTTAAAATTTTGCTCTCTCATTTAAAATTGCAAGTTTTTCTTCACAGTTATATATACATATACTTAAATAGCTTATTTAAGTAACACTTATATACATATATACTTAGATAATTTATATATATATATATATATATAAACTTAAGATAAAATAAGGTATATATAATACTCTCTCTCTCTCTCTCTCTCTATATATATATATATATATATATATATATATATACACACACACAAATAGAAAATAAATTAGCACAGCATTTAAATATTGTCCCATTGTTCATGTTGAGGAATTAAAATAGGAATCACTTTAGGAAATAGTACAATATTTATGAAGTAATGGGAGACATTACCTTTTCAATATTATAGTGACATGTTCTTGGAAGTTCCTTCTTTCTCTACTGATTTCAGGTCTTGCTTTTCTTGCACAGGCACAGCCAGCGGGATTCCCTCATGTAATCTTCATCCATATGTCTCTGCCAACCAATTAATTGTTCATTAATGCATCAACCTAGGTGTTAATTGGTTGATAGACATACATTTTTAAAAAAGCAGTAGTGAATAGATCCCAGTGGCTCTCCTTCCTCTTCAGTGTGAGGATCATAGCGAAGTCAATGTCAAATTTCTCATCCCAGCACTGTGATGAGTTTTTTCATTCATGTTCTATTAGGATTATTTTTGTTTATACTTTATGATATTTTTCATTTCTTTTACATAGAATTTTTAATATCACATTTCAGAAGGAGGATGTTTGAAAGAATAATGACCCAAAAGAATCACCTGGTTCATAAAACTGTATTTAATAGATTTTCTCCACCAAAGTAATAAGCCAATTCAACCTGAATTAAAAGAAAATAAAGCAGGTTTATTTAGGCATGGTTCCTGAGCAAGTTCACCAGACTCAGGGGACTAGACCAGAAAAATTTGTGCGCCTAGGCTATGGTAAAGAAGTTTTTTATAGATTGTAGGCGAAGGAAAAAAATGTGTTTGCCACACATTGCGCTAGTGACCAGGTATGGTCACCTAAGGAGGGGATTCGAGTGGCTGCTGACTTCAAGAGAGGGGGTTGTAACAGCTGTCAGGAATGTCAAGAATGAGGAACTGAGCTTTTGGAACTTTTTCTGTTAGGCTTTCTGAGCTGGTATTGATGGAGAGAGAGGGAAGAATGGAGTTTATCAGACCATGTTGGGAGGGGGACAAGCTGGAGGCTCCAAGTGAACAGAATTTTTCTTAAACGCTTAGAATAAAACTGTTAGCTGAAAAAGAATGGTTGAAATTCAGATGAGATGGCTAGTGATTCTTATGCGTGATAGGAAGTTTTCATATTTTTAAGACCTAGAAACAACTTTAAAATATATTTTGCAAATTCCAACTAAATGTGATTATAGTCAAATTTCACAATTTTTTTCTTTTCTTTTTTCTTTTTTTCTTTTTTGAGACAGGATCTCACTATGTAGCCATGGTCTCCCTTAAACGTTTATGTAAACCATGCAGTCCTCCAACTCAGAGATCTACCTGCCTCTGTGTCCTGACAGTTAGGATGAAAGGTATATGGCACCACACCCAATTCCTTGCCCATTTCTTTATATCTTAAATTCAATGGCCTTTTCACTTAAACTATTTACTAGCTTATCATCACTAGATCAATAAATGTCTTAGTTTTTGTTCCAAAATTCCTAATAGTTTAGGGTTTAACTTAGTTCATTTTTTTTCCCAAGAAACTCAATAGCATTTTGAAAGAATTCTAGATGTTTTAAATTTTTGTTGATTTAAATAGACAAAAAGGAGTGAAAAGTGAAAACACAGTGAATCCTGTAATGCTTTTTGAAGCTACAATGCACATATAATAAATAACTTATATTTTACATTATATTTTAGCTAAATCACAGATTCATTTTTATCTTTTGGGGGAGGGGGGCTGAGGGTAGTCTCATTATGTAGTCCTATAGCCCTGGATGATCTGGAGCCCTATGTATGTACGTGGATGTTTTGACTTCAGAGATCTGCCTACTTTTGCCTCCAGAGTTCTTGGATTAAAAGCTTGAGCCACCACACCTAGTTTATTTCTCTCTTTCTTAAAACCCCCTCTTCTTCTTATATGGCAAGTTCTAATAACAGCTTCCTTCTTTTAATATATTTAGCAATTTAAAAAATTTAAACATGAACTTACATCATTTCCCACTTCTTGCACCTCTGTAACTTTTCTTTTGTCCTCCTCCTTCCAAAATTCATGGCCTCCCCTTCTTAAATATTGTATACACTACTAAGCTTCCATTTACAACCCCTGAATCTGTCCAATGATACCTGAATATATGTTTGTACAGCTGACCACTTTTGACTGAATAAACAACCAATGGCTTGTCCCTGGGGAAGGCAAATGCTCCCTTTCTCAGAAGCTGTTCATTGTTTATACCTCTTGATCTAGGGTTGGAGCTTTCTGAGACTTCATTCATCTACATTGGAACATCATCAACTGTATTTCAGGTTGCTCAAGTCTTATTTAGGCAGCCATGTTGTTGAGATAAGTGTAGCTAGAAGGCACAATTCTTTGAGAATTTCATACATATATATACAATATATTTTATTCATATTCACCCTCTACTCATAACTTTAACTCGTCCCTGATCCTTCCGCTACCTTCTACTACCCTCCCAACTTTCTTTTCTCTTTTCTTTTTTTATAAGCCACTGAGTTCCGTTTATGGTGTCTGCATACACACAGCTAGGAATTATTTCCTTAGGAGCCCCTCTCCAGTCCATGCTGGAATTTTGGTTGGCTTGTTCCTGTGTAGCTCTTATGTAGGCAACCACAGCTGCTATGAATTCATGAGTACGATTGACCTGTTATGTGCAGAAAACATGATTTTACTGGGGTTAACCCAGACTTTGGCTTTTATAATTATTCCATCTTCTCTTCCTCAATATTCCCTGAGATTGGGGAAAAGATATGACACAGATGTCCCCTTTATAGCTCAGCATCCCACAGACACTTATTTTCTGTAGTTCTTCAGTTTTGAATTAATTAGGGGTTCCTTTTTTTTAATTGAAAAACTTCTTGATACAATATATTCTCATCTTGTTTTCCTCTAACCAACCTGCTCTCAAATCTTTCCCACCTCACTGTCTACCCAACTTTACACTTTGTCTTCTTCTCATTTTCAAAAAAATAAAACAAAGGAAAAACAAAAATCAGAATCCTACACACACACAACAAAAATAAAAATCAAAACAAGCAAAAGACCTATGGATGTGGAGCCAAAAACAAAGCAAAATGAAACAAGAAGTCCTCAAACATACCACTGAATTAATTTGGTGTAGGCCAAGCATTCCTGAGCATGGGGCCTGCCCTGAAGTATGGCTGCTATATCCAGTAAGACTCAATTGGAGAAAACTAAGTTTTCCTTTGCCAGCTGGTACCAATCATAAATAACTTCTTGGTTAGGGATGAGACTCTGTGATTACTTTCCTGTCTCAATGTTAGAGTCCTCTCTGGTTTGAATTTCTGTGTAGGTCCCGTGTGTCCTGCCATAGTCTCTGTGAGTTAGTATGAGCATCAGTCCTTTTATATCTGGAAGACTCTGTTTCCTTGGAGCTATCAATAACCTCTGACTCTTAAAACCCTTTCCTCTTCATCTTCTGCATACATCATAGAACCTTGTAGTGAGGAGGTTGTGGAAGACAATGATAGATTCTTATATATCAATGACTTTACTAGTTTTTCCATCTGTATTTTCCAGTAGAAACAATACTAGAGAAAGGGTGGTAAATCTTATAAAGGATGTGGAAACATGGAGTAACAGAATCAAAATAACAATATAACTACCCAAACTAATAATTGGCGTTAGTCCCTTAATCTCAGTGGAAGTAAGACTGTACTCATAACTGTGACATAAGCCTTCAATGTGTTATATGTTTAGGGAAAGTATTGGGAAACATAATGGGAGAGAAACTTACTATATAGCATTCGATACATGATGCTGCTTGCATACCAAGCTAATAGCTTTAAAGTGTTCTCAAAAGAGAACTCATTGAGAGAGAAGAATTAAGGGTAAGAGAATGATAACTTTGTATATCATGTGTATCAGCTAGTGTTCTGAGTTGCAGAATAGTTACTCCTTGGTGCGGGAGAAAGGAAAAAAGGAGGGAGGGAGGAGAGGAGAGAGGAAAGAGGAATAAAATATTATTTTTGTACCGAATTGGTATACACAATCTGAAGAAATATGAAAGTCTCCACGGGTATCTCTACATCTGGTGCTGAAATTTAAAATTGAGATAGGACATTGTAAACAAAGCTGAATTCCATTAGTTACACTGAAACCTGTGTTGACTTAAGGATCTAGCACACAGTTGTCAGACACTGAAAGAAGATCTCAGGGGGGAGGAAAGAGCGCTTTTAGCTCAAGCTGCTGTTTCATGCTAATAGGGCAAGTTAGCATACAACAGCAAGCCTGGTTTTATTTATTCACTTACACACCATTACATTGCTATCACCCTTTTTATTCTCCACTAGTGTTAAGAGAATTTCTTTCATAACCTGTTGTGAATAGAAATAGGTAAGTAAAAATAGAAATAGGTAAGTAAAAATTGGGATATACAATTTGACTGAGTTAAATGGGCATTACAAAGCTACCATAAAGTTTGGAACAGTTGAACAAATATTGGGGACAATGTTCACTTAAATTAAGGAAAGACAATAAATATTGTTCACATTACTTTGGTTCTCACAATTATCACAAGTTATAGGAGTATATTGTTACTAAATAAACTTAAATGGAAGAGTCAAACACTGGTTTTGAAGTAAGGGGCCAACAGAAAAAGGAAGCTAGTCTGAAAATAAGTGTTGACTCAGCAAAACTGATCAAAACTTTTCAGTTGCAGTAAAAGCACATAGCTTTTTTCTTTAAGTATTCAATTTACATCCTGATCACTCCCCCCTCCAAGTCATTCCTTCCCACAATCCTTCCCCTGTCCCCCTCCCGTTCTTCTTTGAGCCTTGGATAGCCCCTCACATGGCAGAGCCCTCTCCCACTGAGGCCAGACAAGGCAGCCCAGCTAGAAGAACATATCCCACAGACAGGCAACAGTATTTGGGATAGCCCCTGCTCCAGTTGTTCAGGCCCCACATGAAGACCAAGCTGCACATCTGCTACACATGTGTAGGCAGGCCTAGATCCAGCCTGCTTATGCTCTTTGGTTAATGTTGGAATCAATTTCTTAAACTAAATCTCTTTCTCATGATCTCTTACCTCTCTCACCTCCAAAGAAACCTAGCTGTACATCTGAAGCACATAGTTTTTAAACACAGATGATCAAAATAACTCTTCTATTATTTGCCCATATTCTTTTAATGTTGAATTCCCAAAGAGGATTAGGGATGTATAGTCTATAAAACTATACTTTTCAAGGCATATTTCAAATCACAGATACACAGTGTAATAATTAAATAGTGATTCATAATTTCAATATTATTGTTTGAGAATTCCATGCATGTATATAATGAATCTTCACAGGACTAGAAATTCCACTCACAAGAATCTGCCTGTTACCGATCTAGCTCATTTGACACTTTATTCTTTTTTCCTGCTTTGCTATATTTAGATAAATGATGAGAACAAGCCCAAGAAGCTTAAATAAACAGAATGATCTGATCAATCAGATCAATGAGCACTTTCCTTAATCCAAAATGGCATTTAGCTCATAACACACATCCTATCTGCAGCATTTACAATTAACCTTGCAACATGCAGCACTCTTGTGAGTTAATGTGTTATAAAGCATCACCTAAATATGGCTTTACTCTTTCCTCTACTTAGGCTAGGTGGTTATTGTTATGATTTCCTGCAAAAGATTTAGATATAATTGCTATATTTTTAGTCACATGAATTATACTACTCATTTAAACATACAAAGGTCAGCTACTGGCAGAAACACAACTTTATTAGTATATCCACAAGTAAATTATTAATATGAACACTTACACAGAAAATATCTATGCAATGAGTGAAGTGGCTATTTCTTACAGATAAGAAAATTTGATTATTTTAATTTTCTTTTAGATTTTTCTACTTAGATAATTACTTACATTAAAACATTTAAAAGTCACAGACAATAGTAATAATAATAGACACAAAAAATAGACCAGAAAAATGTATTCTTCTAAAAGAAAGTTGTAAAGATATTCTCAAATTGTAACATTTATTCAATGAGGACAATTCTCATATACTACTTTGCAGTTCCCTTTACTGAGCAGATCTTGAGGGTTATAAGCTGGTTAAGTCTTATAAGCTTTGCAAAAGACAGGTTTCACTTAAAAGCATGTTAAGAAATGAGAAAAAGAGAAAACTCTTAACAACTTACAGCAAAATAACCAGTTTGTCTGAAAACGGGAGATGGGTACTTACATGTGTGTGTGTTTTAATGAGACACTTGCATCAGCACCAAGGCCAGGAGCAAAAGCATTGCTGTGAGTCAGGAAGGGAAGTGATAAAATGTATGATCTAAATCCCAAAAGGAAGAAAAGATTTCTGAAGAAAGCTGAAGCTTCTCAAGAAGTCATATGCTTGGATATAATAAAATACTTTGAAGCATAGGGGAAAAATAGCTACTGAACCTGAAATTGTAGGATCAGGAAAGAAGAATAAAAGGCAGAATATAAGGGTTTCTTTCAAGTGATTTTAAAGACATCACTATTTGAATGGACTAAGATGACAGGTTGCAAAAGGAAATGATGTTTCTTTCTTAACAATGAAAAGAACTGAAATATCTTTGGTCATAGAGTGATAATGAAATAACATGGAATTCTTAAAGTACTGGAAGCTACCAACTTCTGAAACTTTTCCTGATTAATTCAGCACAGAAAATTCCTTCTAATTAGGACATGTAGTAGTCCAAAGAAATACTGCAGTTCAGACATTCAAACTGTTACCGTATTACCTTCTATGGAATGTAGACAAAGAAAAAATCTGTAAAAACATTTCACTGGGGATTTATAATCAGAAACTATCAGACACATTTTACTAACCTGCATGAAGGGGTAACTGAAATACCCACAGTCTTGCTGTTGAATTTTAGTATAATGGGGGAGAAACAAGAGCCCTAAAGGCAGGAAAGAAGAAAACAGCAAGTTCAGTGACTATTCATTTACATTTTAAATAATAAACAACATGCATGAGCTATCACTATATTCTTCACCAACCATGTTTTATAAGCTTATAACCCTCTGAAAGAATATTTAATTAACCTCAAAAGCCAATAAACATAAGGAATGCAGGGTTTATGCATATATCTGAGTTCTCTATTTGATCTTTGAGTGTTAGGACACTCAGATAAACACAAAATGTGACAAAGTGGATCTTTACCTTTTACAAAAACTGTTCTCATGAAAACAAGCATCTTGGTAAGTCACATAGATGTATACAGGCTCATGCACTTGGGACAGAGCCCATTTACATTGCTATCTTTAAATAAACACATGTCTAAGAAAAAGGCACTGTAATGCTTCTATAATCAAAACTGGAAGCTTTTATTTCAGTTTTCCTATTTTGCACTTCCATACTTTGGGCAATTATAGGCATGGCTCTGGGGTCAAATTGTATAGTCATGATTTAGCCTGCCACCATAAAAACTCCAAGGCAAGAAGAAAAAGAGTGATCATGTAGGTACTGATAGGAACAGACTATGACAATTAACAAGGATACCCCAAAATACACTATCTTCTATAAGACTGGGTTTAGAGAAAACAACATAAGCAGAAAAAAAACAGAAATAATTTTAAAAGAGAGTAAGCAATATGTGAACATAGTCCTTAGTAGAATATTATAACTTCTGTGAATCCATACTTAGCAAAGATAAGAATTATTTACATTTGAATAAGTACTCATCACATGACTACTGTCCCTTTGCCACCTTTTTTCCTGTTTTCTCCTTTCCATATCTCGGTCTATTTCTTTTTTTTTTTTTTCTTTAAACCCCTTATGCATACTGAATGCTGAATACTGACTTCTGATAAATGTTTTCTCTATATATTTCTAATAGCTTGCTTAAATATAGTTGAATATTGGAGAGTAATAATTTGCTTTAAAAGTTCAAGACTCTAGAAGAATAAGAATGTATCACAGAGGATGAAAGAATCAAGAAAAGATATAATAGAGTGACTACATAATAACAAGAGCAAAGTTTTAATAGGTATTTTAACAAGATGCAATAACAAAATTCACAGCATCACAAAATCACAAAGCCTCTGTAGTAACAATATCTAAATGTCTACAACAGAAGGATGTGTATTTTGTGCATCATTTGAAACAATTTTTTTGTTTGTTTTTTTGAGACAGGGTTTCTCTGTGTAGCCTTGGCTGTCCTGGAATTGTATATAGTTCTAATGAATTCTTCAGAAAGTAAAGATAGCATGACTTCTTCTATCCACTATTTAACTCAGGAACAAATTTATACTTGCTTCCAACTCTCAGACACTGGTAAAAGTTCCTCAGTACTTCCTTGAGAAAAATCTGTTTCAAGGCATTTGAAATGAATTTCAGTGCAATGCTACCTTTCTTATTAATTTCTCTTATACACATCTTTTCAACACTCATATGCAAGATCCTAAGAAGCAAGCCATTGGGTGACACTGTGTGGCAAACATTTTTGTGTTCCTTTCTTTACCGTTCATTATTCCAGATACCTTGGACTTTGATTTGACACAGAAAGAATGCAGCCATCCAGAACTAAACTATGGGTCTTTCCAGGAAGCTGTGAATCACTCCAAAATAATGTGGTCATCATATTCCCATTTTCCTGCTTTCTTTTCTTCAAATTTCTAGGATTCTCTCTCTCTCTGTTCTGGTGCTCTTGGCTATGACCTTTCTTTATTCTATCAGTGTGGAAAGCAGCTTACTCAGAAGCAACTCTCTGATTCTTGACTTGAGTAGATTGTTTTAACTTCAAACAAGACTATCATTTATAGAAAGGCCTCCACCCCATAATAACTGCAATTTTTATATAATTACTATCAGTTAATGAGCACTCTCATGAGTACTATGAACATGTATTAACTTGGTTAACTCTAATTTATTTGTAGTAACTTAAATCCTCTTAGTAATCTACTGCCAGGGTATGCATGGCTTTTTTCTTACAGAAGTGGTTAGCAAGGTAGTATGCTGCAGAAATCTCACACAAGAGCTGGATTAGTTTAGCAAGTTTTAAAATGCTTGCCTTGTTCTTGTCTTGTGACTTTGTTTCCTTGAAATATGAACAGATGTCAGATGTTGCAGGAATCACGTTTTCAAGTAAGATTGTATCACAGGTGGTCCATTGCATTATGTTTGCTTTCTTTCATTGTTCTCAGATGACCAATTTCAGAAGAACTATCTACAGTTTGATGCTAGCAACTCTTTGCTGACATAGGTCCTAGTTCAGGTTTAAGTAAAATGTCTTGAAGTAGTCATAAAAGAACTTTCTTTACTTGTCTTGAGTAGGGCAAGGGCAGACAGTGAAAGAGACATAGGGATGGAGAGAGAGAAGATAGAAAAGAGTTTTTTTCTTTCATTTTACGTTTTTGAATAAAGGCTTTACACTTTCTGGATAAAGAAGCTATTTGCTATAACTAATGACAAAAGAAAAATATGTTTTGTAAACCACTTTGCTTTTATCTTAAGTGGGTAGTCTTTGGCAAAACATTTATTTTTTTTCTGTGACCATAAAGTTATTTTAATATACATGATTAATGATCCAATAAAATTAAAATGCCCCTACTACTCAACATCTTACTTGAGAAAAAATGCTCACTGTTTCTTAATTGCAACAAGTAAGATCTCTGGATGCTGATAGTTTTTAATTAGGGAAGAAATTTTCTTTTAATTAAAAAAGAGTTTTTGTTTGTTTGTTTGTTTGGTAGGTTGGCTGGTTAGATTTTTGTTTTTCATTATTTCTCAATAAGTTCAAGAGTGTCCTCTAGTGGAGAGAGACTCTCTGGTCTCAGCAGTTTTAGAAATGACTAAATTATATCTAATTAGATGCTTGCATTAAATAAGCATTGTTCCTACTTAGCTGATTTGAATATGCTAGTTGAAGGGAAAATGTATTCTTTTCCCTTTAAGACATGTTCACTATGTGGCTTAGTTGAAAACCTGCAGTGTGACAAGCATTGTTCTCATTTTAGATAGCAAATGATTTTTTATGATCAATTTTCGTGCTTCCTTCAGAACCTGGTGAGATTGAGCTGACGGTGCACCTTTCTGCCAAAGAGGCAGCAGAAACATTTAGTGCAATTTACTGTAGCTTTTACAGATATCAACTGGCAGCAGCAAGAATGCCATTACCTTCAGGACTCCAGCTCTAGCTGGCTGATGCAGCTGATGTGCAGGAGTCTCAGGAACACAGCTTAAATCTCAATCTCTCTCTCTCTCTCTCTCTCTCTCTCTCTCTCTCCCTCCCTCCCTCCCTCCCTCCCTCCCTCCCTCCCTCCCTCCCGTTATTTGAAAGAAATTAAGTAGAGAAGAAAATTTTTAAAAGGTGTGTCTTTCCTCTGTGACTTCTGGAATTCTAACACTAATGTCCTATATTTGTAGTTAAGAATTAGTATCAATCCTGTTATGCAGAAGTGGGTTCCTTTTTAATAAACAAATGGAAGAGGATGAGAAAGGACAGCTCTGCTAGGCTCTCTGTGTCACTGTTAGATTTGCCTTATCAGAAACTGCATTCTCCAGCAAATTAGAAACCCAAAGAAAAGATGGATGTTAGCTCCTGATAGCAAGATGAAGACTAAGTTAGACTTAAAGTAAGCACAGGTAATTTTTTAACTGATTCTTCTATTTAGAAAAGGCTCAAAAACCAATAAGGAATAATATTCGTAATGTCCTGTCAGATCCATATTATGTGCATATAGATGTTGCTTATTTTTATAGCTCAAGTAAGCAAGCACCAATCATTGCATTCTTTCTTTGAGTATTTATTTATATGTTTATGTATACAAGTGCTGTATTTGCATGTATGCTTGCACGACAGAAGAGGACAGCAGATCCCATTATAGATTGTAAGCTACCAGGGCTCCAGACGCAGGGACTGAGGAAAAGCCAGGAGGTAAGAGCCTGCCTGCTTCCACCTGTGGCCAGAAACCCTGCCTGGGCTAACAGGCCTCTCCATATACAAGTAGCTCAGAGAGAAAGCTACCCGCCCACTTGTGCTGAGGAGGCAGCAGAAGGCCGGCTCCAGACGAAGAGTCTGAAGAATAGCTGGAAGAAACAACTGGTCTCCCAGGAATATTGACATCTGAGCTTGAAGGAAAGACAAGCCACAGTCAGAGAGAGAAAGACCAGCTAACTCCAGAGATAACCAGATGGCGAAAGGCAAGGGCAAGAACAGAAGGAATAGAAACCAAGACTACTTGTCTTCAGCTAAACCCAGCTCTCCCACCACAGCCAGCCCTGGATACCCCAACACACCAGAAAAGGAAGACTCAGACATAAAATCACTTATCAAGAGGATGATAGAAGATTTTAAGAAGGAAATAAATAACTCCCTTAAAGAAATACAAGAGAAAACAGGTAAACAACTGGAAGCCCTTAAAGAGGACACACAAAAATCCCTTGAAGAATTACAGGAAAACACAATCAAACGGGCAGAAATACAGGAAAACACAATCAAGCAAATGAACAAAACCATTCAGGAATTAAAAACAGAAAGGGAAACAATAAAGAAATCACAAAGAGAGACAACCCTGGAATTAGAGATCATAGGAAAGAAATCAGGAGTCATAGATGCAAGCATCAGCAACAGATTATAAGAGATGGAAGGGAGAACCTCAGGTGCGGAAGATACCATAGAAAACATGGACACAACAGTCAAAGTAAACACAAAATGCAAAAAGCTCCTAAACCAAATCATCCAAGATATCTGGGATGCAATGAGAAGACAGAACATGAGGATAATAGGTATAGAAGAGAGTGAAGACTCCCAACCTAAAGGACCAGTAAATATCTTCAACAAAATTATAGAAGAAAACTTCCCTAACCTAAAGAAAGAGATGAACATAAATATACAAGAAGCCTACAGAACTCCAAATAGTCTGGACCAGAAAAGAAATTCCTCCCGTCACATTATAGTCAAAACACCAAATACAAAAAAGAAGGAAAGGATATTAAAAGCAGTAAGGGAAAAAGGGCAAGTAACATATAAAGGCAGCCCTATCAGAATTACACCAGACTTCTCACCAGAGACTATGAAAGCTAGAAGAGCCTGGGCAGATCTCATACAGACTCTAAAAGAACACAAATGCCAGCCCAGGCTGCTATACCCAGCAAAACTCTCAATAATCATAGAGGGTAAACCAAAATATTCTACGACAAGTCCAAATTTGCACAGTATGTTTCCACAAACCCAGCCCTACAAAGAATAATACATGGGAAATGCCAACGCGAAGAGGGAAACTACACTCAAGAAAAAGAAAGAAAGTAATCTTTCAACAAACTCAAAAGAAGATAGCCACACAAACAATATAAACAACATCAAAAATAACAGGAAATAACAACCACTATTCTGTAATATCTCTTAACATCAGTGGTCTCAACTCCCCAATAAAAAGACATAGACTGACAGACTGGATCCATAAACAGGACCCAGCATTTTGCTGCATCCAGGAAACGCACCTACGTATTAAAGACAAACACTACCTCAGAGTAAAGGGCTGGAAAACAATTTTCCAACCAAATGGCCCCAAGAAACAGGCTGGAGTAGCCATTCTAATATCGGATAAAATTGACTTTCAACCAAAATTCATCAAAAAGGATGAGGAAGGACACTTCTTACTCATCAAAGGAAAAATCTACCAAGAAGAACTCTCAATTCTGAACATCTATGCCCCGAATGCAAGAGCTCACACTTTCATAAAAAAAAACTCTACTAAAGCTCAAAGCACACATTGCACCTCACACAATAATAGTGGGAGACTTCAACACCCCACTATCAACAATGGACAGATCTTGGAAACATAAACTAAACAGAGACACAGTGAAACTAACAGATGCTATGAACCAAATGGGTTTAACAGATAGCTATAGAACATTTCATCCTGCATCAAAAGAATATACCTTCTTCTCAGCACCTCATGGCACCTTCTCCAAAATTAATCATATAATTGGTCACAAAACATACCTCAACAGATATAAGAAGATTGAAATAATCCCATGCCTCCTATCAGATCACTACGGAATAAGGTTGGTCTTCAATGGCAACAACAACAACAGAAAGCCCACATACACATGGAAGCTGAACAATGCACTGCTTAATGATAAGTTGGTCAAGGAAGCAATAAAGAAATAAATTAAAGATATCCTAGAATTCAATGAAAATGAAAATACAACTTACCCAAACCTATGGGACACAATGAAAGCAGTGTTAAGAGGAAAACTCATAGCTCTGAATGCCTCCAAAAACAAACTGGAGAGAGCATACACTAACAGCTTAACAGCACATCTGAAAGTTCTAGAACAAAAAGAAGCTAATACACCCAAGAGCAGTAGAAGGCAAGGAATAATCAAATTAAGGGCTAAAATCAACCAAGTGGAAACTAAAAGAACTATACAAAGAATCAACAAAACCAAGAGCTGGTTCTTTGAGAAAATCAATAAGATAGATAAACCCTTAATCAGACTAACCAGAGGGCACAGAGACAGTATCCAAATTAACAAAATTAGAAATGAAAACGGAGAAATAACAACAGACTCTGAGGAAATTAAAAAAAAAACATCAGATCCTACTACAAAAGCCTATATGAAACAAAATTGGAATATCTGGAGCAAATGGACAAGTTTCTAGACAGATACCAATTACCAAAGTTAAATCAGGATCAGATAAACCATCTAAACAGTCCCATAACTCCTAAAGAAATAGAAGCAGTCATTAAAAGTCTCCCAACCAACAAAAGCCCAGGACCAGATGGGTTCAGTGAAAAATTCTATCAGACCTTCAAAGAAGACCTAATACCAATACTCTTCAAGCTATTCCATAAAATAAAAACAGAAGGAACACTACCCAATTCATTCGATGAGGCCACAGTTACACTGATACCAAAGCCCCACAAAGACCCAACAATAAAAGAAAACTTCAGACCAATTTCCCTTATGAATATCGATGCAAAAATACTCAATAAAATTCTTGCAAACCGAATCCAAAAACACATCAAGACAATCATTCACCATGATCAAGTAGGCTTCATCTCAGGGATCCCAGGATGGTTCAATATCCGGAAATCCATTAAAGTAATCCACTACATAAACAAACTCAAAGAAAAAAACCACATGGTCATCTCATTAGATGCTGAAAAAACATTTGACAAAATTCAACATCCCTTCATGATAAAAGTCTTGGAAAGATCAGGAATTCAAGGAGCATACCTAAACTTAGTAAAAGCAATATACAGCAAACCAGTGGCCAACATCAAACTAAATGGAGAGAAACTTGAAGCAATCCCACTAAAATCAGGGACTAGACAAGGCTGCCCTCTCTCTCCCTATCTATTCAACATAGTACTTGTAGTTCTAGCTAGAGCAATCAGGCAACAAAAGGAAATCAAAGGGATTCAAATTGGAAAGGAAGAAATCAAAATATCACTATTTGCAGATGATATGATGGTATACTTAAGTGACCTGAAAAACTCCACCAGAGATTTGCTACAGCTGATAAACAACTTCAGCAAAGTGGCTGGATACAAAATTAACTCAAGTAAATCAGTAGCCTTCCTATACTCGAAGGATAAACAGGCTGAGAAAGAAATTAGGGAAATGACGCCCTTCACAATAGTCACAAACAATATAAAATATCTTGGTGTGACCCTAACCAAACCAGTGAAAGATCTGTATGACAAGAACTTCAAGTCTCTGAAGAGAGAAATCATAGAAGACCTCAGAAGATGGAAAGATCTCCCATGCTCATGGATCGGCAGGATTAACATAGTTAAAATGGCCATCCTGCCGAAAGCAATATACAGATTCAATGCTATCCCCATCAAAATCCCAACTCAATTCTTTGTAGACCTAGAAAGAGCAATTCTCAAATTCATATGGAATAACAAAAAACCCAGGATAGCAAAAACTATCCTCAACCATAAAAGGACTTCTGGGGCAATCAGCCTCCCTGACCTCAAGCTGTACTACAGAGCAGTAGTGATAAAAACTGTATGGTATTGGTACAGTGACAGGCAGGTTGATCAATGAAATAGAATCAATGACCCAGAAATGAATCCACACACATATGGTCACTTGATCTTCGACAAAGGAGCTAAAACCATACAGTGGAAAAAAGACAGCATCTTCAACAAATGGTGCTGAATCAACTGGTGGTCTACATGTAGAAGATTGCGAATTGATCCATTCCTATCTCCCTGCACAAAGCTCAAGTCCAAGTGGATCAAGGACCTCCACATAAAACCAGATACACTGAATCTAATAGAAGAGAAAGTAGGGAAGAGTCTCGAACACTTGGGCACAGGGAAAATGTTCTTGAACAGAACACCAATGGCTTGTGCTCTAAGGTCAAGAATCGACAAATGGGACCTAATGAAATTACAATGCTTCTGTAAGGCAAAGGACACTGTAATTAGGACAAAACGGCAACCTACAGATTGGGAAAAGATCTTTACCAATCCTACATCTGATAGAGGGCTAATATCCAATGTATACAAAGAACTCAAGAAGCTAGACTCCAGAGATACAAATAACCCTATCAAAAAATGGGGAAGAGAGCTAAACAGAGAATTCTCAACTGAGGAAACTCGAATGGCCGAGAAGCACCTAAAGAAATGTTCAACATCCTTAGTCATCAGGGAAATGCAAATTAAAACAACCCTGAGATTTCATCTCACACCAGTCAGAATGGCTAAGATCAAAAACTCAGGTGACAGCAGATGTTGGTGAGGATGTGGAGAAAGAGGAACACGCCTCCATTGCTGGTGAGAATGCAAGCTGATACAACCTCTTTGGAAATCAGTTTGGTGGACCCTCAGAAAATTGGACATAATACTACCTGAGGACCCAGCTATTCCACTCCTGGGCATATACCCAGAAGATGCTCCAACATGTAATAAAAACACATGTTCCACTATGTTCATAGCAGCCATATTTATAATAGCCAGAAGCTGGAAACAACCCAGATGTCCCTCCACAGAGGAATGGATACAGAAAATGTGGTACATTTACACAATGGAATACTACTCAGCTATTAAAAACAATGACTTCATGAAATTTCGTAGACAAATGAATGGATCTTGAAAACATCATTGTGAGCCAGGTAACGAAGTCACAAAAGAATGAATATGGTATGTACTCACTGTTAAGTGGTTATTAGCCTAAAAGATTGAAATACCCAAGAGTCACTTCGCAGGAACAGTAGTACTGAGTAGGAGGTCCCAGATGGAGGGCTTCAAGAAAGGACTGAAGGAGCTGAGGGAGTGTGTAGCCCCAGGGAGGTAGCAACACTGGCAACTGGCCTGACCCCCCATACTTCTGGAGACTGATCCACCAACTAAAGAATACACATGGAGGGACCCATAGTGCTGGCCACAAAGACTGTAGAGGAGGGTCTTGTTACCCGTCAAGGGGAGGAGAGGCCCTTGGGCCTGAGGGTATTATATCCTCCAGTATAGGAGAATGTCAAGGAAGGAAGAAGAGAGTGGGTGGGGGGTGGGGTGGGGAGGTGGGTTGGAGAATATCCCCATAGAGGCAGGGGGAGGGCGGAGGGAATGGGAGGTTCCAAAGGGGAGATCTGGAAAGGGGGAAACATTTGAAATGTAAATAAAATATGAAAATAATATAAAAAAAATTGTACACTACCATGTTCTCTGGAAAAGCAGCCAGTGCTTTTAATCACTAAGCCATCTCTCCAGCCCCATGGCATTATTGTTAACAGATATTTTTCAGAAAAAATATACAATCACGACTCACATGCAGTTTAAGAAGGATGAATTCTAGAAGAAATTTATGCATACGGTATGAGAAAGCCAAACAGATGATGTCTTGACAGGATCAAAAGAAAGGTCAAAAGAGCTGGTGTCTCTAAAACAAAGAATGTTGAACTAAATTATAAAGGAAGATAACATTATTTTCCCCTTGATTTCAAAGGGGAGGTGGAAGAAACAAATCATTTCAAGCATTATCAGACTGGCGGAAGTATCCACACCTATCAGTTATATGAATTCAAAACCAGGATCCAATAACCCTTCAAGATATGCCATAGACTGACAATTCCTGTCCCACTATGAATTGGTTGTGCCTTCATTCTTAGCAAACAAGATCTAATGCTATGGCTTGGTTAGGTCAGTGCTCCAGTTGTATATCTTGTTTCCTTACATCAAATGCTACTTTATATGCCATTTTCATTCACCTTCCTCCTTCCAGCTTCCCTTTTTATAGGCTCAAATGTTTCTCTTCCTTTCTTTTTTTTTGGGGGGGGGGGGGGATGGGAGATGATAGGGGTGTTCCTGAGTTCCTATGCTACTTTATACAAGCTCTAAGGTAAAAATAAATTTTTCTAATGTTAACTTTAACCAATTGAATAAAATTATCTGAAGTGCTCATTAAAAGCTCAATTCTCTAGAATCCTCTCATTTTGTCAAAATCAGAATTCTGTCAGATAGTGTCTTAGTTACTTTTCTGCTACTGTGAAACAACCTATAAAAGGAAAACATTTCATCGGGGTGGATTCTAGGTTTAGGGGGTAAGTCCACGACCATTGTGGCAAGATGTATTGCAGCAGGCAGGTAGGAATAGTGATGAAGAAGTCACTGAAAGTTTACAACCTATCCATATGCAGGAAGCAGGGGGGGGAGACACAGAGAGGGAGACAGAGACAGAGACACAGAGAGAGACAGAGAGAAACACAGAGAGAGAGAGAGACAGAGGCACAGAGACAGAAACAGAGACAGAGACAGAGACAAAGACAGAGGAGGGAAAACTGGGCCTAGTGTGTGGGCTTTTGAAACCTCAAAGCCCACCTCCAGTGACACACCTCCTCCAACAAGGCCATGCCTCCTAATCCTTCCCTGAACAGTTCCACCCACTAGGGACCAAGCATTCAAATATTTGAGCCTACAGGTACCAATCTTATTAAACTGTCACAGGTAGCAACATATTTTAACAAAAATTGAATATACTGTCTTAAAAAAGTAAAACAACAACAAAAAGACTGAAGGAAAATAATTAACTTTTCAACCACATTCTTCTCATCTAAATGAATAGATTGCTGAATAAAATATAAAAGTGATATGAAATTAGAAATTTATAGAAAAAAACAAAGTAAGTGGTAGTATTAGGGATTATAGGAACAATAATAATCTTCCTTGGAGCGCCTTCCCAATGCTAGCATGTGAACCTCTTTCTTCAGTACTGAGAATGAAACCCAAGGCCACAGACATACTAGGGAACATTCTACCATTGACCTATGCACCAGGCAAGGAATAGCCATCTATTAATGCTCACCAGAGGCACTCACCAAACTGCGCTTTCATTGTTTAACTTTTAACAGAGAATATACACAGATATATTCTAGAAAAAAATAAACAGTAAAGAAAAAATTCCCATCATTCTGTCCTTGTAGCTGTCTTTGTGGTTTTGGCACTTTGATGAAAGCTGTCTGGATGTGTTTTTAAATCCATCAAGCTTGAAATTGCTAGGCTTTGTACCTTTCACTTTTAAGAAATAATTTTCCCATAATCTTTTAAGAAATAATATATTTCCTGCTAAATAGTATGGTTGTTGTATAGTACTTAACTCATTATTTTCACATTCATTTGATTGTATCATTTGAAGCTAAACTTAATTTCCAGATTATAATTCTTCATTACATTATTTGAAACTAAATTTCCAGATTACTCATTGTGTGATGGTAAATCTAATACAATTTCTAATCACTAGCATCTATTTCAGGGACCTATTCACTCTCTTTTGCTATAGGAGTAGATTAATACTTTTACCATTTTTTAAAAATTACATTTCTATTTTAAAAGTTCTTTTATTTTTTGAGATTATAATATAATTGTATCATTCCCCCTCCCATTTGCTCCCTTCGAGCCCTCCACATACCCCCATATTTGTTCTGTTTCAAATTCATTACTTCTTTTTATTAATTATTGTTACATGCATATAGCTGGGCATGGTGGCACATTCCTTTAATCCAAGCACTAGGGAGACAGAGGCAGGCAAACTTTTGAGTATTAGACCTGCCTAATGTGCTTAGTTTCAGAACAGCCAGGATTATATAGTGAGCTCTTGTCTCAAAAAACCAAAACAATAGTAAAAATGATATACAAAATAAAATACAACTCAATTTATGTTTTATTCAACAATTTGATCTTCATAACTGTCACAATTATACCTCTTTAAGGTAATTATTGATTATATCTAATTCTTAATACAAAAATATTTTTACAGTTTCTACATCTTACTGGAATGCTGTTAACAATAACATCAAATATAAACTATAACTTGAGCATGGATTTGTTTGTTTACTTATTCCTGGTACAAATAGAATCACTTTAACTTTATAATCAAGAACTGGAAATCATGCATAATACCATTTTTTTTTTTGATATGTAGACATGGATAGCCACAGAGTTTTATTACTCAGTTTCATAAACTCCAGATAGTAATCAATCAATAATATTATTAAAATAATATTAAAGTAAAACAAGTCACGTTACCTATAGCTAAGTAACAGTATATTAACATTCTTCAAATCATGAAATATAGCTTAAATTTTCCAAACTTATGAGGGTGGGGAGATGGCTCAGTGTCTTAGAGCACTTGCTGGTCATTCAGAGGATAGGGGTTCAAGTCCCAGCACCCTTACGGTGGCTCAAAATCTTCTATAACTCCAGTTTCAGGAGATTTGACAGCCATTTCTAGCCTCCATGGACACCAGGCACATGAATGGTGTACATGTATACATACAGGCTAAACTTTGCTTATGGCTTATTTTGAATGGCTCACAATATAGCCAGGTATATCTTTGCAAAATTTCACATTAGAAAATAAAATGTTATATGTCTTTTAAAATTTTATAAATATATTTTAAATTTTAGGACTAATATCTTTCAGATGAATGTTCTCTATGCCTTTACTTTGCATATTATCTCACGTTTGTAATGATATTTTTCTCCATCTAAATATCTGTACAAATATAATGAGACAATAGACGGGGGTCTAGAAAGATTATTTGACTAAGGGGGTTGGGGGAGGAGTAATGTGAAAGACTATTTCAAGACCCAGTAAGCTTCAGTTGGCCTCTGCTAAGTAATGTAAAGCTCATTTACTCATTATACAATCTATGCATATTTAGCAAAATTGAACTGTAAAGCTAGACAATCTCCAGAGGCTTTAATTTATTAGCTACAGGCATTGAATCTCATCTCAAGACTTAAACTTGAAAGACTTGTTCTTTCAAATAACAGTCTATGTACATTATTGATATATGCCTTTTAAATCATATATCTTGATTCTGTTTGACATTTGCTGGTGATTTATGGCTACATTGACATGGTAACAGGTATTTTAGCTGCATAAAAAATAATGACTCCTAAAAACTTAAATGCATGCCCAGGTGTAAAAATTGTACACACCTGTAATTCCACCACTAGGAAAGCAGAGGCAGGATTGTCCTAAGTTTAAATCTAGCATGGTTTACAAAGGAAAGCCTTGTCTCTAAAACTGCAAAGAATATTTCTTTTAAGATAAATTTAATGTGATACATTCTATAGAATTATATGCTTGAACAGCAATCAAGAATATTGATGTTCAGTTATCATTTTGTAAAAATTTTCCTTAACGTGTATTAAGTTGGGATTCTCTAGAATCACAAACTTATGGAATGTCTTTCTATATAAAGGAAATTTAGTGCAATGACTTGCAGTCTGCAGTCCAACCAACCCAACAATGGGCAGCTATGAATAGGAAGTCCAAGAATCTAGTAGTTTTTCAGTCCCATGAGACTAGTTGTTTCAGTTGGTCTTCTGTATAAACTGGAACCATGAAGAAGTAAATTCCAACAGATATACTGGCAAATAAGTGCAAGCAGCCAGAGTGAGCCTTCCTTCTTCCTTCATCCTCATGTAGGCCTCCAGCAGAAGGTATGGCCCAGATTAAAGGTGTGTACCACCATGCTTGGATTTGGAACTTGCTCTGTCCCAGGTTGGCCTTGAACTCAAAGATCTGCTTGCCTCAGTCTCCTGGGATTAAAGGTGTGGACTACCTTGCCTGAGCCTAAACTTTTCATGGCCACTATGCATCAAGATCTGGACTACAGGTGTGCGCTCCATTTCTGGATTGTAGTTCATTCCAGATGTAGTCAAATTGACAACCAGAAATAGCCATCACAAGAAGTGAATTCAATATTATGATATTTTTAAATGTTTGTGTAAGAAAAGCAATAATAAATTGTTTTACTTTTTTATTGCTAAGGATCAAACCTGGGACTTGGAACATGCTATGCGAGCACTTTACAACTAACCTACAGAGTCAACCCTTAGATTTTTAAAGACAGGATCTTCCTATATAATACCCCAAGTTGGTCGGGAATATGCAATATAATCTAGGCGGACCTCAGACTTGAGATCCTCTTGCTTCTACTTCTCAAATTCTGAGATTATAGGAGTGTTTCACTTAACTTGGAAAGAGCTTCATTCTTGACTCTGAAAATCTTGTAGCTATTTTCTGGGCGTGCCTGATCTAGTTCAACAATGGTGAATGACTCTTACACATAGAAACAGAATTTTTAAGAATCTAGTAGAAAATATAAAACCACGAGCAAATAAAAAAGACTAATGTCTTAAAATATTACAACAGATGTTTTAGACATGTTTCTTGTGCAAAAGACAAAATTCAAACAATGATACTAATTTTAGCCAATGAAAAATTTTGTTATTCAAGTGTAGAACCAACTGCAAAAAATCCCTATGACTGCTCTTTAAAAGAGGACAGCTGAGCACATTGCATTTTCCTCTTTGCTTACGCTGTAGAAATCCTGAGCACAATTTTGAGAGCGTTCCATCACTACTCATAGCTTAGCCTATCCTCAGGAACTACATTCCTAGGCCCCAGTGAGCACAGTCATATCGATTATAATAATTCATTCTCACATCTAATTGAGAGAGTTAGCTTACTCTAAATGTCAGCATACTTTTCAGTTCTTCTTTTGGCAACCATGCCTAAGTGTTCTCTTACATTCATGTTACTGGTGTAGGCTCTTACTGGACTCATATCCCACTCCTATGTCCCACTTGAAGCCAAAAAGTTCATATAATTAATTACAGCTAGACTATTTCAGCTGTGCAATGCTGGCTTGAGTAAATCAAACTGTTGTGAAAGGTAAAAGATCCTTAATAAATCTAGTATGCTGGAGATATTAGATTCACTTCTACCTTTTAGTCAATAATTTATATTTTCCTTTTTAAAGTAGCCAATTAACCTATATATACATAAAAATGAACTAAGTGTAGGAAGTAAAATAGTGAAAAATATCTTCTACATAAATATTCGTGATTTACCTCAATGACTATCCCATATTTTTATTATCATGATTTTACTCATCTTAATGTGATTTTCTACCTAATATTGTTACTTTGCTAAGAAAATGTTATTCCCTATGGAGTGAAAGTTTCTTAGCAGCACTCTTGAATCTATGAGCTATAGTTATGTTGTCCCCTCAGGCAAGGATTCTGCTTTGTTTCTCCATATACCCTTTGATGTAATGCCTTGAGAAGGATATATCTCTTCTGTGGTTCTTCCCAATAATTCATAAAGTCAATCTAATGATGAAAAGACATCACTAAGCCTCAATTGAAGAATATTCTATAGGATAATGGATCCCCTTCTAAATATTACAAGTAACTCTCATTTCGTTAAATAAAACATACTATAAAAATAATAAATTTGATAAACTTGACAATGATGGAAAATGCTTTATCAATTATTCTTTTAGCTGTTTCATTAAATCAATGAAACGATCCCATTCTTACCAGTCTAGTCGTATTGACTTATTTTGTTTTAAGTGGGTACAAATGGTTTCATGTTGTGTTTCCATAACTTCCCTCCACAGGTGGTTCAGCCAACCTCACCTGCAGAGCTTTCTTTGGGTACAGTGGAGATGTCAGTCCTTTAATTTACTGGATGAAAGGAGAGAAATTTATTGAAGATCTGGATGAAAATAGAGTTTGGGAAAGTGACATTAGGTAAAATAATTTTTCTACTTTTAAACATGTGGAGTTGAGTTAACATTTGCTCTGTTAAGCATGGGAGGGGTGAGCCAAAACCACAAAAGTTATTAATATTTTAACTTTCGATTATCATAACAGAAATTCTGTAATACTTTATGTCAAACAAAGAATTGTTGAGGCTGATTATGAAATTATAAAATGTGAACATCATTTACAAAGAATTTAAGAGTAATTATTTTTTCTAAATATTTTTATGATTAATTTTTTGGGATTTCATATAGTATGTCTTGATCATATTCACAAATCCCACTTTTCTACCTAACTATAATTTCAAAAGGAACATTTCCCTAGTAGTACACTAAAACAAAAGTAATGAAAAATATTGAAGCCCATTCTAATCTTAGAAAAATCATTGTCCTTTTAATTGATGAACTCAACTTTTAAAAGTTACTGAGAGGAAGTAAGCTGATGTCTGTAAACACAGTGCATGATAAGCTCAGACAGCAAAGTTGCCACTAATTAAAGACTAACTTGGGTCACCGGGTGAGTTCAGTGCCAGCCTGAGCTAGAATGAGATACTGTCTCTAAAAACAAATCCTGAAAGGAAACATCATCAAGGCAATACTCGGGCTCAAGTACAACCTTTATATTTTCCATGAATGCTATTACATATCTAAAAGCAACCAAATAGCATATAAAATGTTTGATGGGTTGATGGAGGATATACAAATTTTCTACTTTAAGGTATAAATATTTATGAAGAGGAAATAATAGAACAAACCTTTAATTTTTTACATATCTATTTTGAGGACATAATCATTATACTTCTTTTCTTCAATGTAGTTACATATTTATTCACTTACATTTAAGCAAAAAGGTATTTAATGATGAAGCAAATTGTATTTGGACATGAAGAATTAGTTCTAACCCTAATGTAAATGAGCAAGGACTTTCATAATGATAACTAAGTTATAAGCAAATCAAATGATGACTATTTTTAAAATATTCTTCCATATAAAGCTTGTGTCTTCTGGCAGGATATGGGGATTTAAGCAATGGTTTTCCTTTTTAAATGTCAAAACTTTTAAAACCTTAACAAAGATATACAAAAATGTTTTTCAGTACAAAGAAAAAACGTATAAAACTGTCAAAGGAGATCATTTCTATTGGGATCTTCTCTCTGGCAACAAATACACATTATCTCACTGAGGAGTGCTACAATTTGATTTTGGAAGATCCAAATGGGCAATTGTCCAATATGGACAAAAGTCTTTCTTTGCCATTTTTCATATGTAAAATGTTTTATTTTTTACCAATACTTTTTGCATTTTTTAAAATTAAAGAACTACCACAAACCTAAACTAACTTTGACTATATGAGCTGGAAGAATGTTCTAGAAATTTGTATATATATATATACCTCCAGGCAGGAGTCTGGAACTAGGAATATTGAGAGCAGGAAAAAGAAAACCTAGTTTAAGAAATATTCCATGTGTTTTGAGAGATGGCTAAAATATCCAAGGATCAGATTAGTGAGCAATTACCGTTAATTTTAAAAATCAGAATTAAATACCAGAACTTTTAGTCTACAGGTTTATGGTTTCATATTTCTTTAAAGCTATGCAACTCACTTGTATTATTAGGAAAAATAAGTCAGGCTGGAGGTTTCAACTGATATGTCAAAATAACTCAGAAATTTTCTTTCTTTCTTATTCTTGTTAAAAATAATCTGATATATAATTAGGCCTCCAGCCTAACATTTTAGAGTCTCTTATCTCATTTTAAAATCATATTTCTTTCTTAAAGGAAAAGCAATTTGTAAACTTTTCTTCAAGGTCTCTCTCACCTCTTTGTTATGACAGTATGATTGTCCTGCTATGAGAGATAATTAACTGCTAGTTCATTAGCATCTGCAAAGACGACTTTCTTCATTAGAAGTGAAGAAGAAAAGGGCATGATATCATTTAATTAACTTAGCATCAATTCATAGCCAGATTTGAAGCACAAACTCTGTAGGTATATTCTTATCAGATTCAAATTCATCTACAATTCTTTCTTTTTCATGTGTGTGTATGTTTGTGTGGATTTTTTGTTGTGTTTTCCTTTATGCTTTAGAATCCTTAAGGAACATCTTGGAGAACAGGAAGTTTCTATCTCATTAATTGTTGACTCTGTGGAAGAAGGTGACCTGGGGAATTATTCCTGTTACGTTGAAAATGGGAATGGCCGTCGGCATGCCAGTGTTCTCCTTCATAAACGAGGTGAGTGTAACCTTCTCTGCTTGAGGAGATGAATGTTCCATAGAAGGGAAATCATTGGAATCTAGTAAAAGAAAATTACCTTTAAAAAAATTTTCCATAAACCTAGTACAAGTAAAATAGTTCCATTAGCACTATGTCCATGAATGTGTTAGTTGAGTCATGCCCATCAACACACTGTTTAAAAGCCAGTACTCAGAGATGAAATCTGTTAGAATAAAGCCAGAATTGTTTAAGAGTTAGCACCTGGCTATTTGTCCCTACATTAATGACATTTTAAGAGAACTTGGGTATAGAAATGGGATTTTAGGGAGAGGAAAGAGAGAGGCAAGGAACAACAGGAGAGAAAGTTCTGTTCTATGAGTGGTTATTACCCAAAACAATTCCCTATCCTACAGTATGTGACTCCCACTCCAGAAGATTGAAGTTGACCTCTTGTACCAGTTTCTGTATTTTTTAAATTAATATGATTGGCCTGAGAGTTAATCCTCAAAACAATTTGCATTCTTTTTGTTTGCTGATGCTCAGAATTGGAATTAAAAAGGACACATCTTGATTTGGTCTAAGGGCATCCAGCTGTTCTGGGTTTTGTAAATCTGAAGATCATTTAGCAGTTAACATCTTCATCATTTAGATGCAGCTTTCTTTAGAATTTAGAATGCTGGGCAATGGCAAATCACATAGGGACAACCACTACTACAAAAGAAGAGAGCATCATAGGTGGATGACTAAATTAAACTTGAGTCAAATTTAGATTCTTTGTCTTACTTTAATATCAGATATATAGCCTGAGAAAACTGTTCTCATGTCAGTTTATGACATGTAAAATGGAGAAAATATTATCAAATCTTCAGTGTTTAATAAAGATAACAAAAATAATGAGTAGGAAGGGCTTGATACAGTACTTATACACAGAAGATATTTGGTGAAGTAGTATTTGAAATAAATATTAGGTCAATAAAATAACTTCATTTTTAATGCAATAAAGTGTGTCATGATTGGAAGGTTGTTCCATTAGTTCAAGAACTGTGTCTGATAAATTCCTCAATACAGTATTTCTTGACATTTTAACCTCATATAGTTTTTACATGCATAATATCCTCGCATGATTAATAATAACTTACTATAAGTAAGATAGCTTGTAGTTAAGGGTAGTGTCTGAAATAGTAACTCCACAGCAGCTCATCAGTTTATATACAGGGGTGTGTGTGTGTGTGTGTGTGTGTGTGTGTGTGTGTGCATGTTTGTTTCTGTGTATTCTCTCTCTCTCTCTCTCTCTCTCTCTCTCTCTCTCTCTCTTTCTGTGTGTGTGTGTGTGTGCTAATATTTGAATTGTTTAAAATTACAGATGATTATAAAATGTGTGACTTGGTGAAATTTTCATGCACATTAGAGGCAAAAAATATTTTTCTCCTTTTACTAAGTTAAAACATTCTAGTTTACTTATTCCAAGTACACTTGGTAGTCTCTTACTCAGCAGATTTACAATGATTTTAATTTCAAAGCATATTTTCAATCCTAGAGTCTTTGAGGCTTGAAAAGAAAGAGAACACTGAAGACTGTTCCCTACCTTATTGGGAAATAGATTCTCTTTGAATAGTGTTGCTGAAAGCTATTAAAATAGACACCTTGACTGTCAAGGTGACTATAATATAAAAGTAGCATATTATGAAGAAATGTTAGGTGAGAGGGAAAGGAAGTAGCGGCTAGCAACATTTCTTCCTGTACTTCAGCAATAGTCACACAATGAAGGAATTTGAGTAAGGCCCCGTGTGTATACAGAAGTATAAAAGTAGCCTCAGTGGAACATAGATTTAAATACTTATCCTGCCACAGACCCTTCAAAATAGCCTATCAGCTTAAACTGGATCACATTCCATCTCTAGAAACTCCATTCTAGCTTTGGAAGAATCTGCTAGAAAGCATCTCCTTTTCTCGGTTTTCTATACATTGGCTCTAGTTTATACTTTCAATTGCTCTTTCCCTAGCAATCAGATATTTGATAATAGTCACCATGATCCTGTTGAACCTTCATTTCACCATGCATTCATTCTTCATTTGTATGTTTCCTTGCTGTAATTCTCTTGAATATAGTCTAAATGAAGAATTTAAATTAGTCCTTAAGAATTGAACTAGTGAAGAAAAGCTTAGGACACATGTTAAAAATCAATTGGGTGTGGGGGCTGGTGAGTTAAGAGCACTTGTTGTTCATGCAGAGAATCTGAGTTCAGTTCCCAGCATCCATATGAGAGCTAACAGCAATTTATAACTCCAGTTCTATGGGATCTGATACCCTCTTCTGACATCTGTGGGCATCAGGCACACATGAGGTACACATAAACACATGCACAGAAAATACTCATAAACATAAAATATAATAAATCTGAAAAGAATTTTAAATCTATTAGTCTAGACAAAATGTATTTCCATTGGAGTAAGGCAGAGATGACAGTTAAGGGATTATCATAACAAATAGGATTGACAATGGACTAGGTGTATGGGTGAAACTAATAAAGCTGGTTTTTCAGGCAGTTATGCAGTTAGTAAGGATCAGACACACTCTAGGATACTTTTGGCATGTTTAGCCTATGGTTAAGCATACAAAACTACTAAAGCTTCCAATTATAGAAAAGTACAGTTTTGAAAAATCAAGGAAATTGTTGAATAATAAATGCCATTAGTGCCTGATTATCTGAATATGAGGAAGACAAATGTGGCCAATTTTAGTTGCTCTCAAATATTTAAGCTTTCCATAATACTCTTCCAAATTCATATTTATATCAATAATAGTTTATTCTTATTAATATAAAAGCATTAATTCCCAAAGAATCCTTCGAGATTGGATACTCTGAAAGTCTGTTCTTAAAGAGAACGTGTACCTTTTTTGTAAGAGAGTTGGAGGAAAGGAGTCTTGCCTTGCAAAGGCAATAATGGATGAAATCTTTTCTCAAAGGGCTCATTATATGGAATGACCACACCCATCTTGAAAAAAAGGAAATTGGTCAGCACAGGACATAATTGGTACTTTGCCACCCTGAAAAGGTTCAAAAAGATAGGACATAGCAAATATGATCACATAGGTTTGAATCTTCAATGCTGTCAGATTGCTGTCACACTACTAATTATGCAAATAAATAATTTTCTACATTTCTCAGAAGACCAATGCTAAGAGAAGCAAATGGAAGCTGCCATTGTTAGTCTTTTGTTTCTGCCACCAACTTAAGACTTCCCTAACTAACCAGTTTTCAAAATCTTTCTTTTAAAATACTTTTTGTAGAGCTATATTAAAATACTTGTTTCATCTAGTTCACTGTTTCTCAACTGTCTTAATGCAGAGACCTTTTAATGAATCCCCACATGTTGTAGTGAACCACAAACATAAAATTATTTTTATTGTTACTTTATCACTGTAATTTTGCTACTGTTATGAATCATAATGTAAATAGCTGTGTTTTCCAATGGTCTTGGGTGACCCCTCTGAAGGTTCAGTCCTCTGTGGGAGGTCTGTGACCCACAGGATACGAACTGCTGATTTAGATCTTTAGCACTCAGAAATGTAACTTCTGACAAAGTTTATCCAAAGTTCTCTAAACATATTTCCTCCACTGTTACTTTTTGTTCAATACTGTTGATATAACATGATTTCAGCTCTAAAATGAGTTACAATGGATTTGGAAAGCATACTCCAGTTCATCAAGTAAGTCTACATTTGAGGTAGGCGCAATACTATATTATTATTAGCCCTCAATCTTTATTTGGAAGAAAATCATGATTTTAAAAAGCCAGCTGAAATCTACCAGGAAATCTAGCCTTAAGAATAATTAAAGTTGGCGGAAGGAGCCTTCTGGTTTCCATCTGTGGCTGGAGACCTCTGCCTGGGCCACCAACGCTCCATAGCCAACTAATGCTAGGAGAAAGGTAGACTCTCAGGAATGTGGGCAAGCCCGTAGGCTCAGAGGGACCCACCTGGAATCTCCAGGACACAGGGACTGAGGAGTGGTCTTCTGGTTTCTTTCGGTGGCCAGGAGCGGATCCTATGACACAGGGCTCCATACTCAAATAGTGTCAGAAGAGAACTGGTGTCCCAGGAGTGCTGACACACCTTCAAGCACAGGCAAGGCCACCATTTCTTTTCAAATTCACTGGATCAAGAGGGACCCTTGCAGAGCCATCAGGACACAGGAACCAAGGGACAGCTAGGGATTAGATCCTTCTGATTTCTGTCTGCACCCTAGAGCTGACTCTGTACCACAGCTCTCCAAACCCAAATTCTTCTCAGAGAGAACTGGTCTTCAAGGAGTATCGACACTGAGGCTTGCAGGAGGAACAAGCCACAGTCAGAGAGAGCAAAACCAGCTAACACCAGAGATAACCAGATGGCAAAAGGCAAGAAAAAGAACATAAGGAACAGAAACCAAGGCTACCTGGTACCATCAGAACCCAGCTCTCCCACCACAGCAAGCCCTGGATACCCCAACACACCAGAAAAGCAAGACTCAGATTTGAAATCACATCTTATGATGGTGATAGAAGATTTTAAGAAGGAAATAAATAACTCCTTTAAAGAAAACAAGAGAACACAGGTTAACAACTAGAAGCCCTTAAAGAGGACACAAAAAGTACCTTAAAGAATTACAGGAAAACACAATCAAATGGGCAGAATTACAGGAAAACACAATCAAACAGATGAAGGAAATGCATAAAACCATCCAGGAACTAAAGATAGAAATAGAAACAATGAAGAAATCACGAAGGGAGACAACCCAGGAGTTAGAAAACCTAGGAAAGAGATCAGGAGTCATAGATGCAAACATCACCAACAGAATACAAGAGATAGAAGAGAGAATCTCAGGTGTTGAAGATACCTTAGAAAACATTGACATAACAGTCAAAGAAAATGCAAAATGCAAGAAGCTCCTAAGCCAAAACATCCAGGATATCCAGGATACAATGAGAAGACCAAACTTGAGGATAATAGGTATAGAAGAGAGTGAAGAATCCCAACGTAAAGGGCCAGTAAATATCTTCAACAAAATCATAGAAGAAAACGTCCCTAACCTAAAGACAGAGATGAACATAAATATACAGGAAACCAACAGAACTCCAAATAACTGGACCAGAAAAGAAATTTCCCCAGTCACATTATAGTCAAAACTCCAAATACACAAAATGAGGAAAGAATATTAAAAGCAGTAGGGGAAAAAGGGCAAGTCACATATAAAGGAAGACCTATCAGAATTACACCAGAATTCTCACCAGAGACTTTGAAAGCTTGAAGATCCTTGACAGATCTCATATACACCCTAAGAGAACACATATGCCAGCCCAGGCTGCTATATCCAGCAAAATTCTCAATTATCATAGATGGTGAAAACAATATATTCTATGACAAAACCAAATTTACACAGTATGTTTCCACAAACCCTAACCTACAAAGGATAATATATGGGAAACATCAACACAAGCAGTGAAACTATACCCTAGAAAATTCAAGAAAGTAATCTTTCAACAAACCCAAAAGAAGATAGCCATACAAACATAAAAATAATATCTAAAATAACAGGAAGCAACAATCATTATTCCTTAATATCTCTTAACATTAATGGACTCAATTCCCCAATAAAAAGACATTGACTGACAGACTGGATCCATAAACAGGACCCAGCATTTTGCTGCATCCAGGTAACACAATTCCAAGTTAAAGACAAACACTACCTCAGAGTAAAGGGCTGGAAAACAATTTTCCAGGCAAATGGCCTCAAGAAACAGGCTGGAGTAAGCAATTCTAATATCAGATAAAATCGACTTTCAACCAAAAGAAAGACAGCATATTCAACAAATGGTGCTGGTTCACCTGGCAGTCTACATGAAGAAGAATGCAAATTGATCCATTCCTATCTCCCTGCACAAAGCTCAAGTACAAGTGGATTAAGGACCTTCACATAAAACCAGATATAGTGAATCTAATAGAAGAGAAAGTGGGGAAAAGTCTCGAACACATGGGCACAGGGGAAAAGTTCCTGAACAGAACACCAATGGCTTATGCTCTAAGATCAAGAATCGACAAATGGGACCTCATGAAATTACAAAGCTTCTGTAAGGCAAAGAACTCTGTAAATAGGCCAAAATGGCAATCAACAGATTGCGAAAAGATCTTTACCAATCCTACGTCCAATAGAGGGCTAATATCCAATATATACAAGGAACTCAAAAAGTTAGACTCTAGAGATCCAAATAACCCTATCAAAAAATGGGGAAGAGAGCTAAACAGAGAATTCTCATCTGAGGAAACTCATAGGTCTGAGAAGCACCTAAAGAAATGTTCAATATCCTTAGTCATCAGTGAAAAGCAAATCCAAACAACCCTGAGATTCCACCTCACACCAGTCAGAATGACTAAGATCAAAAACTCAGATGTCAGCAGATGTTGGCAAGGATGTGGAGAAAGAGGAACACTTTTACATTGCTGGTGGGAATGCAAGTTGATACAACCACTCTGGAAATCAGTTTGGTGGACCCTCAGAAAAATGAACATAATACTACCTGAGAACCCATTCTATTCCACTCCTGGTCATATACCCAGAAGATGCTCCATCATATAATAAAGACACATGTTCCATGATGTTCATAGCAGCCATGCCAGAAGCTGGAAACAACCCAGATGTCTCTCAACAGTGGAATGGATACAGAAAATGTGGTACATTTACACAATGGAATACTACTCAGCCATTAAAAACAATGACTTCATGAAATTCACATGCAAATGGATAGAATTTGAAAATATCATCCTGAGCACGGAAACACAGTCCCAAAAATGAACATGGTAGGTACTCACTGATAAGTGGATATTAGCCCAAAAGTTCAGAATACCCAAGATTTACTTCACAACAACTGTTGGGCTGAGCATGAGGTCCCAAACAGAGGAATTGGAGAAGGGACTGAAGGAGCTGAGGGAGTTTGCAGCCCTATGGAGGGAGCAACAGTGGTAACTGGCCTGACCCCTGATACTTCTGGAGACTGATCCACCAACCAAAGAATTCACATGGAGGGACCCATGGTGCTGGCCACATATGTGGCAGAGGAGGGCTTTGTTAGCCATCAGGGGGAGGAGAGGCCCTTGGACCTGAGTGCGTTAGATGCCCCAGTATAGGGGAATGCCAGGGAGGGAAGCCGAAAGTGGATGGGTAGGGGAATATTCTCATAGAGGCAGGCGGAGGGGCAGGGGATAGGGAGGTTCCAAGTGGAGACCTGGAAAGGGGGAAACATTCGAAATGTAAATAAAGTATCATAAAAAGAATGCATAGATAAATAGACTATAAAAATAATTGAACTGCTATGAAGTGCTGACAATAAGCAGAGGATGTCAGCTATTTGAGCTCTGTTGTTGTTAAATAGTGCATTTGTTCTAGAGACTTTTGAATTTCCTCAGTATTCAATCTCACTTAAAAACGGATTGAATTGTTTCTCCCAAGGAATCTGGTAGTCTTTACAATAAGTACAGCTATGGTTAATTGTTCATAGGAGCCATTATGAAGCTATTTTGCTTTTCTGATTATTGTACCATGATCTGCATTGTAACACCATAACATGGTTCCTGCCACATTTGAATATTTACCTCTGACCTTTTAATCTTTTAATAATAATTTATTTCATATATTTTGAGTGAAAAATTATTTTTAGTAAAAAAGAATATTGCAAAAAAAAAAAAGAATATCTAAAGTTGTCTTTTCCTGTACCTCACAAAAAATGTACTCTGGTAATTAGAATCATGACATCATGTCAAATACAGGGAGAGCGAAAAGCAAGAGGGGGGCAGAGAGAGACTGCTGTGCTGAAGAGACATGATGTCTTGTTTGTCTCTGTTGTCTATGAGTGCCCTCTTTTTCTTTACTCCAGTAAGCTGCCTATTTTCACTTAAATTTGCTAGTGTCTGGCCTAGAAAGCTTGAGAGTTAAATACTGGCTTTAAAAAGAGCCAACTAGTTCCTCATCTAAGGATAAAACCTTGTAAAAATTTTCCTGGCATTTTCATTATGTAGGGTTTGTTTAGGAAAGCATATCTATGGAGATTTTATGGGTGCAAGTTTGTTGTTATGTCTAGAAGATACTATCTAGCTGTGTGTGTATGTGTGTGTGTGTGTGTGTGTGTGTGTGTGTGTGTAACAATAATAATTAAAGAAGAGATCGTGAATTTGAGAGGGAATGGTGAGAATGTGGAAGAACTTGGAAAGGGTAAAAAGAGTGTAGAAATTACACAAATTTAGTATTCATGAACGAACTTCTCAATTTTAAAAACATTTAAATAAAAGAGAACAAAAATAAAGGTTTACAAATCAGTTGCTAGGTTGTTTCTTATTCCTGCCCATAGTTTATTAAATTTTGTATCTGAGTCTCTGAATATTTACCTAGATTCCTTTGCTTCGGTTTCTAGTTGCTGTTGCCTATCTTGACATGCACCAAACCATCAATTTTCCTCCAAACCCTGGCCTTTCTTCTTTTCTCCATTTTGTATGTTTTCCATTTCTCTAATAAAAGCATCACTCTAAATTAGTGGTTCTCAGCCTTCCTAATGCTGAGATCCTTTAATACAGTTTCTCATGTTGTGGTGAATTCTGTGTCAGTGACCTATGATTTCTGGTTCCACATTTTATGACTACTTCAAGTCCTTGCAATGTGAGCATCTTTGTAATCTATAACAAAGCATTTTGGAAGTTAAGGGCATGGTATTGAGAACAAAGCTGCCTGTGTTCAAGACTCAACTCTTCTTTTTAATTGGTCTGTCTTAGACAAGCCACTGCATTTCTGTGAGCCTCAAATGAGACTACTAACTGATCTATCACTTATAGTAGCTTGAGATTTAAATGAACATATGTGCCAATGCTTATCATAGCATCTGACATATATTTAGTACCCAATAAATGTTAACAAGCTACTACAAGATTTCTCTGCTTCAACTCTGTACTATGAGGGTAATGAAGGATGCAACAATCATGTGTTCCATTAAAAATTCTATGCATTCTAATTTGTCTTTCATTAAAATGATCATCTTTAGCTCTAGCAATTATGTCTCATTTATTTGGATTTTACCTTACGATAAATTTGCTTTAATTTGAATGTATTGTCCTAAAGAATTTCATGCATTCACTCATACATTTAATGATAATTATTATGAATCTTCTATGTGCCTAACAGTGTGTTCACTTGAAAAATTAAATAGAGAGAATAAGAACCAATATAAATTGTCATGATCTTCATTTTAAATTACACTGCTACCAAACAGTCTTAAAACAGAATTGTGCTTTTTTGGTAAATGTTTGACTTTAGAATTGTCACGTTAAGAGTTTTCAGTAACAATCTTGGTCTGATTGGTTATGTTTTCTTATGCTGATTACAATAATATGGCAACACATTCATCATGAGGTAGTAGAACCAGCAAAGTATCTATTTGAGAGACTTGGTGCTAGTTAACAATGAAAAAATTCTAGGTTTTCCCTATTTACTCTCAAAGCCATTTCACTTCTTCTGTGCACTCTCCCTCTCTCCAAAGAATGTAATCAACAGGAATTACATAAACTCCCTGGTTCTGAAAATATCTCAAATAATGAAATTAATGTGTAAATAATTTAGGATGCATTTTTTTAAACGAATGACTTTAGACCTAGCAACCTCTTTGCCCCTTCTTGTAACAGATCATTTTGCTGTAATGTGTTGCCCTGTCCTTGTTTTTATTTGCTTAGCACATTTATTTCCTGAGAGATTCAGTATGAATGGAACCTTGTAAACTTCTCTTTGAGGTTTAAGAGGAGCCGTTTGATTTCATTGACCACTGATATTAGAATATTTTTGAAAGCCAAATTCTGCTGTGACATTACAATATCCTAGTTCTCTATGCAGCATTATCTCCCTAGAAGGCAGAAGTTGTGTCCATAGAAGGGTCACTCTTAATCAGTCTTGCCATATGCAATGCCAATGTATTTAGGAGTTTAAAGTTGTGTTTCTACAGAATCTCCAAATCACAGCTAACATGTTTAAAAGCTTCTTTCCTTATATAAAATTTAACAGTTCATCATCAAATTGTTCTTCTCTCTTGTAACTTTTTTTTTTTTGGCTTCTCTGACCCTCTGTTTTGTGGGAAAACTAAGTATTTGTTTCCAACTCCATATTTTTTAATTGCTAATGTTAAGATAGATAAAAATCTGGCTGAATAGATGGCTCCATGTTTAAGAGCATGTACTGTTCTTCCTGAGGATGTGAGTCTGATTCCCAGTATCCATGTCAGATAGCTCACAACCACCTGTAACTCTAGCTTCAGGGAACCTGATGCTGCTGACCTCTTTAAACATCTTCATCCATGTGGATATCCCCTGCCCTCCTATACATACACACATAACCAAAAAGTAAATAAATCTTTTTTGAAAAGTAAATAAAATCACTTGAAGGCTCATTTGATGTTAATAATCTTTTACCTTTGTTCTTTTTAATAAAGGACATTGCAAGAAAGCCACCAAACTTACAGGCATAAAAACTAACCTTTTAAGATGGCTAGTTCATTATACAGAACATATAAATTATGTGAGAATAATCCTAGGTAATTTCTGTCTGATTTCCTTGTTCAAACAGAACCAATATGGGAAATAGAAATTGATAAACTTCTCTTTTGAACCATCACTGTTGATCATGAATATGAATGGAAACTGTAAAATAGTTCATTATACATGGTCATATTTATCATTTCATGGTTGTTATCTACCAAAAATGTTAAATTCTTGATAAAGTAGATTTACTTTTCTGTCACATGTTTCAATGTGCCTAACCTACTTAATAGATATGATGAATGTTCCCTATCAAAGAAGTTGATTAAATGTATTCTGAATTATATACATTTCATTTATTGCAGCTTCTCAGTTTTGTTGCTATTGATATTTTGGACTGAATAAATCTCTCCTGTGGTAGGAACTCTCTTCTACACTATAGATTATTTAGCAGCATCTTTTGCCCCTACCTACAGTATCTTTTCCAGTGATAAAATATGAAAATGTCTCCTAACATTACAAAATATCCTCAGAGAACAAAAATTGTCCCTAGATGAGAACTACTGGCTTACAGTATGAATAGAGAAACCCACTTATAAGAAATGGCTTTAGCATCTTAAGTACTCATCACAGAGAAATTCAAAGTAAAAGAACTAAAAATGTTCACCCTGAAAACCCTCAAAGATCATATCAAATGGAACTGGGAAGAACAGAAAGTCAACAGAACAAGAGTTTATATGCAGGAATTGAAAGCAGTCAGACTGTGTTTCTGTATTTGGAAAGCCATCTAGATGTCCCTATTCTTGTACTTCATAAAATTTATAATACTCACAAATCACCTAGGGAGTTTATTAGAAAACAATTCAGATGCATTAGTCTGAGGTGGTACTCAAGATTTGAATTTCAAGGAAATTCATTATGGATATTATTTCTACTTGTCTATGGACCACAATTGGCATACCATGCCTTAGCTACACAATAGATCCCATTAATGCACTTGGAATCATCTAATAGTTCAAGAGTAACTAGTTTTCTGGAGCTCAATGTATCTATGATAAAGAAATAAAGCCAGAGAACAACCAGTCAGTGGGACTAAATCAAAGTAATTGCCTCATTCCTTCTGCAGAGTCAACACCTTTGCCCTAACACTCTGTTCTTAATGAGGTTACTTACATCACATATTCAATGACATTTTGCCTTCTAGAATGCATTTGCTACTCAAGAAATGCCTGAGAGGGCACTCTCTTCAAGTATTAAAATGATCAACCCCTTAAATAAAAAGGCCTTAATTTTGGAAACAGTTCCTACATGTTCCATGTTTTAATATGAAAATATATAAAATATATTCAGAAATCTCTCAACAACATATATATAATGTTACCTATACAAACAGGTTACAAACAAGTTATCTACAATGTTCAGTCTATTATAATTACTAAGTATATATGATAATACTCTTAATATATGATAATCAGTAAATACTGCTAATTTCCTGTTTTGAATTCAGCCACATCATAACTCTGTATAATAAGGAAGGATGGCCATAGTATCAGAATTGAACCACCACATATTGTTGGTCATAAGGAGAAAAAAATTGAAAAGAAACCATAATAGGGCAGGCAACAGGATAAAGTGTTTCTACATGTTCAAAGGTTTAATTCATTTGCATAGATATCTGACCACCATCTCACAGAACAGCTACAAAATTCAAATAAACCTCAAATGAGGGCAAAAGAAATCTACTGAAACTCAGAGTTTTGTATTAGAAAACAGCAAGTATGCACTTAGGAAAATAAATGCATCAGTTTAAAACACTTGAAAGGGGGCTGAAGCCATAGCTTAGCAGTTCAAAATACTTAAAGTTTTTCAAAACGACCAGAGTTTAGCTCACAATACTCTTGTCAAGTAGCACACACCTACCTGTAACTCCTTTTCCAGGGTATAAGACATCAACTTCTTGCTTCCATGGGCACCTGCACTCACAGGCACAAACTCACACATAGATACACACACACACACACACACACACACACACACACTACAAACTAAGTATTTAAAAAAATAAATTATTTGAAGGACATTCACCAAAAACATGTAATTTACACACACTGATTAGCTATTTCTCTACCAGTAAAATGAGCCAATTCAAGACAGATTAGATTATATAACTGGCAGTTTATTGGGAAGCTGCTCTCAGAGGGGCGAATTCACTGGTCTCAAGTAAGGAGGCCAGGGAAGTTGCTATCAGAAGGGAGAAAGAGGGAGGAGGGAGAGAGAGAATGAGCTTATGCAGAGGGAAGAAAAACAGGGGAAGGAGGTCCAAAATGTCTGGATTATATAGGGAAGAGCCTCTCGGGGCAGGGTAGTCCAGCCCCTGGGCTAGAAAGTTCAGGGTTGGGAATGGGGTATGCCAGATAGGGACTGAGGGATGCTGGGAGAACCTGGAGACCAGGTCTGCTTTGGTTTGTAAAATATACACCTCAGCTGTTTATTCCGGGGTCTGAAGCCAAACATGTACCACAATCACAACATAATACATGGGGTCAGAGATAGTAGACAGAATAGTATGTCCATGACCAATACCCACTTATAATCTCACTCTCCTCAGAATCACATTTGTATTATCATTTTTTGCAATCAAGTCTACCTACTGATTGTTGATGTTTCACAGCCCACTTGAAATAGTACTTCGCTACAGGCTGCTTAAAGGAGATAGTTTATCTAATACTGTTATGTGAAAATCATTCCACCTGTAAAATATGTAAAAATGTGTATGTATTTACTAGCATTGGGTTAAGCACATATATGAATTATAAGTGGTAATTAAGTCCCTGCTTGTAGAAGGATATAGACCACTATCCTGGGGCAACATTGTTGGAGAGAGGATGATAAGTATGCACTTGTATGACTAGGAATTCCTGCATTTGGTTGAGAAATGGCACAACTGGGTCATAATACAATACAAAAGATATAACTTTTAATAAGCAGTTCCTGGATGTCGAAGTTTGACAGCCAGGTCAGTAAACTGAGAAATTTGACATGACACATAAAAACTGCTAACTGCTCTCTCAGGTCACATAGCAGGAAAAAGTATGTTGATTTCCAATAGATTACCATGGTTACGTGTGTTAGATTTTTAGTGCTGAGAAATACATTTGCCATCTGTAAGAGATATGTTAGCTATTTGTCTCCACTTTTAGAGTAAGTGTTCTATTTTCAGAATGTGCTCAATAAAGAGTAATATATATATATATATATATATATATATATATATATATATATATGGAGGTTGAGTTTTCTAAATTAAAAATGGGCATTTTAATGTCATAAAAATAAATTCAGAGAAAATTCCAGCAGTATATTCAGGAAGGTACCCCATGATCATTTTTAAACCACCCAAGAATTATTATCATTAATTGAACTATGATATGACTGAACTTATGAGCTATGATGGAAAATTAGGTTTCCTGAGAGTCTTTTAATTTTCACTCTTCAGTTGCTTGTTATCTAGAGCAAATCTCTGCCTCATTGTTCTTCAGTTTTATCTTTTGTAAACTAATTGTCCCTCAGCTTCAGGGTAGAAATCTTGAAAGAACATATTAAGTACTCACAATAATATTTATTAGGCCATTTTTCAGATTCTCAGTTTTGTGCCTCATTTTGCCAAACCTGAAAGTTAATTGAAGTGATTGCTCTTCCCAAGGGATTTTCTTCTGGTTTAAGTATTAAGTTGCCTCAGAAATTAGCTCCCATTAGTGCAAAATACAAACTAAAGCTCCTTATATTTGACTGCAGTTCAGAGTACTGACTTACCATGGTTGTCTAATCCACACAAACTTAAATGTAACAGGCATCTACCAAACTCTAAAAGAAAGCCCAGTATGGTAGTTTATGCCTACACTCCCAGGATTTGGAAGATTCGATGCTGAATTGCATAAGTCTGAAGCTAATGAGTTTGATGCCCACCTGGGCTATAGAATGAGACCCTGTATCGAAAATATTAAAAAAAAAAAAAAAAAAAGCTTGAGCAAGTAAACCTTATATTACCCAACTTAAATTAATTTGAAAATTCTAGAATGTAATGTGAAATGATTCCTACAGAAGATAAATAATCATAGATTCTGCTATTTCTTGTCCCCCCCAAGACTGCACATTACATCATAGTTTTTTTTAAGTTTAATAAAGTATTTGCAAATTTAGAAACAATGCAAAATTCCTGCTATGCTCCCCAAATACTTTATATATTCAATAATTAAGAGTAGTGAAAAGCATTCAAATGTGAGAAAGAAAGGAGCTTTCTGTTACTCCCATTTGAGAAATAAGCCAGCATGCAGGGTGATTGCTGCTTTGACCCTAATAATCTCTAACTCTGAAAACATCAAGAATTTCAAATGAAACTTTTCTCAAGAGGGAAAATATTACCAACAGCTTTCACCAAAAACAGTTGTTTCTAATGCTTTCAATAATTAGAAATATATTAAACCCTTAAAGAAAGCAAATTAAAATAATAGCAAAAGTCTGATATTTATCAGCGCTTTCCACTTTGCACACTGAAGTACAATTAGGTTTTATATGGGTACAGTATTCTATATATTTATTTCCATAAGTAGAATTTTCTTCAAATCATATTTTATAAAATAAGAGTTTAATGCTTCTGTCAAAAAGTAGAATACATTGTTCTTACTGGTTATCTAAGCAGTCCAGATGTTCTGTGTTCTTTGGGCATCCCAAAGCATTCCCAATGGAAGAACTAGTCGTTCTAACTGTGACAATATATCCTCTGGTGGACAGTTGCTTTCAGGATAAACATCACATCCTTTAACAAAAAGGAGTGGAATGGCAATGCCACCTTCACTTTGACAGTTTTCTCTCAAGAGAGGTTTTGTAACATTCCATCTGTGCCTGTCTGCTTGTATGACATGTTAAGAAGGAAATTCCTAGTAGAGAGAAAACAAATACTTTTTCTTCTAAGGTATTTTCTTTTAGGCATCAGTGAAATCTGACACCTTGATATACACTAGCCCTGTCTTCTAAACTGGTCACCCGAGGCCCTTTTGTTCTTTATTTTAGCAGTATGTTCATTCTTTGACTGGTTTCTCTTTCTTAATCTTTTGTATGTCTTTATGTATGTGCAAATCTATGATGTGTATGTCCCTGTATAGTCCCTATATAGTGATATTTCAAATACTGGTTTATGCTTTAAAAGGGCAAAAGTTTTCTGCAATAGATCTTTACCTATACTTGTAACTCCATATTGTACCCTTTAAAATTGAATGCCTACTTTTCCCAAGGGGAATCATAGTGTGATCATTCTGACCTAATTTTAGGAAACTAGCTTAACTGGTACATGACATAAATCCCCAGACAAATATTGTTTTTTGGAAAGGCACAGGTTATTTACTTTGAAAGTAAATTAAGAAGATAAGCAAAAGATATTAACTAAACAAAAAGCAGAAATTTGCCTACAATCATCCAACATACAACAAATACATTTTTAATTTAATGCTGTGTCAAATAATTTTTCACAAACATTTGCAGGTATTTTTGTACTATGCCATTCAGTGGTTGATTTTTATTTCTTCAACCCCACCACAAACCTACCAAAACACATACACAAATATACCAAGCATCTTGCTTACTTGTGATTATGGTACTTTCAGTATTTATATTAAATACATGCCTACATATCAGAATCTGTAAGATATAAGCTCTTTTAAGTCAATAATCATATATTTCTTCCATCATTTTATCACTAGAATGCAAAACCACTGAACCACTATATAGAAAGTACTTATTAAACAAAGATAAAATGAATAAATGAATGAATGAATAAATGAGTGAATGAATGAAAAATTTAAATGTGAGGGGTATATCTCAGTGGCAGAGCACTCACCTAGCATTTGTAAGGTCTTAATGAAATAGTAGGTGATTCTCAGATTCTAAGTGAATACAAACTTTTAAGATTCTATACATCAACACAAGATTATATTATCACCATAATCATGAATGAAGGATACCTTTTTAAATTTATATGGTCGAAAGTCCATTTTCTCTTTCTGCATGTCTGTGTGTGTGTGTGTTTAGGCTAGAATTTTTCATTGAGTGGTTTCTACTGTTGCTCTCCACCTTCTATTTCTGGATCATTTGAAACAGAATCTTTAACTGTCCCTGGATCTCACAAAAGCAGTGAAGCTAGCTAACTGGAAGGCAGCAGGGACCTTCCTGTGCCCACCTTCTGAGTACTGGGATGGCATGCATGTGCTACTACACCAGGTTTCTCATATGGGAACTCTCAAGCTCAACCTGAGGTCCTCATGTTTTCACACCAAGAACTTAACACTTAGCCATCCCCCCTCAGACCCAGGCTCTCTACTTTATGTATAATGTGTATTTTAACTAAGTAACAGGATGGTTATTTATAGTTATACTTTTTCAGCTGTTTGATCACTATGATCCATTGAACAACAACAACAAAAATCCAACACACAGAGATACTGAAATTTTAGAGAAGAAATACTCATTTGAAAACTGTGTTTGTTCTTAATCATCTATCTAGTTATTTATTGATTGAACAAATCATCATTGAGTTTCTACAGTATGTCAACCAATTTTCAAGGGGCTTGAGATAATTACTGAAAATAATTTTTAAACTAGACAGAAGCAAACAGAAAAACAATCAAAGTTACCTCCTGGGTTCTTGTACCAAGCATTCTTGCTCTTAAGAGACAGCCAAAAAGAAACAATCTCCATCACAGAATGTAAATTTCACCAAGTCAGAAAATAAATAATAATATACTTATTAATAAGAAAATTGAATATAATACGTAGTGTTAAAAACTATAGAAGAAGTGGGGTTTTTTTATTTTATGTTGTTATTTTTTTTTGGTTTTTGTTTTTGTTTTTTACTTAAAATGAGTTGTTGGCAGAATTTCATATGGTACTAAATGAGCAAAGACTTAAGAAACAATGAAACTAGCCAGTGCATAAGCCTCAAGTCTAGCACTCATCAGACCAAGTTAGTAGATCAAGAATTTTAAACCAGCTTATTATACATAGATAGATGGAATATACAATATACAATGAGATCCTGCTTCAAAGCACACACTTATAGAGAGAGGGAGGAGGAAGGGGAGGGAAGGGGAAGAAGGGCAGGGAGGTTGGAGAGGGTGACAGAGTCATATGCAGGAGAGAAGGGGAGAAGGGGAGAGAAGAACAGAGGGTAGAAGGGTTAAAAGGAGGAAGAGAAGGAGGGTGACATCATAAATCTGGGACAGAAGAATTCTTGATCATAATGGGCAGCCAAAAAGAAAGATACTAAGATAAAGCAACTTTTTTATGTATACAACATAAACCCATAGACAAAAACAACTCTGTAAATATACTGCATAGTAATTGATGAAAACAGCAATAGAAAATGCATGTTCTAAGAAGTATGAATCACTTTTGCTATAATAGCTTCACTGACAGCATCGACCTTAGCCATCTCCTGAAGGATTGATAAGGATTTAATAAATGAAAGGCAAAAGTTCTAGATTGTCATATAATCTAATAAAACTTCAGTTCACAATGGAGGGATGATCATGGCTGAAGGTCACTTAGCTTAAAGGAATGAATGCCAATACAAACAGTTCCAAGTTTCTTTGATGGAATATCAAGAAAGTTCCTGAAGAAAATCTCAAGGTGAAAATATTTGGGGAAGATCAACTTGAAGGCTTTTGTATTGATTAGATGAAAATAGCTGTATATAATTTGACTTAATTCAAAGACAAGCCAACCAAACTATACTTATATATAACAACAAGATATTGTGGTAGTTTTTCAAAAATCTTATTGTTTGAATGTTTTAGGTACTTATTTAATGACCTTTAGTCATTTTTACCTCTCATTCCCTACTTTTTACCCTCTTCCTCTCTTACTGAAACCCTTCTGGACAAATCCTCTTTCATTCTTTAAATCTCTCTTTGTTTATGACCCACTAAGTTTAGAGTTTCCTGCCTGAGAATGAAAGGGAGGTTATGTATTGCAGCAAGAGCATCTTATAAGTATCTACACCTCTGAAGAAAACAACATCTCCTTCCCCTACCAACCTTTCATTGCCAGTAGTTCCTCAAGGAGATGAAGGGCCTCATAGGCCCTTCTCCCAGCCTTTCTCCCACCCAAGATGAAATGTTGACGGGCCAATATTTGGCAGGTCTTGTGCAGATAAACACAGCTGCAATGTGTTCACAAGTGCAATGGCAAGGTCATGTCTAGAAGATAAATCATTTTCCTGCATATGTACATTTCATTTATTTTTAGCTGTTATTTTAGAACAAAATGTCAAACATTCCTCCAAAAATTTAAGGAAAATATAGTAAATATCTATTTATTTTCTCCACCTATGCTAACCAATTATTAACATTTTGGCACAGTGACCTTATCATTTCTGAACACAGGAAAATGGATAAATTATTCTGTCTGCAAATATTGTTGCTGACATAATCTATTTTATTTTTGTTATGATAATTTTATATATCTTTGTTTTCCCCCATACAAACACTTAAAACTGTTCTTCTTACATAGGATTATATGCATATATATATATATATATATATATATATATATATATGCTAAATTGTAGACATTTTGACTATCTCTTCAGTGTACCTATTAAATAGCAAGAGTGTTGTTTTACATAGTCAAGGAGAATTTACTAAAATCACAAAAAATTCAAAATAATAAAGGGCTACTATCTCTTATACAGTCTATAGTCTAGTTAAAGACATTGTCTCAATAGATACTCTTTATACCACATTTTCAATATAAGAACATGTCTTGTATTTAATGTCCAGTGTTCTTGGTGTCAATTAATCTGAGATAGCTCCTTACTTTGTCTTAAATCAGTACTGATATTTTTTGAAGATTAAAAGCAAGCTGATTTGGCTTCTTGCAGCTGTCCTTTAGTTTAGATTAGCCTGACAACTCCCCATTTTTCAAATGTTTATCCATTTGTGGCTACCATCAATGATGTGTGTCTTCTGAATGTGTTATACCAGAGATCAATTTATCCCATTCCTGGAAATGTTAACTTACGTCACTTTTGAAAGATGGTGTCTAATTCCTTTTAAAGAATTAATAGCAAGGTACCTTGGAAATGGAATGTGAGTATCCTGCCTCACCAATTATCCACCTCATAATTATAACAACTGTTGATAATTCTTATCTGAATCAAGTGTTGTGGTGGAAGAAAATTAGGGTTACTAGCTATATTACTTCTTCTTTATTCATTGATTAGCGTTCTACTCTTATGGAAATCTTTCTTATTTTGTTTGATTATGATTAATACAAACTCAGATTTGTGTTTTATTCTCTCTTTCTGATTATTCATTTATAGCTGCCTTTCTAAAAAATTCACTTTACATCCTGCTCACTGTCCCCTCCAAGTCATCCCCTTCTTTCCCCCTTCCTCCTCCCCCTTCCCTTCTCTGAGTAGGTGGGGTATCACACGACCCAGGCACATCAAGTCTCTTAGAGGCTAGGTGCATCCTCACTCACTGAGGCCAGACAAGGCAGCCCAGCTAGAAGAATACATCCCCCACACAGGCAACAGCTTTTGGGATAGCTCCTATGTCTGTTGTTTAGAACCCACATGAAGACCAAGCTTCACATCTGTGTAGCTGCCTTTTAAAGCATACCGCTTAAGAATAATCCTCACTTCAGGGGGAAAAATCATGTTCTCTGTTGAGGATGATGAAAAGCATATTCCAAGTAGAGTCTTTAGCAAATTATACCTAGAATGATAGATTTTTACTCTAGTATTTCTTCATTGTTATTTTGTGGTGAGTTGAAATATGACAATTAAGTTCCTAGGCCTTCTGGAAACTAAGCCATAATAATTGGACTCTATCCCAATGACTATATTTTCATCCTTGATTGACAGTAGGAAAAAGTTCATTTGATTCTTTCCCTGATAACCTGTTTTCAAAATGACAAAACATACTGCTTTAAGGGTGATCTTTGTCCAAATATTTGGTCTCACTAATTAAGCAATTCCATTGATAATCTATTTTTATTTTTGTTATGATAATTTTATATATCTTTGTTTCCCCACACACACAGACTTAAAACTGTTCTCCTTACATATGAATATATGCTTATATTCATACATATATATTCATATATATATATATATTCTTGCTACTATACAAGTAACCATCCAGCTTCTAAATGTATTATCCCCCTACCCCACAAGAGTGTAACTGCTTCGAAATTGTGCTGATGTATCATAGAAACTGAGTTGAATATCTATGTAGGCTGAGCATAATTATCCTCCTGCCAGGAACAAATAATTTATACTGCTTCAGAGAAATGAATATGAATATGAATTTACATGGATGGATAAATCCTTATAAAGCAAGCTCTCTATAACACAGCAGTAGAAAAAGTATGTGGTGAAGCTAATGAAAAAAACTATGATTACTATGGTGTCTATCACATGTTTCTGCAACTGAGTTGCATTTTTCCACCTATAAATCAGGGCACACATGTCAACCAATTTTACATAAGAATGGAACAATTTTAGAATGAACTATTTGAGAGTAAGACACCCAAAGTTTTCTATTACACTTTCAACAAGATTTATACATCTATATGGATATGAATAGAGATCAGAGATGCAAAATGAAAATTCAGACAATTGAGCTAAAAAACACATGAACTTTTATTTTGTTAAATTTTTACTTCTTAAAAGATTTCTAGAAAAAGAGTACACAAATGCTAATACCAGATACAGGCCAATAAAAAAATATAGGATCCCAAACTATACTAGGTAATTGCAGCAAGATTAGTGCAAACCAAGTACATTTATTATTTGCAATGTAATCCAATATACCAAGAGATGGCATGTGCTTTATTTTAATTAGCTGTTTCTTTTAAAGGGTTGCTTGCACCAACTGTCTTGATAAGAAAAAAATTGTAGTCATTGCTCAAAATGCTTGTAGCAAATCTAGTTTTAAATTGAAGCAATTTATTCAGAAAGCAGTCTACTACTGCAGCAATAATCAATGTGTTTTCCCTTAGACTGTACTGGAGCTTACCAAGGACTATTGTTAATTGCCTGTAACTAAATGACTGTCGGTGCCCTTAAATGTAACTCTTTGGCACTTGTTCATTTGTTGTGTTTAAGCAAATGCCAGTTTCCCTTAGGTTTTTGCTGAGCAGCTTTGCTTTACAATTTTCAATATTAAGTCTCAGTCCCTAAAAGTGGGCACAGTCTATCATTTTAACCAAATAATATGGTTTTTTTTGTTTGTTTTTATTTTTGGTTTTGAAAGTCTGGGTTCTCTCCATTCTTAGAAGTTAAGTTGTTCTGGAATGGAATCTTTTTGTTTTTTAAATGCTGCCTCTTCCAGCAACTTAAGAGTAGAGCTGAAAAGCAAGCTCCATTTCAAAAGGAAAATGACATTTACAAAGATAATACCATTCACAGTCACACAGTAATGCAAAGATAAAATACTGGAGGCCCAGATAATTTCTCTTAACTATGGCAAAATTTAACCCCTTCTAATTTTGTTCTGGTGTCATGGATAAGCCATAAAAGAAATAGGGCTCATGTTCATAAGTGTTCATCTTGGTGCAGGCATGTACAGACTACATCTAATGCACCATTTTGTTGGGGGGAGTATTTTCACAATGTGACAAATTTACATCAACTTCATAAATACTAGTCTGTGTACATTTATAATAGATACCCTTTATCAGATAACAAAACAAAGGAGCAGCACTGGTGTGTGCCTTGTGAATAAAGGCTACGTTTCATTCCCAACCTCCTTCTTGGGATGATGGAAAAACACCATGTTTGTACTTGTAGCATGGCAGAGCATCTAATGAGAAATCTGAGATGTGTTTAAGGTTTTGAGTAATCTAGCACCTTGCAGATTCTTCATTTCTTTGGATGAGTTTTCAAATGCTGTTCTTAGTAGTAAATGACTGCCCCTTGAAAGAGCTATTCTTGTCCATTGCTCAGGTTTTAAGTATATGCAGCTATTCATATGTTTGTACCCTATAGCTGTTCACATGACACACAACAATTTCTATAATTGCAAAGCTACATCAACCCTATTCTTTCCTTTTGTAAATCACTTTTCATATAATTCTATTGATTATCTAAATATATGGAATATTTAGTGTTTTCAGTACAATTTGATGGCTCATAATTTCTTTAGAAATATAACTCATATTTTTCTCTAGAAATAAAAATCACTTACGTACAACATTTCCTGTAATTTATTCATATTCAAATTCTGAAAAAGAATGTCTATGAATTTAAAAGAAAACATGGAAGGACAGATTTTAGGGAGGAAAGGGAAGAGACAAATGTAATTATATTATAACCTCAAAAATAAAAGAAATAACAATTTATAAAGAACCAAGAAACAAACATCAGTTTGAACATATGCAGAAACCTAGATTATGAACACCATCTAAAGAAAATGAGGTTATTTTATTAATATATTGTTAAGAACATGGTTCAGGCATCATTTTTATTGTCTCTAAAGCTATTTGACTATGTATGGTACTTATACTATGTTACCATCTTGGACCCAGTGCTATGCCTCCAGCTGCAAAGTGTGGACTTGGAAGCACTATAGAAAAATCATTCCCTGCTTGACTAGTTATCTATAGCAGAACAGCTGTTCTCTCTTCAATATTTCCTTAGAGCATCTCCTCACAAAGGCCTTGGGTCAGAACTTGTAACAGCTTTTCATAAGCAATCACAATTTTAAAGAATTGAATTATGATTGGCATAAGATAAAATTCATAGACCTCAAGTTTTCCTATCAATGAATTTTAACAAATGCTTACACTTGTGTATCTATCACTAAGACAAGATAAAATATGTTCCTTTACCCTATAAATTCCACCCTTTCCCCTTTCCAATAAGCTTTCCCTTCACTTATCCCGTAAGAAAATACCATTTCTAGGTTATATCAACTGCACTGTAGTACAGTGTTCTTGTACTTTTGTAGAATCACAAGGTAAATATTACATTGCATTAAACTTCCTTCACTGACTGTAACCCGATGAGTTTTTTTCATGGTATATATCTTTAGTTTCTTCTTTTAGTTGCTGAGTAGAATCTATTTATGGGTAGACATTAATTTATCCAGCATCTCCTCTTAAAGGGATTTGGGTTGTTTCCAGTCATTGTTAGTTTGGATAAGACTACTCCAAACATTTTTGCACAAGACTTCCTGCAAGTATCTGTTATGTATATTGGAGAACTACATAGGAGTAGAATTGATACCGGCATTGATTCTCCACTTTATTAAAAAACTTCCCCAATGTAATAGCACAATTATGTTCTTTCATCATCAATGTTTAATCATGGTAATTATGTTTGATCAATTTCTTTTTCTCTTATGCAAGAAATTCCATTTTGTAAATTATACATATTTCTTAATTTAGGGTTTCTATTGCTTTGATAAAACACCTGAATCACAGTCTATAGAGGGAAGTCAGAACAGGAACTCAATCAAGGCAGAAACCTGGAGGCAGGAACTGATGCAGAGGCCATAAAGAAGCATCGCTTATGGCCTTGCTTCCAATTGTTTGCTCATTCTGCTTTCATATAGTATCCAATACCACCAACCCAGGAGTGAAACCACCTGCAAGGATATGAGGCTTTTCACATCAATCACTATTTTTTTTTTTTTAAAAAAATGATCTTTAGGCTTGCCTATACCAAATTTTATGAAGGAAATTTCTCAATTGAGATTCTCTTCTCTCAGATGACATTAGTTTGTGTTGTCTAGTTAACATTTTTTTAAAAAGCCAGCACAAAGTATAAATAAAAAAACAGAACCAAAAAAAAAAAAAAAACCCACAATGTGAGCTATGTATGTGATTCAGTAGTTGAGCCTTCCCCTAGCATGAGTTCCTGTTTTTGGTCCCTTGGACCACAGAAATGGTCGTAATCTAAATTATTATCTCTCCCATAATGTCCAGTGTATTTTAAATCAAGATGTTTTTGTATCTGAACCATCCTATGGGCATAAGTTTACTTTCATTCAGGTTTCACTGTGTGGTGGAATTTATTTGGTATTCTGAGAGAACAAAACCCAAAGTAATCTACAGTATTATTTATCCACTTATTCTTTCTGTTCGCACAGTAAGCATGAAACACTATTGTGAAGAACATTTTGCAATGTTCCTTGCACTTTTTTCATTATCTCCTGTGTAATTCCTTACAGTGTTTAACAGATAAAGCTGGTGTAATTATTTTCCATTATTTCATATTTCATGTTAATTTAATTTGACTCAGAAATGTTTAATTTCTTATTTTACCATTTTCTATCTTAAAGTCATAGTCACATCTTATTAAATAAAATCTTCAACCTCCCATTTAATTTTACTAAGTATAAAAACTACACTTGATTAAATGGTAGTTACATGTATTTGCTTTATTAAACAGTTACATTAGTAATAAAGAACTAGACAATGAGAAATGTGGCTGAGATCATTTTTAATTGTTAGAGAACTTTTATCACATATAAACACACACACACACAAACTCTCTCTCTTGCACAAGCACACACACACAAACATACACAAATGTTCTTGTGAGAAAATGAGGACCATACTTTCCAATTGTCATCATTATTTTATCCCATTTATGAGAATTTAGGAGTGGACTTGTCACCTAATAGTATGTCTTGTTGCAAGTCATGAATTATTTTACTGTTTTCAACTAAGCTTTTATTGATTGGGCTGTAAATTAAGCAACCCCATTCCTTTACAGTTTCCCAATTACAGAATCCAAAACAACATTAGTTCCATGTTTTAAGTAAATGACTGCATGTTCTGTGGGACTATTCTTCAGGAGATATGAACAACAGTCTACTCACCCCAGGTAGGGAATTGATGGTAGACCAAATAAGGATACCTCCAAAGACAATTTGGTGAACCAATAAATTTTATTAGTGTTTTATTGTAGTTATTGGCAGAAAAGACTCAAAATGACAGCAGCCTTAGCAAAGTCCACTCCAGCATAGGTAATAATAGCTCGTGAAAGCTAGAAACCTAAAGCACACTCCACAGCCTGCAGGCAGCACAACAGACTGGAGTATCCTTTCCCAGTGACTAAACCTCATCCAGGTACCTTGGCTGGTTTCTACTTCTTCCAGGCAGTTGATCTGCTCTCAGAATCTTTACAGCTTGGCTTGTCCGAGTGATTCTCAGCAGTCTTTATTACTTTGGTCAGGAGACATCTAATGAATCTGGTTAGATTGTTTACTTCCTGAGCATAAGGAGGGAATGTTCTACTTCTCTGAAACATCTTGTTGCTTCACCTCCCTTTTAGCATTCTATATGTTAATGAGCTTCCTTTCAAGACAGAGGAGACAAAACTGCTACACACAACATCTTACTTAATCAATGAAACTACTACTTTTCAGCTTAACGTCAAGGAACAAAAGCTACCAATCAGTAATAACATTTAGACTATGATGATCAATGACAACATGCACACACAGGCACTTAGGTAGAGTGAGTTTCAGTATCTGTATATGTATGCTTCCCATTTACATACCAGCAACCTAACTCTCCTTACAATCTTGATAAGCTCTAAAGGAGGAAATGTACCTGACTAATTTTGTGTGTCCAATCATTTTTGTTAGAATATCAACATTCCGTATGGGGAAAGAGAGCTGGTATGCAACAAAAGTCAAGAAAATTCCTCATTTGAACATCTTTATAGTAACATACATAGACTATTATAAGTAAAAGTGAAGAAAAAAGTAGTATCTTAATAATAAAAATTTAAAACACATTTTATTGTGATATCCACTTGGAAACCTAAGTTTTAAATCCACTTAAGCTCTCAGCCTTCAAGATTAAGTTAATACACAGGGACACTACTCTTCAGAGAAATATCCATCAAAAAGTCATGCCTTCTTGCAGGAGAAGCCAGGCAGCATGCGGTGGGAAGTTCAGCAGTGTACGTGCCCTCTAGGAACTATGCTATTTACCCCCTTATTCTACCTTGAACCCAACCCACAGGTAACAGCTCAGGTAAAAAGGATCAAAAACATATGCAGATGATCATAAAGCTGTCCTGTCTTAAAAATGTGTGTCTTTTATCAATTCTAAAAACATAGTTCACAGGACCTTCTCACGGATATGTGTACATTTAAAAGTTGCTGCTGCATTGAGACAAACCGGTATTATTGTTTGAAATGAGACATTTACAATAGTTTTAGTTCAGAGGCAATGTGTCAACCAAGTTCATTTTTAACAAAGCAGTGTTACTAAGCAACGTTGTCACATACCACCTTACCCAATCACCCAGGAAACAGAATGCAAAGTTAAAGCTGGTTTACAGCTTCACACAAGATGAGTCTGTTTGTACATGCCCATGAACCCAGAACTTAAAAGGCTGAGGCAGATGGATCACAAGTTCAAGGCCAGCCTAGGATACACAGTGAGACTGAACATCAAAAAACAAAACAAAACAATTTGTCACTGAAAGGGGATGAGATTGTTTTAATGTATCTGAAGTCACTTGCAAAAACGTGAAACAAAATAGTTCTGTTTTTTTATGTGTGATTATTATAATTCTCCATTGCTTTTGTCCCCTAGAGTTGATGTACACTGTTGAACTTGCTGGTGGGCTTGGCGCTATTCTCTTGCTGCTCATCTGTTCGGTGACCATATATAAATGTTACAAGATAGAAATCATGCTCTTCTACAGGAATCATTTTGGAGCTGAGGAACTGGATGGAGGTAAGATGACTTCTCTGTGTTATTGTTGCTTCTGAACATACTTATTTATGTCCTGCCTTTATTTAATCCATCAAAAGAAAAGTTGTATGCATCTTTGTAAGATCATTTTTGTATGGAAATATGTGTGGTGATTTAGAAGCAATAAGTAGTTATCTCAGCAAGTTTCACCTACCCTTTTTAGACTTTTATTCCAAGCAGCACTTACAAATTACAGACGCTGATTACAATGCCATCGGCATGTTCCGTTTCTCTCACCTTGTAATCAGCACTGAAAGGCCAGCTTCACTTTCCTATAGGTAAGGTGTTTCTCTTTTAATTGTCTTCCCTAGTTGAGCAGTTTGAAGCAAATTTCAATTTGTTCTTGTTTAGACAAATAGCTGTTTTATTAACCTGTACTGACTATTTTAGCATTCTTCCAAGAGGCTCCTCAGTCTAGTCCATCTCTCTATTTTTAGATGCTAGGTTCCTGCCTGTCATTCCAAGGGTAGAGCACCAGAAAAAGTACAAACCGACATTGGGTTTTTTTGTTTTGTTTTGTTTTTGCTTTTGTTCTTTGGGGTTTTTTTTTTTTTTTATAATAACACAGCTAACACCTTTGCTCATACCGAGCAAGTAAACTATGTTTATAGAAACAGTAATTATCATTTGCCTCAAGCCATCCAAGAATATGTGTACATTCTAAAAACAATCTAGGGTTCATAAAATTGACCTCCCAACACCAACCATTAGTGAACTTCAAGGTATTTTGTGTTCCTTTGGGGTCACTTAGAAAATGTAAGTTAAACTTGCAAATTACATAGCACTTGAAAAGTGTCAAGAGTAGTGCAAATTATTGCAGTTCCTCAATTCTGTTGATAAGCATTTCTCTTTGTCAGTTTTACATTAAATAGTGCAAAAGAAAATGAAACTTTGTCCATGTTTCCATGGGTCCATAGGCAGAGCTGTCAGTTATCAAACTTGTAAGAAGGAGTTGTTTATTGGTAATGCCCAACATCCTCTCCATTTACCCTTCCCTGTTGCCACTAAAGTAAAGGACAAGCTGAAGAATCATTATTCTTTTGTGGAGTTTTCTTTGTTATTATTAAATTAGTTTATCTATTTACATTCCAAATGTTGCCTCCCTTTCTGGTGCCCCCTCCCAGAGTTCTTTACCCTAGTCCACTCCCCTTTGGCTCTGAAAGGGTGCTCCCCCACCCAGCCACTCCCCAACCTGCCTACTCCCACAGCTGCATGCCCCCACCAGCATCTCCCTTCCCTGGGGCATCAAGTCTCTACCGGATTAGGCACATCTTCTCCCACTGAGGCCAGACAAGGCAGCCCTCCACTACATACTTAGCTGGGGCCATGGACCATCCTATTTTTGCTCTTTGGTTGGTGGCTTAGTCTCTGTGAGCTCTGGGGTATCTGGTTAGTTGATATTGTTCTTCCTATGGCATTGCAAACCCCTTCTGCTCTTTCAGTCCTTTCTCTAACTCTTCCACTGGGGACCCCGCACTCAGTCCAATGGTTAGTTGGCTATAAGTATCTGTATCTGTCAGCTGCTGGTAGAGCCTCTCCGATGACAGCCATGCTAGGCTCCTGTCTGCAAGCAGGAATTTTCTTAAAGTGATTATTTTTCTTAGTTGTTCTTTGTTTTCCATTTTCTTCGCTGTTCACATAAATTAGTGTGTTCTGGTTATTTCAAGAATATATAAGAAAACTGTAAATGTCAGAACTACGGTTGAATGAGAGCAACAATCTGTGTGCCATGCATCCTAACCATATTAGTACTAAACCTCATAAAAGTTAAAAGTTCAGTAATATGATCTGCACTTCATTGATGATAAGGTAACTGAGCCAAAAGTTAAATAATCCTTATATTTGTATAGAATTTCTAATTTTCAAGGCTTTATATTTTATACATTATGTAGAAGATTTGATTAATCCAAGAAACCTTGAATTACTTCTCAATAAACTACTTTGTAATAAAAATACCTTACTTAAAATAATAAATACATAAATAAACAAAAGTTAAATATTTATTCAAAATGATAATTCGAGTATTGCTGTAAATGGCCAAGTAAGGATATAAAAGAAATCTATTTCCAAATCCTTTCTATTCTATGACCAAGTCTTCATTATTTTTAAAATTTAGTATACTCAACATAATCTGAATAGAGGCTGTAATTTGTGCAATTAGAAGTAGATGATATTTGAAAAGCAATTTATCTAAACAATCTCACTTTATCTATAAACCTTGCTTTAAATATCTTTTTTTTGTTCTGAATTATATGAGTAATTTTATCCAAGCAATCAATTTCCAGTGCAGGCTTCATCTGTCAATTTCTGAATACAGAAAATGACAGAAATTAATTTTTAAAAAAGCAGAACAATAACCAGTTGAATTTCTGTAATTTTAAATTTATTTTGAGGAACCTTGCTACCTATGCACACTTGAGTGTATTACTTGGATAAGCCTAACGAATTTCATTGCTATTCCGAAGCTATTTGGGTCCTCATTTTTTTTTTTTTTTTGTATTGTTTTAGGTGAGAAGACAAAGCAGAGAAACAGTAACAAACAATATTTTAACAAGTTAAAATTTCCTTCAAAAAGCTCATTTAGTTTATAAATGCCTTCGGATTTGTTAAAGCCTGTCCTTCAGGCTATCTTGAGCATAATCAGGTATATAAGTGCTAGGGCTTTCTTTCAGATGCTCCTGTGAATGCAATAAGCCTAAAGAAAGCCACGGCAATAAACTCAATTATCATCTGGGTAAGATTAATGTATGCATAATATTGCTAAAGAGAAAAAGAAAGCAAAGACTGCTAAGGTAGAGAACATTGAAATGGTTTTATGAGAAGTTCATTCTGCAAGTGCAATGATTGATCCTTCAGGAATTAAACAGACATGGTCATGCTGACATGGTGAACAAAAGCCCATCTTTAAGTAATCCACCTTACCACAATGGACCTGACTCGTACAACTTCTAGAAACACTGTTTATAGGACAATTTTCCAGTAATATTAAAAATGTAACAAGTTTGGTGCTGGAGAGATGGCTCGGTGGTCTAGAGTACTGGCTGCTCTTACAGAGGACCCAGCCTGAGTTCCTAGCACTAGCATGGTGGCTTCTTGAAAAAAAAAAAAAAAGACATAAATCCTTACTCTCACTGATTCTGCCTCAAAACACAAGTTCTTCCATTCATCCCTTCTACTCCCTGATGCCCAGAAACCCTGATGTCCACCCCCTTCTCAGAAACTTATACAATCGCCTAATCTTAGAGACATTCTTTCATTTCCTAAATAATTACTGATCTAGAGGTATAAAACACGTTGGAAAATATCAAATCCCTATATTCCTAGCTCCCCACCATCATTTGCTTCTTCCAAAGGAGATGATTGTTAACAGAAATGCCTGGTCTTTCAGAAAATTTTGACTTTTAAAGATGCATAATTCCATAATCAAAAGTGAGCCCATTTCTTTTGTTTTTCTTTTTCACCCTTAGCCATTTTATCAGTATATTGATTCTAAAAAAGGAAACTTAAAATACTCTTAAAAGCAACAATAAAGAAAAAGTATTAAAAAGAATGAGGAAATAAAGATTAGTTGTTAGGTGAGTGGTACATAGCTCAGAAATAGAATACATGCCTAGTACACATCAGGCTCTGGGTTCCATCCCAATTATTGAAGGAAACAAAAGAGTTTTACTAGTCTTTTGAAGATTTATTATTTTATTTTTACTTTGAAACATACAACTTGAAAGAATTTTAACCCAAGTCCAAATGATTCCCATTCCAAAATTGTATCCAATGTAAAAGATCAGGAAGTAGAATACAAACTAATTATGACTTCTTTTTCCCAAGCACCAGACAATAGAAATGCCCCATTTTTCCTACCAGAGCAAGTCTGGCCATCCTAGCTCAGAAAGTAATTACTATCAAATGGTAGATTAAATCATGTATGTAACATTGTCACTCTTATATGATCAGTTCTGTTGAATGGATGATGACATATTGCTTCTTGGTCCAAGACAGATGTTGAAAATTAGGTTAAGGTAATTTAATTAGGTAACACGCTCGGGTTATTTTAGCTATATTTTGTGTCTGTAAAGGATATTGGTTAAATGAGTAGTTTATCTAATCTGCCACCATCATTATTCCACAATAAAATGAAACTTTAAACAAATTCTGCTATATTGACTTTAAAAAAAAAATAGACATGGTGGCTGGAAGGATGGGTCATTGGTTAAGAGCACTGACTGCTCTTGCAAAGGTCCTGAGTTCAATTCCCAGCAACCACATGGTGTCTCACAACCATCTGTATGGCTATCTTATGCCCTCTTCTGGTGTGTCTGAAGACAGCAACAGTGTGCTCTATAAATAAAATAAATTTTTTAAAAAATGAAAGTAACAAAAAGCTTTTTTAAAAAAATAGATATACATTGAGCCCAGTGGTGCAGACTTAGGAGGAAGAAGCTGGCAGAACTCGTCGAGATTGAGGATAGCTAGTCTACATAATGAGTTCCAGACAAGTTACAGATACATAGTGAGACCCTATCTCAAAAAGAAAACAAACAAAGAATTTAAGGAAGTTTGAGTCTTAGAAATGAGTGTGTGTTGAATGTGTATATGTTTGCTTCAAGAGAAAGAAAATCTTTCAAGAAAAGTTTTGAACCTAGTATGACAGCATTCCAGAGATAGAAACTAGTAAATCAACTGCTGACATCCAAACATTCTTTTCCAGGATACAGGATCATGGTAGAGCTTAGCCTAGAGTTCCCTAAGGACATTGACCCTGATAGATACTTGTAAGGATGGGATATATATACCCAAAATGTGTTAAGTAATCCATGTGCCTTGAGTATCAAGGATTTCAAAGATTATGTATTTAATAAAAAGCACTGATTTTCACAATTGATCCTGATTTTTTAACTTCACTTGACCTAATTAGTAAAACACATACTTTTGATCTGAATAAAGATATTTTAAATGTTTGTGGGAGCTGCCTCTAGAATAGTCCCTTGCTCTAAGTAAATAGCTCAATATCCTGATAACAAATACCTAGTGTCTCCAGAGGAGCACTTCCACCAACACAATACCATAGTCTGTACTAGAATAAATTAGAAAGGAAAATATCAAAATATCATCCTTCTTTGTTTTTCCATGCCTTTGTCTGGGGTTTCGCTTCCAGATTTATTGAAAAACTAGAACCCTTCATTGTGTTTGTTTTCTCCAGAGAAGGGTGTTTATTCCCCATCTCCCTTTGCTTGTGGAGTATACAGGTCATGGTTACTCATAATGATGCAAGTTTTAGGAACATTGTAATAACCAACACAATTCATATTTTGAAGATGAAGACAGAGATCTAATTCAATGCTTAGTATTATTATCAACATTGGACAAATGAGTTAAAACAATTTTTTTAAAATCTCTACCCCATCATGAAAAAGGAGCACTTGTTCTCTATTGAATACACACAACCAATTGGCATCTATGCAATCTTAGATCACACATATACTTAGTTTTCTTTCGCATTCAACTACAAGCTCTTATTTGTAGATTCAGGAATACTGTCTTCATGTACAGAGTGAACCACATATTGTGTCTCTACATATCGTGCAAAAAAAAAAAAACTATGGAGCTGGCCTTTTGTTATCATTTTTTTTTTTTTGTTAGTGGTGATTAGTGAAATTGTACACACAGTTTTTGAATTCCCAAAGGGGAAACAAAACGTTATTTTGGGCATAAGACCTATTCAAAGTCATAAACTGCTAAAGGGTGTGTCAGTCCTTCTTAACCCATATTCAGTGCTTCCCTGGTACTAGTCTGCTACCTCTTCCCATCTTGTTGCATTAACTCTTCCTGAGGAGATAGGAGTAAATATATATTCACCCAACATAGGGCACTGCAGACAGTTAAATGCAACTATTCCATCCAAATCCAGCTTGGTCAATCAATGAATTTTCAGAGGGCTTACTTAAAGAGCACGGCTGAGGGGTTTCTCACAGGAGTATAGGTGACCCCCAAACAATTGTATCACCATAAAATCCTCCTCCTTCTTGGATAATATCCTTATGAAAGGCTGTATCATAGAATCCTACTTTTTGTTAACCTTTTTCGCTCTTAGATGCACGCACGCGCGCGCGCACACACACACACACACACACACACCACTACCACCACCACCACCAAGAAGAAGCATGAATAAAAAAACAAACAAAAAACCCCTAGCATCTCTCATGATCACTTGCTTCTGGTGGGAAGTGAGGGCAGGAGGGAATAGTAGCTGCATTCCCAGGTGAGTCCCTGTGATTCTCCCAGGTGAGTCCCTGTGATTCTCCCAGGTGAGTCCCTGTGATTCTCCCAGGTGAGTCCCTGTGATTCTCCCAGGTGAGTCCCTGTGATTCTCCCCTACCTTCTTCTAACTAGGGAGTGACAAAAGCTCCATTGCCAGTCTATAGACCTAGATATCTCTGTACTCTTTTGCTTGTTCTGTTGCCATGACTAACTATTCAACGTAATCACTACTGCAAAATTCCAGATGTGATGATTATGTTGTACCCCAAGTAAAAAGCCACACCACAACACCTCTTAAGACTTCTAACAACTATACTAGTTATTACCTTCTTAAGGCTGCAGAGAAAGGACTTTAATATGTGTTGAATGACTCTAGAGCCAGTTTGCTATATAGTTAGGATACATTTACTACTAAACAGCTTCAAGAAGTTGGTTTTATTTCACATTTTATTCATTCTGGAGATCAAACCTATGGTTTTGTACATACTAGGCAAGTGCCCTACCACTGAGAAAGATCTTAGCCTCCAAGGTGCTCCTTCATCAATCAGAAATTAAAATCTCAAATGTCTTGGAATTTATTGAAGTCAGAAGTTTAGCTCATCTGCTTTTGAGCTCATCATAGAACTACACAAATATTGTATTTTTACCTTTTAGTTTACCTTTGCAAGTATGTGAATGTAAATTCAGGTACACACGGGCCATGCACACATTTGGAGGTCAAGACAGCCTCTTGTGCTAAGCCTCCCTTTCTACTCTGTTTGAGGTGGGGTAACTTTGTTATTTTTCTTCTTGGCATACGAAGACTAGCTGACCTGGGAGTTTCCAAGAGTCTCTTTTCTCAGCTCCCATCACCCCAGAAGAAGCTTTAGATTTTAGATGTTGCTGCTACTGTGTTTGCATTTGAATTCATGTCTTCACACATGCAGAGAAAGTGCTTTCAACCTCTGAGCCATGTAATCAGGACCATGTTTTAATTATTGACACATGTTGTGTGCTTGTAATCTTAGCACTCAGTAGGCTTAGGTAAGAGAATGGTAAATTTGAGGCCAGCCCAGTGTGTACATAAGGACCCTGTATCAAAAACTATGTAATTTAGTGTTCCATTTAAATATTTAAGAATGTATAGGTAAAACAGTCTGGAAAAATGTGAAATGGCAAACATGATATAAACTAGGCCAATGTTATAAAATGACTAATTGCTTGATTCAAGCTGCTTTATTTGAGAATATATTTTACACAGACTACCATAACAGAATTGAAATTAAAAGCAAGTTAAATTTAGGTAGAGAATTTGCCTAGCATGTGCAAACTTCTTGATTTAAACTTAAAGATCACCAAAAAGAAGAAAAACATTAAACAGCTATTCAATACAGCACAAAGATCAAAATACTAAGATTATAAGTTTATAATTTTAATGTGTATGCATTCCTTTATTATTTATAAAGTTCTATAATATTTTTAACATGAAAACTACATCTTAGAAATGTGAGGTTGCATAGGAATGTAAAACATTTCCTGAGACTTAAGAGAGAAATGTGGCCCAGATTATATCAGTGACAACTTCTAATTTTCAGTTTTCTGAGTTATCTTATTCCTAAACTTACATCTTTGAGTCCCCCAGTTTTATTTTAGTAACCCATTTTGTGAATAATGTGCTCTGTCACTTTCATTTATGTTACTTATAAATATTTGGGAGTAATAAAGAAAGGCATCTGCCAACAATATCTGACAACTACTCAATAGATATTAAAGATCCAGCTCTCAATCTCAAACCATTTCCCTTGTAAGTAAACCTCTTTCCTAGACAGATTTAATATACTATGTTCATCTAGAAAAAAGAGAGCTCACCTTACATTTTTAAAGATGTGTTTTCTTAAAACTACAATCTATGAGTTGCTTGGCTTCTCAATCCTCTTACACAATATTAAAGCCAATATTCTCTTATGTGTTAAAGAGGAGGATGCACTTATTTGTCAGCACCTTAAACAGGATTTTTTTTTTCTGATATGTTTTCAGTTTTTCTTTCTCTCATGAAGATTATTTAATGATATTTAGTGTTGGCTGTTTGGTTTGGTTTGGACTGGTTTTGTTTCTTGAGACAGTACTCACTGCCACTGTCACGTTTAGGTTGGTCTTGAACTCTTGACCTCGAATGATCTTCTTCAGCCACTCAAATAGCTTAGATTATAGATACACATTACTGCATCCAATATGTTTTATTTTGATGATCTCATGCCTCCCACTTCCTCTCAAATTCAAGGCCTTGTTCTTACTTATCTACACACACACACACGCACACACACACAAACTTAGTTTATTTATTTTTGCTCATATATACACATGTTTAAGATTGAACAATTGGTGCCGGGCAGTGGTGGGACATGCCTTTAATCCCAGCACTCAGGAGGCAGAGGCAGGCAGATTTCTGAGTTCGAGGCCAGCCTGGTCTACAGAGTAAGTTCCAGGACAGCCAGGGCTACACAGAGAAACCCTGTCTCGAAAAACCAAACCAAACCAAACAAACAAAAAACAAAACAAAAAGATTGACCACTTGGGATTGCATAACCTATCAGTAGCCTCATCCCTAGGGAAAACCATATTATCCCTCTTTTAGCAGACATTGATTCCCTATAGTCTTCATGTAAGGGTATAATCTCGTAAAATTCTCCCATCAGCATCACCTTGTTTTGTTTTTTCTAGTCACTATGTAAGTCTTGTTTAGCCAATCTTATTGTTGAGAATTCATAGATAAAACATCTCTGTAGTGACTACTAGAAACAATCTCGTATCAGGTATCCTGGTCTTCTGGCTCTTAGAATCTTTCAGTCCCTTCTTTTGTAATGTTCCCTGAGCCTTGGGTATACAGATTATGTTACAGATTTACTAATTGGGGCTGGGCACAGCAAACCTTCTTAATAATATTTTAAGTTAATATTTTTATTTCTTTTTTTTAAAGAATTATTTATTTTATGTATATGAGTACACTGTAGCTGTCTTCAGACACACCAGAAGACAGCATGGAATTCCATTACAGATGGTTGTGAACCACCATGTGGTTGCTGGGAATTGAACTCATGACCTCTGGAAGAGCAGTCAGTGCTCTTAACCACTGAGCCATCTTTCCAGCCTAATGTTTTTCTTAACTTTTTAAAATATAAACTCTGTTTTTACTGTAAAAAGTAATTTTATGAAAGAGTAAATACAATAGCTATTTCAGTCATCATAAAAAGGAAGAACCTGTTGAATCTGTTTTTGTAAACTGATTAAATGTTGAGTTTCTCATCTTGTTTGCATTTTAGTGGTGATACATGATAGCCAGAAAGCCATGCAAAGAGTATTTTAATGACTATACTTGAGATTATGATGAATATTAGAATTGCTACCAGCTGTTTTCCATCTCTGTAGTGGGCAGAATTGTAATTGGTGACTGAAACCGCAGACTAAGAAACAGGCTCTCTTAAACCCTATCACCACGTTTACTCATTTTCTATACTTTTAATAATTTTATTAATCAAAGTTGAAATTAAATGATCATAGCCCTCTTTAAAAATATCCAAAGTCACAGTTATTAAATGCAGTATATGCATTAATAGCATACTATTATCTAAACATATAGCTTTTTCTAAACATGTCTAAAGACTTCCTATTATCTGGGTCTAAAAAAATTATGAAACTTGGCATTTCATTATGTTTGTTTGTTTGCTTGCTTGCTTGTCTTTTGGTAATGCCACAAGTTGAACCTGCTACTGATGCCACCAGTTTGAGTTTTGGAGTAAGCTCCACACCCTTACTCCAAGGCTCTGCCGTTGAATTTTTTTCTTACTATTTTCATCTCAAGAAAATAATCACGTTGTACCTCTAATCTTTGCAGAATTATTGATGCTGTTGAACACATGATAAAAATTAATACAGCCTTCCTTTTGGGTTTCCAAAGATTAGAATGTTTGAAAATATTTTTCAATAATAGTGAATATTGTTAATATTTTATTACTTCCATTCTAGAACTTACTTTGTAATTTTTTTGACAGATAACAAGGATTATGATGCCTATCTGTCATATACCAAAGTGGATCCTGACCAGTGGAATCAAGAGACTGGCGAAGAAGAACGTTTTGCCCTTGAAATCCTCCCTGATATGCTTGAAAAGCATTATGGATATAAGTTGTTTATACCAGATAGAGATCTGATCCCAACTGGAAGTAAGTTAAGGTTTTTCCTTGTATATTTCATGTTTGTATGTGCATATGTGTGTGCTGTAAATTGGTATGTCTGTGTAGTCACATACATAGCATTTTAGTGTCTCTCTTTATTTATTTAGTTTTTTAAAGATAAAGAATGTTTATTCTGTAGAACCAGCCAGCATTCAGGGGTCATTCAAGAAAAATGGTGGAGTCAACAAGGAAACTCACAGACCCCTTTTAAAGTCAGTTAGGGGTTTTCCAGTTGCAGTTCGGTCACCTTCATTAGGATTGGTTTCTTTTGTTCTTTTTACTTTTTTTGATACTTCATTTACATTTCAAATGCTTCCCCCTTTCCAGGTCTCCCCTTTGGAACCACCCTATCCCCTCCCCCTCCCCCTGCCTCTATGAGGGTATTCCCTCACCCACCCACCCACTCTTGTCTTCCCTTCTTGGCATTCTCCTATACTGGGGGATCTAACACCCTCAGGCCCAAGGGCCTCTCCTCCCCCTGATGGCTAACAAGGCCCTCCTCTGCCGCATATGTGGCCAGCACCAGCATTTTAGTGTCTCAAGAAACACTTTTTGATGAAATTTTATGTGCCAGAAGATGCTTTATTTTTCTATAAAGCATTATATTTTATGATCCTTAATATTTATTTAAATCAAATGACATATTTTCATCTGGAAAAAAATCTCTGATATTTCTAAAATGGGGGCCAAAACTCCATCCAAAGTACTTATTCATTGTTTCATCTTCACAATGCGTTAACCAACAAACAATTCTTACCTACTATGTGATCGAAACTAACCGAGACTTTTGGAGCTCTTATCAGTTCACTTACCTTGATCTATCTTTTTTTTCCATTATAGCATACATTGAAGATGTGGCTAGATGTGTAGATCAAAGTAAGCGGCTGATTATTGTCATGACCCCCAATTATGTAGTTCGAAGGGGCTGGAGCATCTTTGAGCTGGAAACAAGACTTCGAAACATGCTTGTGACTGGAGAAATCAAAGTGATACTGATCGAGTGCAGCGAACTCCGAGGAATTATGAACTACCAGGAGGTGGAGGCACTCAAGCATACCATCAAGCTCCTGACGGTTATTAAATGGCATGGACCAAAATGCAACAAGTTGAACTCGAAGTTCTGGAAACGTTTACAGTACGAAATGCCTTTTAAGAGGATAGAACCCATTACACATGAGCAGGCTTTAGATGTCAGTGAGCAGGGGCCTTTTGGGGAGCTGCAGACTGTCTCGGCCATTTCAATGGCTGCGGCCACCTCCACAGCTCTAGCCACTGCCCATCCAGATCTCCGTTCTACCTTTCACAACACCTACCATTCACAAATGCGTCAGAAACACTACTATCGAAGCTATGAGTATGACGTACCTCCTACGGGCACCCTGCCACTTACCTCCATAGGAAATCAACATACCTACTGTAACATCCCTATGACACTCATCAATGGGCAGCGGCCACAGACAAAGTCGAGCAGGGAGCCGAATCCAGACGAAGCCCACACAAACAGTGCCATCCTGCCGTTGTTGCCAAGGGAGACCAGTATATCCAGTGTGATTTGGTGACAGAAAAGCAAAGGACATCCCATTCCTGGGAGTTTGAAAGGAATCTGCAGTCCAGTGCCTGGAACTCAATCCTCGACTGCTGCTGTTAAAAACATGCATTACAATCTCTAGAACACGAGGAAAAACAGGGTCTTGTACATATATTTTTTGGAATTTCTTTGTAGCATCAGTGTCTTCCTGTTTTACCATGTCTCTTACCATTACATTTTTTGACTTTGTTTTATATGTCATTGGATTTGTAAATTTACATTTTTTTTAAAGAAGAGACTGATGTATAGATAGAAACTCCCCTCCCTTTTTTTGCTTCACTAATTTAGTTTTAGAATGGGTTTTTAATTTTCTTTTTAAATTTTATTTTGCTTTTAACATTTCCTTGGGGTGCTTGGACAAATCTATCTGATGGGACAAGGAGCACCGGATCCTCTCTCAGGTTCTTCCTAGGACCAGCCTGGCCTTATGGGCCTTCAGAAAGCAGTGCGACTGAACGCCAGCCTTGCATTGCCATTTGGGAACAAAAGAGAGAGAGAGAAAGAGAGAAGAAGATCTGTTCATAGGAGGGCCCTGCCAGTCAGAGCCCTGAAATCTCTTCCTTGTCCCCACCTCATTCCCCACCTCTACCCTTCTAATGGCAGCATGATGTGTAAACTCTGCAGGGGGTAGGGGTAGGTCTAACTGTCTTAACATTGAATTCACTGCTCTTCAGAATGCACTCTAGACCCAAAGTTGTGCTAGTCATTCAACAGTGACCACTACAGAGTGCTCACTACAGAGTGCTCACTACAGAGTGAAGATCGAGGGCATGAAAATGGGGAGAGTGTTGTTTCTGTTTTTTAAAAATGAGTTGATGTACCCTTATATAAATATAAATATAAGTATAAATATATATATAAAACAGCAAAACAAAACAAAACAAAGAAAAAAACACACAAAAATACAAAACCAAAAAAAAAAAAAAAAACAAGCCCTATATTTGATCACTTCCTGGAAAGGCATGAATGTGTTTGTGGCTGTTTTTTCCTCTTTTCCCTCTATAATTTTTCTGCAAATGAGATTATGTGCAAATACCAGGCAAGTTAACTCAGATAGGTGAATCAAGGCAAGTAAAAATGAAATTTACATTGAAAGCTTCCAAATCAAAGGGAAGATCAGGATGTGTCATCAAATATGTTTTTGTTACCTTGTATTATACAAAATGTTATCTTCTAAAGAGTCAGAAAAAAAATCTGTGAAACTTATTGTGGGATCCCCTTGTACTTAAATGTTAACTGACTTGTATTTACTTTTCAATGCTACATTCAGAACTTAAGTGGTTTCAGTTTATGAACATAAGCAGCATTTATTAATATCAAGGTTGTTTAAATAATATCTCAGGAGGTCAAATGTATGAATAACAACACAAACTACTACTTTCAAAATAAACATGATTTACACAAAATAGTTTTAAATTAGATCAGAAAATACTTAAAATACTTAATTTTTGTATAGAAATTAACTTAATTTTAACTATATGATTCTATATTTCACAAAAAGAAAGTTGATGCTCCCAGGAAATTTGTCACTTACTATCTAGCTTTATGTTGGAAATCAATCACACAAGCAGCTAATTCCTTGTCATGTTAACTATGATGCTAAATCAATCACAAAACATCCTGCAGATGGCATAATTGTTAAAAGGACAATGTTACCTATGCAGACTTCAGTTTTCTTTTAAAAAATTGACATGGCAAAACCACTGGTAATAGACCTTAAGCTTTATAGATCTTACTTTAATGATTCATCATGGGAAATTCCTGCTCAGTCATCATCTGTGGGTTCATGTAGTGACTACTCTGTGTTTGCTTAATTCCTGCCACACCATATAAGGAGAAAACAATTCTAGAGTTTGGGTCACAAGGTTATGGTGTGAGTAGGCCATGTAGACATAAAAGTATAAATTGCAATAGAGTTCGCTGGGGAGGACATGCTAGAACTATGAACATAGGAGAAACAAGTACAAACATTCTGTAACAATGCAAAGGTCTCAGTGTCTGTGTGACAAGGCAAAGGAGCCTTGGGATGTGCATTGATTTTTATTTGCTTCAAAACTGTTGACTTCCCTGACAACTTGCCTGGGTCTTCTCTACAGTATGCCTTTATTCTTGTGCTCCCCTTGGTTCTGTGTCACATTTTCAAAAACCAGAACTGAAGCATCAAGGACACATAAAACTTTAAGGTCAGCTTTGCACACTGAGTTATTTTCAGAAATGGAGAAGGCCATTGTTTACTTTGTACTATGGACACTTGTCATTGGACTGGATTCCAAACTCCCCCAGTACTCAGAAGAGTGTAAATGTGGCAATGGCCTGATTTTTTTTGTTTTTTGTCTTTTTTTGTTTTTTGTTTTTCTTTTTTGATTTTTTAAGTGCACGATGGGTGTGTGGAATAAATGTAGAGGAAGTAATCAGACCACAGTCATATTTTAGGCATCCATAGGTGTTAATTTAGCTGCATTGGGAGTACATTTTTGTTCTATTTTTAGTGTAGATTTAAGCACTTTGAATAGCATGATTCAGGGATTGATGGGTAATATTTGATACTCTCACAACGTAAGAAATTTTTTTTCCTCCAATGCTTTGTTATATTTACAGATGAAGTAACTGCAAAGGAAGCTGTCTATAGCTTTAGAAACATTCCTCCCCGGTTTCTATTCCTCTATCAGCTCCACATGAGAACCAGAGAAGGGAACTCATGGGTTCACGTGTTCTATGTGTAACAGAAGTTCTGTGAGAACTCAATAAAATGAAAAAAAAAACATGTATTTTCCCTAGTGCTTAGGTTTCATCCTTCTCTTTCTGTTTGTTTGGGGTTCTGGGGGATAAGATTATTCTAGCTATAAAAACACATTTGAAAATGTGAATGTGGTAGCCAAGCTGGGGGGAAGAATGGACTTCCAGACTTGGACACGTCTGATATTTGGTATTGCCTGTTTTTCATCAATCACCGCCTGAGCTCTGAATGATACATTATGGATTCAAAGTCCATTTGGTTCTTTAGGGTAACCTCAACTTGCTGCTTCTGAGCATCTTAGTCTTTATTCTGGTGCTCAAGTCTTTGATTATTTAATTTGTATCCCATCCCTTTGGTCTTCGATGGGCAGAGAAGACCTTTGTATGTTGTGTTACCAGCTGATCTAAGTTTAGATGAAGTCTATGAAATCCAAGACGTGATGAGATCTGAACTTATTATATTTCTATAGCTAAGCATCTGATTGTTCAGCCAACCATTTTGTGATTATTATTTTCCTCACACTATATGTATTTGGACTCTACCAACTTAATCTTAAATACGTAGATGCTGGTTTCTTCCATATTTCATTGTTAATACATATTTTATAACAAGAAGAAATATTAACTAAGAGCCAATTCCTAAACTCTAAGTATGCTTTGTTTATCCTAGAATAGTCATTAACTTTTCAGATACTATTTATGTGAATTGCAATTACTATTTCTAGGGAAACGTTAATTTGTACATTATAAGCTATTTTCTGATTCTGGAATGGTACCCTAGCTCTCCTTTTAAAGAAGTTTTAAATCTTGTGTTTATTTTCTTCTTTTATATTTGTTGGGTTTTTTATTATTATTATTTTGTTTTTGAGGCAGGATTCAGGATTGGCTGGCTTCAATCTCTCAATCCTCCTGCTTCTGCTTCTTGACTGCTGGAATTTTAGGCATATACACCAAAACCAGCAATTTCTTCTTTATTAGTTTCAGTGTATACATTAGTCCCACAAGAAATCTTATTGACATTCTCAGGAGAACATCAATATCACACAAGTGAAATCGCTGAATGGAACTAAGAGAATACACATACACAGAAGAGGAAAATGTCTTTTTATCTCTGATCTGAATTTCTTTGGCCATTCATCACTGCTGTAGTTGATGTAAAATAGAGGCAAAATATTAAGTAGCTTAGACATCACGCTGCAGATTCCTATTCCCTACTGTGGAACAATTTCCAACCATACATACACAGTTATTAAAATCAAATCACAATGTGACTCTGTAATAAGAGAAGAAAGTTTTGTCAATGGAAGCAGAGGTTATTTCTTGCCTTATCGTGGAACTTTCCCACCTGATTATTCTGAACAAAGAAAGTAGCCAACAGTTTCAATTATCCTTCTTAATAGGCCTTATACTTGAGTTTCAGGGATATAGTGGCTCTATAAAATATATGAAACAAAATAACAAAACACATATATCTGTTTTCCTGGGTGCGACTCTCAAGACATCCAGCATCCAAGAAAGCCATAGATGTTTAGATTCAGAGGACAGTCCCTTATGCTGATATAAATATAAACTCATATATTTTGAAGGCATTGTTGTGTCTTTGATTTTTTTTATCTTCATTCATGGAAATTCAAGGATGACTATTGTTTGTTTTTAACAAAGATAACTCCTCATCCAAAATGATCTGACTTTATGAGAGAAATGGTGTGAAGAAAAATTAATAATAATAAATTACTTTCAACCAAATACATGAGGAATCTATCCATTGTTATTAGTTTAGTTTATTATTTTATACTCATTTAAAACAGAAGAATATGGAAAATCATAATTTTACAAGTATGACTTACTTCATTAATTTTTTTTTTATTTTAATAGCATTGTCTGCCAAAAAGTTCAAACAGTAAAGAAAGAGAAGAAATAACAATTTGATGTGTTTTTCTAAAAGAAACCAGTTTTATTATGAAAACTTTTAAAGTTTGTTATGGACTTCACTTTCAGTGATTACAATGTTGCTACTTTCATGAATTCCAATATGACCTTGGAACAACATATAGAATTTTGAATAGTGAGGTAGTAATAATTTAAAGTTGCAGTTAATTTTTTGGTTCATTGCAGAATGAAAACCTATGCTTTATGGTAAGATAATGAAAGACTGTCAGAAGTAGCTGTAAAAACCTTACTTAAATAGAGCAAAAGGAGAGAGAGAAGGAGAAAGAATAGAAGAAGGACGAGGAGAGTTCATTTTATACTTAATTTGATGTGCCCTTATCATAATCAGATTTTTGTTACATCCACAGAAAATGTCTTAAGGGGGAAAAAAGATCATTTATAATTTTCCATTCAGTATTATATCTTTTTTACAGGCTCAGAACACAAAATGTTTCTCAATTACATATAAGAGAGGCATATATATTTATAAGATATATATGGTTCTATAAATATATATGTGTAGATCCCTTCTGTTCATTAGTACAGTTTCCTCTAATAGCCTCTGCGTTCACGGACAAACTCATGCTTCTGAATCCTTCATTAAAGTAAGTAAAGTTACGATTTTGTTTTGTTTTTGTTTTGTTTTTTATCCTTTTTACTGCTTTCATTGATACATTCCCCAGTGTTCATAAATCTGAAATTTTTCTCTTTTTAACATAAGGAAGCACTCTAAATAAAAATTACTACTCTGTGTTCCCTCTACTACCAAAAAACAAACTCAAAAAAAAAAAAAAACCCTGCCCATGAACTTCAGAGTACTAAGTGTAATATCGATGTTGTAAATTTCAATCTTCATAATCTAAATGTTACCTTTCAAAAGGCATGCTGTGTCATTAAAAAAAAAAGAGTTAATGTGAAATGACCTTATTACATAGTGCATGAATATGTGGCAAAGTAATATGGATCTATCTTTACTAGTCAATGAGAGGTTAAATTTGGGGAGATTGGATGTGTTTTAGATTAATGTCAATTGGGAGGATGAATCTTAATGTTAGCATAATGGGCAGTTTTCCATACTGCTTGCAGTATATGCTCCTGTTAACAACAATCCTTAGTGTACTCTTTCCACCAAAGTAGTGGAGATTTGTTCGTATAATCTGCTATTTAATTGCAACTTTTACATTTTCAGAATTTGAGGGAACCCAAATAGGAAAGTGGATGTAATCATTTTCCTCTGTTGGCGTTCAAGTTGTATTTTAAACTCAGACACTCTCAGATCTGTTCACAGTCAGTATAAGTGCATTCTACATAGTACTTCTATTGAGTTTTGCTCACCCTCTTTTGACTTTGTACAATCTAGGATGTAGGTGACTCATGAGTAGGTGATGGGGGCACTCCTTTTTTTCTTAGAATACTTACAATTATATATTTGGTTTTGCTTTGACTAGCAATAGGAAAATAGACAAATACCAGTGTACAAATGAGAAATTTTAACCTCGACTTATAATTTGTGTTTTATAGTCGTTTCATAAGTCTGTTGCTCTCTATGAGTATGCTCTCTATATATCCTGTAAAAATAAATTTATATGTTACATAGAAATTCAAGAAATTAAATTATTTATTAAGCTACAAATGTTTCTTCTGATTTCTACCTGATCATAGATGACAATAAATTAAATAATGTGTTGTTGGAACATATGTAAGTATGCTTGTTAATTTAATAACCCTTAGTTATACTTTTCCTTCTCTTTCTTTGTATGTTGTTTAAGCTAATAATTCTTAGGCCTGATTCCTGTGGTTGTGAGGAGAGACTTAAGAAATGCCTCAGTTGGTTGGGGAAAAAAAAAGAAAGAAAAAAAAAAACAAGTTGGTTTCTTGTTGAGAAACCAAGTCTATCTGCATTCCTGCTTTATTCTTCACTATTGGATTTAGAGAGATTTGAATCACTAATTCAAGCACTTTATCATTACCACATGAATGGTCTTTTCAAGGTAAAAATCCACATTTCCTTTGAGAAACAGAAATGAAAAGAATGAGAACATGTCAATCCTTTGCTGGCTCCTTTCTTCTGGGTATTTTCTTTTCAAGGTACTACTGACATGATGATATTAAAATATTGTCCCCTCTGAAAATATTTTACAGTGACCAAGGTCTTGAATCATCTTGTTTTCCACTTCTAATGCATAGTCACCCCTAAAGGGAAATGTCTTAGGTCATACTTTTTGTTTTTTAGTTGAAGATAAATAACCTTATTATTTCCTTATCAGAGGTGGGGGTGGGGTTGTGGAATGATGGTAAATCATTCTGTCAAAAAGAAGCAATCATGAACCTCTTAAGCACGAATTAGCTGCTCATGCAGAATTCTTACCATAGACACACAGCTGTTTAAGAAACATTTTTCATCAATGAAGCACAGATAAATCATGAAGATTTAAAGTAATAGTTTCAAAGCACTGTGTAAGGTTACTTTAAGTTACATTTCAAAGAAATTAACATGTTGAATTTTTTCATATAGTTATTTCTAACTCAGATTTTTTTTCATTTTCCCTTTTTGGGAGGGGAGGGTGGGTTGAAACAGTTTCTCCATATAACCCTGGCTGACAGGACCTAGGTCTGTTGATCAGGCTGGGCTCAATCTCAGAGAGATCCTCCCACCTCTGCCTCCTTGGGCCACCACTGCCCAGCTCTCAGTAAGATTTTTAAATCTGAGAAAATAACTTTTACTGGAAGTGTAAAATCCCATCCTGATTATTTGGCATTGTCTAACTTTAACAGTATATGTTAGATCACAGATCCCAGAATATAATGTTTAATTCAAAATATCATTTGACTCCTCTATAGTTAAAGAATATGTGGTGTTACTTACATATTTCAAAAACATGCATACATACATTTTCTATTATACTCATCTTACCGGCAGATGTTAAAAGATTAATACAAAGAGAACAATTTACTTTTAGAAAAATCTTAATTCATGTTGTATGCACTTTTAACAACAAAATTTAAATGAAAAATATGGCAAATATTTAGTATATTATAGCACTGGTGACTCAATCACTTATTGCTAGGGGCTTTATACTATTAATATATGGCCTCTGGGAGCTATTTGGACAAATCCCTTACTCTATCCTATTTTCTCAATCAATATTTACTATCATAAGGTAATTTGGGTAATGTAGAATCCTATTTTGTATACAAGAGAGCAAGATACAGTTCCAGATAATAGTGAACATTGCTATTTTGCCGATTGCTTAGCCAATAGGTTGGGCAAACTAGGATTTTGTAAATCATCCTTATGTCCATTTGATTTGATTTGCACTGCAGAAGACTTGTATTTGAAAAGTTATACATTGGACTTAAAATTTCACAAGACTTCAAATATGTAAATTAAATATTAAACATGAGACTTTATGGATATTCATCTTATGATTTTGCTTAAATGAGAGAATGATACATGAGTAAACTGAAGCATATATAAATAGGAATCTAGGAAAGGTGATATACGGCAAATATTGTCAAATGACTTGCTCATTTGGAAAACATATATGGAAGTTGGTTTTCCTTTAGCTATAGAGGATAGAAAAGAACAGAGAAAAAAATCAAAAGACAAAATTCCCCATAACACAGAAAGCAGAATATATAAAAAGTCTTCATGAAAAATCAAGAAAATTAAAAACTTATGAACATTAATGACTGGCTTCAGCAAAAGAAACAGTCTTGTCTGCCTATTGTGCTTAGCATTCAAGAGGTATTGCATATTATGAAATTGACAGGAAAACCTGGTCGCTGAATGAGAATTCTTTCTAGAATGATCCTCAGGCTAAATAGAAAAGCATTTCTCAATTTTTCTAAATTAGAAGGATAATGGATTACTAAATTCTGTAACATATGAATACAAATAATGATTTTGGCATACAGTGACACAAAGATTTTGTGAGTGATGAAGTTGTACTTTTATAACATGAAGCGTAGTAGTAATAAATAGTTCAAAACCCTGGATGTGTTTAGAATAACCTGAGGTTTAAAAATAACAACAAATGTCAGAAATCTAGAAGCAACTAGCCACTCTGAGTTTGTTATTAATGTTTGTGTTTTCTCAGTGAACTCTCCAGAGAATACTCTTTAGAGATTAACCAAAATTGCAAATTGTACAAACCAAACCAATGGGTTTCAAATTTTGTGTCTCTAGAAGAGTAACCTGGAAACATCTTGAGAAGTGAAAATTCAAGAATGGCAGGATAACTCAGAGGGCATAGTTATAACGTAAAGACCTTGGATTCAAACTCCAGCATGAAATATTTCTAAGTGGCAATTTAGACTGAACCTAGTAAAACATAGTATCAAAATGTACTATAATAGGTTTCCCATGTGATAGTGAAATAGAAGCCCATCAATCCTTTTTGAGAAACACGGGTGTGGAATGTGTCTTTTTTCCTCCTTAAGAATGCTGTTGATCTTTGGAATATAAAATTAAGAATCTCACAGCAGATAGGTGACATCCTAGCCTGGGTCATCCTCTTGAAATAATCACTCCCCAAAGTTTGATATCCAAATGTCTGAGAAAAAATATTAACACTACAAAATTATACACATTTCACAATATTTGAAGAGAAAGACAAAGTGAAAAAAGTCAAAAAACCACAATATTTGAAGAGAAAGACAAAGTGAAAAAAGTCAAAAATCCAAAGTCTAGCACTGAAATCAAATATATAGCTTCAAGAAGTAATTGTGTCATTTAGCAGAAAACATAAACTGATTAACAGTTTTGTACTTAAAACAAACCTTCCTTATGAAAGAATATACACATATCATCAGTTATTTTATCTATAAAGAAAGAAGTACAACTAGACAGGTATACTAACAACATTGGCTGTCAAAATAAACACATGAATATCAAATTTGTTAAATTATTTAATCAATTTTTCTTCAAGTTAATAAGTAATTTATTCAAGAAATTAAGTTTATAGGAAAACTTCCACTTTCCATATGTTCTTTAGCACAAGCATAACTTGACAAACTGGGTCTACTGTCTGTCTCATGGCTGTAATCTTACCATTCACTTTAAATCCTGTTCACTGTCCCCCTCCCAGTCATACCCTCCCACAATCCTTCCCCCATCCCCCATCCCATTCTCTGAGTGGGTAGGTACCCCCACTTGGGTATTACCCACCAATCCTGGCACTTGAAGTCTCTGCAAAGCTAGACACTTCTCCCACAGAGGCCAGACAAGGTAGTACAGCTAGTAGAACATATCACATACAGGCAACAGCATTATAGACAACCCCTTCTTCAGTTGTTCCAGACCCACAAGAAGACCAAGCTGTACATCTGCTACATATGGGTGCCTAGGTCCAGCCCATGTATTTTCTTTGTTTGGTGGGTCAATCTCTGAGAGCACCAAGTGTCCAAGTTAGTTGACTCCATTGGTCTTCCTGTCAAGTTCCTGTCCCCTTCTGGGCCGCATCCCTTCCCCCTCCTCTTCCATAAAGGTCCGCAAGCTCCATCTACTGTTTGGCTGTGAGTCTCTATACCCATCTGAGTCAGCTTCTGGGTGAAGTCTCTCAAGAAGGCAGCTATGCTAGATTCCTGTCTGAAAGCATAACAGAGTATCATTAACCATGTCAGGAATTGGTGCTTGCCCAGGGGGTGGGTCTCATGTTGAGCCAGTTATTGGTTGGCCATTCTCTCAGTCTCTGTTCCATCCCCTGGCCCTGCATTTCTTGTAGACAGGATACATTTTAGGTCAAAAGTTTTGTGAATGGGTTGGTGTCTCTATTGCTCCATTGGGGTTCCTGCCTTGTTACAGGAAGTGGCCTCTTCAGGTTCCATATCCCCAAAGCTGTGAGTCACAGTTAAGGACACTGCCCATTGAATGTAGGATCTTACTATTTCAGCAGAATGATAACCCACATATCAGGAACAAACTATTCAAATTCTTTATTTCAACATTGAATTACTTATTCTGACAATGTAGTATCAATCAGATATATTTATCTCTCTAGATTAACTTATTTAATATGTTCATGATTTTTGTTGTAGTATATTATTTGGGGGAAACATTTTTGATGAATTTTCTAAATCTCTTACTGCCAGAACGGGTACAAAAGAATAAATCTTCTGGTTATTTTCAGAAGCAAAAGATAGGGGCAAATTTTACACATTGTGCTCTATTTCCTGAAATCACAAAATGAGACTATGTTTCTATCTACAGTATTTCACATGTATACACTTTTTTGTTAATTAATTAGTTCTTTGATAATGTATGTAATTCATTTTGATTGCTCTTCCCTCACTCTCTCTTATCACCCTCCTTCTGAACCCTAGCTTCCTCCACCCTTCCCTACTAGTTTCTTTCTCATGACCTTTGGGTTGGTGTTGTGACCCATATAGTTTAAGTAGGGCCATCTGTGTGAGCATTGCATTGGGAGCATCCTTTGGAGACTGATGGAGTCACCAGTAGATACACAACTGAAGGTAACGACTCACCCTTTCCCCTGGATTTGTAGTAACTGGTTCAGCGGTGAGTGGTGAGTGATAAGACTCTCTGAGCCCCTTCTCTATCCATGCCTGGATATTGGCAGGCTTACTCTAATACAGATACTCATTGTGCTTATTTTAAAGTTGTTTGCTTTTAGGTCTAAAGAAAAATGCATTGTTTGATGCAGTATGTTTATAAACAAATTTCTGATCCTAAGTTCTTTCTTTTGAGATAGTATTTCTCATTATTTCTCTGTGTAGCCCTGGATGTCCTGGAACTAGCTCCATAGACCAGGTTGGCCTCAAACTCACAGATATCTGCCTGCCTCTGCCTCCCAAGTGCTGGGATAAAAGTCATTCACCACTACTGCCCAGCTAAAAATACTCTTACAATTCTTCATGAAATTACCAAATCAAAGACTTTTTAAAATGCAGCTTTTGAAGTTGGAAAAATGTCACTCAAATTCTATTGGCTTCCACAGTTACTGTAGGCCTTATTAACACCAAAAATTTATAATATTAGAGTAACTCAAAAGTAATAATCCATAGTAAATTCATTAGGTGCAATAGAGCTTTTGATATTCATTCTGGACATCCATCTGTGACAATAGTAAGCAGTTAGTATTCTAAAGTAGTGTATGCATATGTACAATGTGTACAACTAAAATTAATGGCATGCAAAATAAATATTTTAATATGCATACCACCTTAAACCATCAGCTAGGAGTTTGCAAGTTAATGTATTTCATCAGAAAATTACTAAGTAATCATTTTTGTACAGGCTAAAAATAAGTTTCTGGGTTTCTATTCAATCAACTTTTCTTTATCACATGCATTTTATCTTATAGGAAAGTCAGCTCGTTTTGCTTTCCCTATAAAATTCTGTGATTTTTCTCTATTTCCCACACTTTCCCTTACATGCTATTCCTAAATTATTTATTTATAAAAATTGAAGAAGGTATTGCACTTAGCAATTATCACAAGAAAAGTCCATGGAAACACCAGTTATTGCCATGAGTTTCATATCTTTCCATCAAATTTATTTTCTCATAGCTGTGAAATAACTTATTTTTCAGATTCCATTTAAATTATGTCCTTAGTAAATAACATGTCTTCAGCAAAGCCTAACCTTAGAAATATGATTACTGATACATTTTTTTATTTTAAGTTTTTCCTTACAGATTGAATGCCATCACTGATATGAAATAGAAACACAATAGAATTAAATAAATTCACAGCTACACTTTAAATACTCTGTACCAGGAAGTGGCCTTTATTCATAGTTCTCTTCAAACCTGAATCTGAATAACTCACTGTGTACTTCACAAGAATGCTGGACAGGGTGAAAAATCAAAGGGGATAGCAGGGATTTCTCCTTGGGTAGCTCTGGAGATATGGATTTTATATCTCTAAAGACAGCTATGGTTTAGAGATAATACTATAGCTGACTATAACAAATATAGCATACTTAGCATTCAGACTTTTATTTTTAAGAACGAAGGAAATCTGTCACTAAATATGAATGTTATATATGTTAGCACTAGAGATAACAATTTTGTAATTTGATTGCACTTGCCTTTATTTTTTTCAAAAAGAAATCGTGTGTGTGTGTGTGTGTGCACATAAAAACAAATGTAGATGAGGATAGTTGAAAAAATTTTAGAAATATGCAAGTTCTTCAATGATTATATTTTTATATAATTTAAGATATAATCAAGAAGTATACTTGCTAGATTCATGTAAAGAGTATCTATGAGCAGATGAAAACAGCAGTTTGTATAAGCACAAGATATCCTATGTTGAGATTAGGAATTAATGATAACTTTGGTGTGACTGCTTAAAATTTAAAAGCTTGGATGTTCAAAACATTTATTACTTGCCTAAGATTATTTTTGTATAATATTGAGAAAGGTTTAAAACTGAATTTTATGGAGTGCACATTTTAGAGAAAATAAACAGGGTATATGTCCAGTTTGTAAAGCGTTTCTTTCAAGATTATTATCTCACTGGTTAAATGAAAGGACTTGAAATACTTTTGTGAATTGAACAGTCCTACCAACAATAACAATAGCAAATAAAGCAATGTGAATAAATTGAGTATGCACACTTCTTTTAATCAATGCAAATGTATCCTTAAAACAAAAAACAGAAGACTCATTTGTGTTAGTATAAGATTAGAGACAATTATCAATTCAATTTTGTAGCTGATGAATAAATATATATTCATATTTCTCATAAGAAAATATTCAAATATTTTGCTTGGGAAAATTTGATTCTTCACACTTTGAGCTAAAATTACATTTATTTTCTAATATAGGGAGTGATAAGACAAGTTAGTAACATATGTATCTTATTTACTATTTATAGAATCAAGACTAACATATAAAGATAGTTTTTAAGTTTATAAGAAGTCCATTTGCACTTAACAGATAGCAAATGTGGGTAGCCTTTAGGATGCACATATTAGCAAATTTGTAAGAAAAAACTTATGAAAATTGTGTGCTAATTAGTATTATTTAGTATTTATATACTTTGCTCCTATGTTTCTATATCTCCCATTTATATGAATATTTAAATACTTTTATATACATATATATCCCATATAGTATAATAGTACTTAATTTAAGTAGCACATTTGAAATCTATAAGCAGAAGTGTGAGTGCATTTGGGGACTAAATAGTAGAAAGGTACATCCTAATTCCTCTTTAAGATCAGGAGATAATATTAAAGAAAATCATTGTCCCAGAAAAGATGCAAAAATTTTCACACATGCTTTCCTAAGTATGGCAAATTCTACGTATGGTAGGTTCTATGATCTCTTCATTGAGAAAAAATAAAAGTATCCTTTACTGAGGGTGAACATTATGACACAAAAATCAGGGAAAGAATCATAATTTTAAAATAAGAGCAATTGTACTGCAGCACTATGGGATGTGACAAGGTAATGAACTCACGTAGATGCTGCTGTTGATTTTATATTTGGAAAAATATTTCTTCCAAGAGGCAAAGGGGTATTAAAATGAAAACCTAATGTCTGGTGTATCACAGATGTCTCTATACCCATGGTAAGTATTACTGCTACTTAATGATGCACACTTATTTTGCATTTTGAACATCTGTGTAAGAGTTTGTAGTTATTTTATCAGTTGTACCCAGAGGAAATGCAAAACCAAGGGTTGGTGGAAAGATTTGCTCAAAACCCATTATAGACATTTATTTGAGAAATAAAAAGAATATTTAATATCAATAAAAATATCAAGAATGAAAAATTGACCCCTACAAATTGACCCTCATGTATTGTTCTTTCACTCACCCCCCCACCCCCCTGACTGTTCTTTAGAGCATTCTTGGTGCAAGCATGCTGTCATCCTTTGTTTTTCTTATTCTGCATAGAAGAGATTGGCTAAACTCCCACTACAGAGTGCCCCTCTTTGGGTCATTTCTCTAATCCATGTCTTAGAAAAACAATAAGGAAAATAAAAGTAAACCTTTATAACTCCTCACTATACAGACACACAGAAAAGTAAACTTCTTTCTTCTAATATTCTGAGCTTCCTGCTTCCAGGCAGGCAGTTTCTCATATAGATACCATCCCAGGTAAAGTTTATGGTTATAGATTTTCTGTGACAGTGTTGTCAACACATGTTCTGTGTAAGCTCAGAGAAAGACTCTGGGGAAATTAACTGATCCTAGATGGTAAGAGGCTGAAAGTCTGACTTTTATTTTTCTTAGCCCATATCTGCTTAGGAGGCCTAAGAATAAATATTCTGTCTTGCATAGACTTATGTTAATCAAGTATTTAAGATGCTGTCTTCAAAACAAATGATGATTATTAATAGCAATCAGGGAGACCAGAATGTTCTTGTTACCTTGTAGGAATGTGAAGTCATAACCACAAGTACATTCAAGGAATGTCAAATCATAAAGAAGAAAGTTAATAGAAAGATGCATCTCTCTTTACCACCAAGAGATAGTTGCTATTCTAAATCTAAAACTAGAAAAGACTAATTCTAATTATTGGTGTTTTCTCCTTCTTGATATGCAGATGTTTTTGCACTCCCATTAAACAACAGAAACTTACTTTGGACCATATAGCCATGTCTGAATCACCCTTCCCAGAATATTAAAACTAACAACTTCCTATCTGTAAATCTTTTCCTGTCATAGGTGTTCTCCTTTGACTTTTGAAAAATAACCTTAGCCATCAACTTCTGATTCACATGTTTTTGACTGTTATTAAAGAAGCTCAATGCATATATTTGAGCTGATTACACTGATAATTGAATTAAACACTATAGCCCTCTCTTACCACTTAAAATATAAATATAAAAAACATCAAAACAATGTTGCTAGAGATTGCTTTGATATTTTCATAGAAGAGAGTCCCTGGTTCCCTTTTTAGTATATAATCCTCTGGAGATTACTTTTTACCAGTGTGACTATTCTGCTAACTTAACAATTAGAAATCCTATCATGGACAGCAGAGTGTATCAAAGAACATACAAATAATGTCGTTTAAGTTGAGGGATTGTGTCCGTGTTATGAGACCTTCTCTAAGCCCAAATTTCATATCTGGAAAAAAGGTAGGTAGTGGGATCTTCTGTGGAGATGAGTTGCAAAGTTTTCTTCTTGCTTTCTTCATCTTTACATTAATGCCAGGCATTACAGTAGGGTCTGAGGACATACTAGGTAATCATATCCATGGTATTCCTTAACCATGGGTCTTAGTCTCTGATTGAGGGTAATACAAAATGCAAAGAGGGAAATGAGAAAATCGTTACATGTAGTTACAATGTTAATGGAAGGAAATAACTACCTAGAAAGGTTCATTTACATAGAATGAATATGGAAAGCTATACATAATAGGAATTATTATGACTAAACCTACTATCAAGAGAAAAAAGACAGCCAGTGTCTTCGTTTCTTTTCTATTGCTCCGATGAAACACCATGACCAAGGCAACTTATAAAAGAATGCATTCAATTGACGGCTTGCTTACAGTTTCAGAAGATTAGTTCATTTTCATAATGGGAGGAAAAGTGGCAGCAGGCAGGCATTGCACTGGAGCAGAAGCTGAGAGAGCTCACATCCTGATCTGTAGGTAGCAGACATCCAGAAAGCATCTGGACCTGGCATGGGCTTTTGTGACACACCTCCTCTAACAAGACCACACCTCCTAATCTTTCCTCAACAGGTCACCAACTGGGAACAAGTATACAAGTATTCAAATATCTGAGTCTATGGGGTCTATGAGTTACAACCAGCACAACTAGGAGAGAAGTAGGCATTAGCCACTGTTCAGTTTTAAAAATGAAGTAACACAGACTGTGAGGAAGAAAAGGAGGACCACTGTTATTCGATCGTATAAATTCAGGAGAGAGAGAGAAGGAGAAGGAAGAGGAAAGGAAATGCAATAAAAAGATGGAGAAGGAGAGGGAGAGGGAAGGAGAGGGAGAGGGAGAGGGAGAGGTTGAGGGAAAGGGAGAAGGAGAGGTTCAAGGAGAGAGAGAGGGAGAGGGAGAGGGAGAGGGAGAGGGAGAGGGA